>CM038675.1:228041993-228621311 GCA_021605145.1 Aegilops bicornis
CAAAGTTGTTCCTATCTAACGGATAAAAACTGGATCAAATGACAAAGACATTGTTTGTGGAGAAAGAGGTGGCTTTTCCCGGATGAAATGAAACATTTGATTTGTGTAACAGGAGAAAGATTTCCCACTCCTTAGCCATAAAGATATGTGGCCATGAAAAAGGGATGGGATTCAGTGGAACAGGATTGGCCGAACGGGCAGGCGAAATTACGTGAGAGAAAGAACCTCAGATTGATGGAGTCCGCCGTCGGACAGAATAGCTGCTTAGTGACTAGGAGCGGAGCGCCCCTTTCTTGTTCTTGGTGGCGTCTATAGCGAAGAAGACCTTCCCGAACGAGGGATGTCCAGTCCCTGGCCGGCTCTCGGTTCTTGAGATTCATGAGACCGGTTCTACCGACGTGCTTTTGCACACACGTGTCAGGCGGGTGTCTGTTGATTTGACTACGGCTGCTCCTTGTTGAAGGTTAAAACAACACACTTGACGAAAAATCATTGTGTTTTGATGCATAGGTAAGAGCGGTTCTTGCAAGAACCCCGTGGCAGCCACATAAAACTTGCAACAACCAAGTAGAGGACGCCTAACTTGTTTTTGCAGGGCATGTTGTGATGTGATATGGTTTAGACATGATGTGTAATAAAAATTATTGTATGAGATGATCATGTTTTGTAAAATTTATCGGCAACTGGCGGGAGCCTTATGGTTGTTGCTTTATTGTATGAAATGCAATCGCCATGTAATTGCTTTACTTTATCACTATGCGGTAGCGATAGTTGTAGAAGCAATAGTTTGCGAGACGACAACGGCACTACGATGGAGATCAAGGTGTCAAGCCGGTGACGATGGAGATCATGATGGTGTTTTGGAGATGAATATCAAAGGCACAAGATGATGATGGCCATATCATGTCACATATTTTGATTGCATGTGATGTTTATCTTTTTATGCATCTTTTTTTGCTTAGTACGGTGGTAGCATTATAAGATGATCCCTCACTAAATTTCAAGGTATAAGTGTTCTCCCTGAGTATGCACCATTGCGACAGTTCATCGTGCCGAGACACCACGTGATGATCAGGTGTGATATGCTCTACGTTCACATACAACGGGTGCAAGCCAGTTTTGCACATGCAGAATACTCGAGTTAAACTTGACAAGCCTAGCATATGCAGATATGGCCTCGGAACACTAAGACCGAAAGGTCGAACATGAATCATATAGTAGATATGATCAACATACAGATGTTCACCATTGGAAACTACTCCATCTCACGTGATGATCGGACATGGTTTAGTTGATATGGATCACGCGATAATTTAGATGACTAGAGGGATGTCTATCTATGTGGGAGTTCTTAAGTAATATGATTAATTGAACTTTAATTTATCATGAACTTAGTCCTGATAGTTTTTTTCATATCTATGTTGTTGTAGATCAATGGCCCGTGCTACTGTTCCCTTGAATTTTAATGCGTTCCTAGAGAAAGCTAAAAGTTGAAAGATGATGGTAGCAGCTACACGGACTGGGTCCATAACTTGAGGATTATCCTCATTGCTGCATAGAAGAATTACGTCCTGGAAGCACCGCTAGGTGCAAGGCCCACTGCAGGAGCAACTCCGGACGTTATGAACGTCTGGCAAGCTAAAGCTGATGACTACTCGATAGTTCAGGGTGACATGCTTTACGGCTTAGAATCGGGACTTCAAAGACATTTTGAACATCATGGAGCATATGAGATGTTCCAAGACTTGAAGTTAATATTTCAAGCAAATGACCGAGTTGAGAGATATGAACTCTCCAACAAGTTCTATAGTTGCACATTGGAGGAGAACAGTTCTGTCAGTGAACACATACTCAGAATGTCTGGGTACCATAACCACTTGACTGAGCTGGGAGTTAATCTTCCTGATGATAGTGTCATTGACAGAGTTCTTCAATCACTGCCACCAAGCTATAAAGGCTTCGTGATGAACTATAACATGCAAGGGACGGAAAAGATAATTCTCGAGCTCTTCGCGATGCTTAAGGCTGTGGAGGTAGAAATCAAGAAGGAGCATCAAGTGTTGACGGTTAACAAGACCACTGGTTTCAAGAAAAAGGGCAAAGGGAAGAAGGGGAACTTCAAGAAGAATAGTAGGCAAGTTGCTACTCTCGGGAAGAAGCCCAAGTCTGGACCCAAGCCTGAAACTGAGTGCTTCTACTGCAAAGGGACTGGTTACTAGAAGCAGAACTGCCCCAAGTATTTGGCGGATAAGAAGGATGGCAAAGTGGAAGGTATATTTGATATACATGTTATTGATGTGTACCTTACTAATGCTCATAGTAGCGCCTGGGTATTTGATAATCGGTTACATTGCTCATATTTGCAACTCAAACAGGGACTGCTGATTAAACGAAGATTGGCTAAGGACGAGGTGACGATGCGCGTGGGAAATGGTTCCAAGGTCGATGTGATCGCCACAAGACGCTTACCTCTACATCTACCTTCGGGATTAGTTTTAGACCTGAATAATTGTTATTTGGTGCCGCGTTGAGCATGAACATTATATCTGGATCTTGTTTGATGCGAGACGATTATTCATTTAAATCAGAGAATAATGGTTGTTCTATTTATATGAGTAATATCTTTTATGGTCATGCACCCTTGTTGAGTGGTCTATTTTTGTTGAATCTCGACCGTAGTGATACACATATTCATAATATTGAAGCCAAAAGATGCAAAGTTAATAGTGATAGTGCAACTTATTTGTGGCACTGCCATTTAGGTCATATTGGTATAAAGCACATGAAGAAACTCCATGCTGATGGGCTTTTGGAATCACATGATTATGAATCACTTGATGCTTGCGAACCATGCCTCATGGGCAAGATGACTAAGACTCCGTTCTCCGGAATATGGAGCGAGCAACTGACTTATTGGAAATAATACACACCGATGTATGCAGTCTGATGTGTGTTGAGGCTCACGACGGGTATCGTTATTTTCTGACCTTCACAAATGATTTGAGCAGATATGGGTATATCTACTTGATGAAACATAAGTCTGAAACATTTGAAAAGTTCAAAGAATTTCAGAGTGAAGTAGAAAATCATCGTAACAAGAAAATAAAGTTTCTACAATCTGATCATGGAGGCGAATATTTAAGTTATGATTTTGGTCTTCATTTGAAACAATGTGGAATAGTTTCGCAACTCACGCCACCTGGAACACCACAGCGTAATGGTGTATCCGAATGTTGTAACCGTAGTTTACTAGATATGGTGCGATCTATGATGTCTCTTACCGATTTACCACTATCATTTTGGGTTATGCTTTAGAGATGGCTGCTAGGGCACCATCTAAATCCAATGAGACGACACCATATGAACTGTGGTTTGGCAAGAAACCTAAGCTGTCATTTCTTAAAGTTTGGGACTGTGATGCTTATGTGAAAAAGCTTCAGCCTGATAAGCTCGAACCCAAATTGGAGAAGTGCGTCTTCATAGGATACCGAAAAGAAATTGTTGGGTACACCTTCTATCACAGATCCGAAGGCAAGATCTTTGATGCTAAGAATGGATACTTTCTAGAGAAGGAGCTTCTCTCGAAAGAAGTGAGTGGGAGGAAAGTAGAACTTGATGAGGTAATTGTACCTTCTCTCAAATTGGAAAGTAGCTCATCACAGAAAACCATTCCCGTGATGCCTGCACCAACTAGTGAGGAAGCTAATGATAATGATCATGAAACTTCAGATCAAGTTACTACCTAACCTCATAGGTCAAACAGAGCACGTTCCGCACCAGAGTGGTACGATAATCCTATTCTAGAAGTCATGTTACTAGACCATGACAAACCTACTAACTATATATGAGGAAGCGATGATCAGCCCAGATTCCGCAAAATGGCTTGAGGCCATGAAATCTGAGATAGGATCCATGTATGAGAACAAAGTGTGGACTTTGGTGGACTTGCCCGATGATCGGCAAGCCATTGAGAATAAATGGATCTTCAAGAGGAAGACGGATGATGATGGTAGTGTTACTATCTACAAAGCTCGAATTGTCACAAAATGTTTTCGACAAGTTCAAGGTGTTGACCACGATGAGATTTTCTCACTCGTAGCATTGCCTAAGTCTGTCCGAATCATGTTAGCAATTGCCGCTTTTTATGAAATCTGGCAAATGGATGTCCAAACTGCATTCCTTAATGGATTTCTTAAAGAAGAGTTATATATGATGCAACCAAATGATTTGTCGATCCTAAAGGTGCTAACAAAGTGTGCAAGCTCCAACGATCCATCTATGGAACTGGTGTAAGCATCTCGGAGTTGGAATATATTCTTTGATTAGTTGATCAAAGCATATAGTTTATACTGACTTGCGGTGAAGGTTGTATTTACAAGAAAGTGAGTGGGAGCACTAAAGCCTTTCTGATAAGTATATGTGGATGACATATTGTTGATCGGAAATGATGTAGAATTTTCTGGAAAGCATAAAGGAGTGTTTGAAAGGAGTTTTTCAAAGAAAGACCTCGATAAAGCTACTTACATATTTGGCATCAAGATCTATAAAGATAGATCAAGACGCTTGATAAGACTTTCGATGAGTACAAACCTTGATAAGATTTTGAAGGAGTTCAAAATGGATCAATCAAAGAAGGAGTTCTTGCCTGAGTTGTAAGGTATGAAGTTGAGTAAAACTCAAAATCCCAACCACGGCAGAAGATAGAGAGAGAATGAAAGTCATTCCCTATGCCTCAACCATAGGTTCTATAAAGTATGCCATGTTGTATATCAGACCTATTGTGTACCTTGCCATGAGTTTCGGAAAGGGGTACAATAGTGATCTAGGAGTAGATCACTGGACAATAGTCAAAATTATCCTTAGAGGACTAAGGAAATATTTCTCGATTATGGAGGTGATAAAGAGTACATCGTAAAGAGTTACGTTGAAGCAAGCTTTAACACCGATCTGGATGACTCTGAGTCTCAATCTGGATACATATTGAAAGTGGGAGCAATTAGCTAGAATAGCTCCATGCGGAGCATTGTAGACATAGAAATTTGCAAAATACATATGAATCTGAATGTGGCCGACCCGTTGACTAAACTTCTCTCACAAGCAAAACATGATCACACCTTAGTACTCTTTGGGTGTTAATCACATGGCGATGTGAACTAGATTTTTGACTCTAGTAAACCCTTTGGGTGTTGGTCACATGGCGATGTGAACTATGGGTGTTAATCACATGGTGATGTGAACTATTGGTGTTAAATCACATGGCGATGTGGACTAGATTATTGACTCTAGTGCAAGGGGGAGACTGAAGGAAATATGCCCTAGAGGCAATATTAAAGTTGTTATTTTATATTCCCTTATATCATGATAAATGTTTATTATTCATGCTAGAATTGTATTAACCGGAAATTTGATACATGTGTGGATACATAGACAAAACACTGTGTCCCTAGTAACACTACTAGGAAAACCCTTACCAGTAGCGCTGTTTTTTTGCTATTAGTAGCGCGGGTAGGCGCGCTACTTCTAGGTGCTACATCTATTTTTTAGCAGTAGCGCTTGTTTGACCCAGCGCTACTGGTAGCTAAAGCTAGCTGTAGCGCTCTTTCCCCCAGCGCTACTGATAATTATCTACAGCGCGTGTAGCTAGCCAGCGCTACTGTTATTTAAGTGCTACTGGTAATCTTTACCCCCACGCCACTGCTAAATTTTGTAGTTTTTTTTGCATTTTGGCTCTGTACACATTTAAATAGATCCATCATTTATACAATAACATGCATATTCATTGAAAAGCAAGTGAGTCATCGATGAGCCAAAGTTATTAGAAGTCTCGACATGTCTCAAGTATCTCATCATCATCAATTATGGTCGAACACATGTCTCGAAATAGCATTACAAGTCATTACAAGTTCCTAATACATGCAACTACATGGTCACATACTCATATTTCATCATAGACTGTGATATGACCGCATAGAAGATAAGAGCGATCACGATGATCAAAAGCGGTATTATCTAGTAGTTTTTGCGGCGGTGCTGGTTCTGAATCCCCTATTGTGCTATGAATCTCAAGTAACTAGCTTCAGCTTCTGCTCTGCTATCAAACCCTTTCTGGCTTCCGCCCGAGAAGCCAGAGACTTGGGCCTGACACTTTGGCCACTCATCGTAGACACTCGGAACATGCCCTACATACATGACATACCACTTCCTCGCCATCGTTGATCTATATACCTGTCAGAGACGCACATATATATATATCATGAAGCAAATTCAATGAAACAGTTATGAAATAGAAGCAACATATATAGTAAACATAGTTAACAAATTTCATCATACCGGAAGTAATTAACTAGAGCGCGGCACCATACATCTAATATTTTCGTCATACTGAGACATTCAAAGTTTTATCGTACAGAAAGTAACAAGTAACTAAGCAGACACATTGTTTTTAAGGAGTGCACTCTGCACATCTATCCATACTGGGAGGGTGGACCCAAGCTTAGTGAAAGGCATCATGTCCTGACGCGGTAGGGAAATGCGGGTTCGGACGTCAGCTCATGATATTTGGCCGCCGTAGAACATCCCATTCTCTTCGAGGACATCTTTCATGATGATGGACTCAATTTCCCGCTGGATCCGATAGAAATCATCTCGAAGTCGATTATCCGGCATGGCTCCAAAGGCTTGGGCCCTTCTCTGGATATGGGTATCGTATGAAGATTTCATGCAAAGTGATTGCACATCCCTTCTGTACTCCATCATGAGATGGATGACGTAGAATCCATCTTTTTCGCTTCGTGCTGGTTGCTGGATGCAACATAAGTCAATCTTGTGGCCGAAATAGAGCCCAGCCTTATTTGTTTTTTTGCATTGGATGTAGCTACCCCGCATGCTGAAGCCCAGCATAGCTCTGTTCAGAACATAATTTATGTGTGTGTAATCTTTCTTTTGTATGTTCTTTGACGGGTCCAAATATAGAGTGCGGGAGTAACACGGGTAAAGAACGATGAGAACGACGACACCCCCCGCTGCGCAAAATACACGATCAGGTTAGCCTCCATGTGTGCAAAGTAATTATTGAAATGCATGAAAGGATGTATGTGTTATAGTGCTATCCGCGGATGACTTACCCGGGATGATAAGGTAGGAGAATCGTTTCTTTGTCCTTATTGCTGACCAAGAATTCTTTGATATACTGACTCGCATATTGACAGTTGGCGTTGTTGATTGACAAGAAGCCCTCATGCATGTAGTATGGGTCCATGAACGCAACACCGGTGACTTGCTCTCTCCTGAGGATGTAGTTCATGTGAAGCGCATATAGGCAGACGTACGTAAAATCGAGTGTCCTCATTTGAAACATCTGGAAGATGTAATCAAATCGCAAGAAGAAGAGGTCCACGGGGCATGTGTGGATGT
Source organism: Aegilops bicornis (assembly GCA_021605145.1). Classification (NCBI taxonomy): domain Eukaryota; kingdom Viridiplantae; phylum Streptophyta; class Magnoliopsida; order Poales; family Poaceae; genus Aegilops; species Aegilops bicornis. Next base: position 228,049,407 of record CM038675.1, read on the forward strand.
ACGTCTTGCAACTGCTCGGCACATGAACCGTATAAAGTGGGTATCCTGGATCATCCGAGGCTAGGAGGCTTCTCTCTGTCGAAAGCACATGGTCATGGCGACTCCTGAGATCCCATGTTATGGCAGCTAGTTGATGACCCACAAGTATAGGGGATCTATCATAGTCCTTTCGATAAGTAAGAGTGTCGAACCCAACGAGGAGCAGAACGAAATGACAAGCGATTTTAAGTACGGTATTCTCTGCAAGCACTAAAATTATCGGTAACAGATAGTTTTGTGATAAGGTAATTCGTAACGGGTAACAAGTAACAAAAGTAAACAAGGTGCAGAAAGGTGGCCCAATCCTTTTTGTAGCAAAGGACAAGTTTGGACAAACTCTTATATAAAGGAAAACGCTCCCGAGGACACATGTGAATTATCGTCAAGCTAGTTTTCATCATGTCCATATGATTCGCGTTCGTTACTTTGATAATTTGATATGTGGGTGGACCGGTGCTTGGGTACTGCCCTTCCTTGGACAAGCACCCCACTTATGATTAACCCCTCTTGCAAGCATCCACAACTACAAAAGAAGTTTTAAGGTAAACCTAACCATAGCATGAAACATATGGATCCAAATCAGCCCCTTACGAAGCAACACATAAACTAGAGTTTAAGCTTTTGTCACTCTAGCAACCCATCATCTACTTATTACTTTCCAATGCCTTCCCCTAGACCCAAATAATGGTGAAGTGTCATGTAGTCAATGTTCACATAACACCACTAGAGGAAAGACAACTTACATCTCATCAACATATGATCTTCCACCGAATAAACCAACTAGCATCAACTACAAGGAGTAATCAACACTACTAGCAACCACAGGTACCAATCTGAAGTTTTGAGACAAAGAACGGAAACAAAAGATGAACTAGGGTTTGAGATGAGATGGTGCAGGTGAAGATGTTGATGGATATTGACCCCCTCCCGATGAGAGAATTGATGGTGATGACGATGGTGATGATTTCCCCTTCCCGGAGGGATGTTTCCCGGCAGAACAGCTCCGCCGGATCCCTAGATTGGTTTCGCCAGGTTCTGCCTCGAGACGGCGGCGCTTCGTCCCGAAAGCTTCCTTCTTATTTTTTCCAGGGTGAAAGACTTCATATAGAAAAAGATGGGAACTGGAGGCGTGCCAGGGGGCCCACGAGTGGGGGCGCCAAGACAGGGGGTAGGGCGCGCCCCACCCTCGTGGGATGTGGTGTGGCCCCCTCTGGTGCTTTCTTCGCCCAATATTTTTAATATATTCCAAAACTGACTTCTGTGGAATTTCAGGACTTTTGGAGTTGTGCAGAATAGGTCTCTAATATTTTCTCCTTTTCCATCCCAGAATTCTAGCTGGCGGCATTCTCCCTCTTCATGTAAACCTTGTAAAATAAGAGAGAACATGCATAAGTATTGTGACATAATGCGTAATAATAGCCCATAATGCAATAAATATCGATATAAAAGCATGATGCAAAATGGACGTATCAACTCCCCAAGCTTAGACCTCGCTTGTCCTCAAGCGGAAGCCGATAACGAAAAATATGTCCACATGTTTAGAGATAGAGGTGTCGATAAAAATAAAATACGTACATGAGGGCATCATGATCATTCTTATAACAACACCATATATATATATATTGTCATATGATTTCTTATGCTAAAGTAACAATCTATTCACAATGTAAAGTATGAATCAGAAACTTCATTGAAAACTAACAAACTATAATCCCAGTCATTGAAGCAATTGCAATTTATCGTAACATCGAAAGAGTCAATATAAGAGATTTTTAGCAAGTCCACATACTCAACTATCCTTTAGTCTTTCATAACTGCTAACACTCACACAATACTTATGGGTATGGAGTTTTAATCGGACACAGAGAAAGATAGGGGCTTATAGTGTTGCCTCCCAACCTTTTACCTCAAGGGTAATGTCAACAATAATAGTTTATGATAACTTACATCCAATTGATATATATATATATATATATATATATATATATATATATATATATATATATATATATATATATATCAGGATCTTTCCAACACAATGTGCTTGCCAAAGGATAAAGTGTAAAAAGGAAAGGTGAAGATCTTAATGCAAAAGAACGTCACTTTATATTGCCACTTGTGATAGGGACCTTTATTATGCAGCCCGTCGCTTTTATTGCTTCCATATCACAAGATCGTATAAAGCTTATTTTCTCCACACTAATAGATCATACATATTTAGAGAGCAATTTTTATTGCATGCAACAATGACAACTTACTTGAAGGATCTTACTCAATTCATAGGTAGATATGGTGGACTCTCATGGCAAAACCGGGTTTAAGGATATTCAGAAGCACAAGTAGTATCTCTACTTGGTGCGAAGAATTTGGCTAGCATGATGGAGAAAGGCAAGGTCAACATGTTGCATGATCCATGACAATATATTTTATTTCGGATATAAGAAAACATAATCCATTACGTTATCTTCCTTGTCCAACATCAACTTTTTAGCATGTCATATTTTAATGAGTGCTCACAATCATACAAGATGTCTAGGATAGTATATTTATATGTGAAAACCTCTCTTTCTTTATTACTTCCTATTAATTGCAACGATGACCAAAACTATGTTTATCAACTCTCAACAACTTTTATTCATCATACTCTTTTATATGTGAAGTCATTACTCTCCATAAGATCAATATGATCTCTTTAATTCTTTTTACTCTTTCTCTTTCTTATTATTGCCTCAAGATCATAACAAGATAACCAAGCCCTCGATTCAAGACTAATCTTTATTATATATAGCTCACGGACTCGATTACATAGAAGGATCGTAAAGCAAAACTCAAAACTAGATCATACTAAAACTTTATTCTACTAGATCAAGATATTACCAAAAGGATCGAACTAAGAAAAATGGTAAAGATAGAAGTGTGGTGGTGATACGATACCGGGGCACCTCCCCCAAGCTTGGCAGTTGCCAAGGGGAGCGTCCATACCCATGTGTTTATGTCTCCTTCTTCAGAGGTGGTGATGTGATATTCTTGGCGATGATGCCCCTTAGGATGCAATTCTCTTCCTCAAGCTTATTGACTTGCTGCTTGAGGTCCATTATTTCCTTACGGAGCTTGCCCGTGACGGCTAAAGCTCCTTTCACCCATGGATGTTGCATAGCTGCAGGAGAACAAGTAACACTCTTTTTCGTATTTTAATAAGAAAGAAATCTAACATTGGAAGGGACGACCGAGTTTGGAATAGCCGAGCTCTGTAGTTCCCCCATCGTGAATCCAGCTCAGAAACGAGAAGTAACTTCTTGATCCTCTTCCATGACATCTATCCTTTTCAAGTCGGCCTCCATCTCTTCCTTCGTTGATGGCCCAAAGTGGTCAGCATCACTGTTTGCTCCTGGTCCCGGTGTCGGATGAGACACCCGACTCTCTCCGACTGACTCTTGAGAAGATATCTTGCTCTAAATCTGCTGCAAAAACATCTCGAAACAAAAACAGAGGATATTTGCGTGATACGAGGGTCAAAACCTTCGGGAGATTATATAATGAATTTTTACCGACCAAAAGAAGTATCGTGCAAGAAAACGGAGTCCGGAGAGCACACGAGGTGCCCACGAGGTAGGGGGCGCGCCGATGGGGGTAGGGCGCGCCCTCCACCCTCGTGGATGCCTCATGTCCTTCCCGGACTACTTATTTTCCTATTTTCTTAAATATTCCAAAAAGGAGAAAAATTGCCATTAGAACTGTTTTGGAGTCGGTTTACTTACCGTACCACATACCTATTCCTTTTCGGAGTCTAAAACGTTCTGGAAAGTGTCCCTTATGTATTCCTCCGGGGTTACGGTTTCAATAACATTGGTTTCAACATTTACGGGAATACCTGAGATATAATGTTTGATTCTTTGACCGTTCACCACCTTCGGATTTGTGCCTTCGAAGTTGTTGATTTTTATGGCACCGGAACAATAGACCTCCTCGATAACGTAAGGACCTTCGCATTTAGAGAGGAGTTTTCCTACAAAAACTCTTAAACGAGAGTTGTATAGCAAAACATAATCACCTACGTTAAACTCATGCTTTTGTATCCTTTTGTCACGCCATCTTTTAACTTTTTCTTTAAACAATTTGGCATTCTCATAGGCCTGTGTCAGATTTCGGGTTCCGGCAGACCCTTGAGGTTCGAACACTGGGGTGCGTGTGGAGATCTTTCCCCTACCAGCTCATGCGTGCATGGATTGCGAGGGATCTAAACTACCAACGATGAACAACACAAGAGACACAAGGTTTATACTAGTTCGGGCCACCGTTGTGGTGTAATACCCTACTCTAGTTTGTGGTGTGGTGGATTGCCTCAGGGGCTGATGATGAAAAATACAAGGGAAGAACAGCCTCGCGAGGGGCTGTTCTTGAGCTGGTGCGATGAACTGCTTGGGTGAGTTCAGTCGCCTCTCTCTCTCTTTCTAGGGGGTTCGACCTGTTTTCAGTCTGCCCTCCTCTTTGTGGTGTCTAGCCCTATTTATGGAGGGAGGCCCTGGGCCTCTTCCCAAATAATGAGCGGGAAGGGCGCCAACAATTGGCCATTTTGAAAGGGAACATCTAGTACACTTATCCTGACTAAAGTTGGTCTTCGGCTGCCAAAGGCTTTGACGATGACACCGTCCTGGGCTCCACGATGACCTCCATCCTGCCGTTCTGCTGGTCTTGGTCTTGTTGCACCAAAGCGGCAACTTTTGCCTGATGCCTTGGCCTGTGCTTGCTTCCTTTGCACCAAAGGGGAAATGAGGACGCTGCGCGAGCTGGCGCCCGCCTGGCGCCCGCCTGGCCTTGATCGTCATGGCTTGCGTCACAGGGCACCCTCGCAAGGTACCCTGCCTTGATCTCTCCGCCTCGCGAGCCCGCCTCGACGAGGCCGCTCCCGAGGTAGGTTCTCGCTTGCCCGCCTCATGAGGCTTGGCCCCTCGCGAGGGTCTTGAGCTTGAGCTGATGAAGCTGGGCCGTGCTGGGTCCCCACTTGAGCCATGCCGCATGCCGCAGGCAGGCAAGTTTGGGGACCCCCGTTCCCAGAACACCGAAAGTAGCCCCCGGGCCCAAGGCGTGCCCGGACTTGGCTTAGCAGAGAAGCGATGGGGCAAGTGCGAAGCGCCGCGGGCCCAAACAGCCTGCGGCCTTAGGCTCCGCATGGCGATTGATTGGTCGTGGGCGTCTCCACTTCCCCATGATGCCTCATTACGCGCCGGCTAAGCGGACCCGGGGTTGCACACAGCCATTCCCCTTTCGCCATCCGCGCACTCCCGGTCCTTCCTTCTTCCTCTGGCTCCAACTTCCGCCCTGAATCCAACTCAGATTCTCGCCCTTCCTGTCGTCATGGCACCAACGAAGAAGGAAAAGGGGAAGAAACCTGCGTCTTCGTCCTGTTCGGCTCCGGCGGTGGCTCCCGCCGTCGGCCGATCTATCATACTCAACCCCGAGGCCTTGGGCAAGGTCCGCTCTGCTTTTGCCACCATCTTCAACGAGTACAGCAGGCCACGGCATGGCCGGCGTCCCATGCCTCCCCCGACAGTATTGTCACGGAGGTCCGGTTCTTGGCTGATGCCCTGTGGGCGGGTCTGGTTCCCCCCTTTTCCGCTTTCTTCAATGCGGTGCTCTCCCACTATCATATCCACATGATGCATCTCGGGCCTGAGTCCATTACCCTCCTGGCTGTCTTCGCCTTTGTTTGTGAGGCAATGGAGGGCATCCATCCTTCCGTTGCTCTGCTGCGTCACTTCTTCTCCTTGCGCCTGAGTGACCCTACCCAATGCTCGGGGTGTGTGAGCTTCCTTGCGGTGCCTGAGACGGCTGGTTCAGGGATTGATTTCGGACTCCCTCCCCCTGAGGCCAAGTTCAGAGAGCGGTGGTTGTATGTGGATGTTGGGGTGTTCAGCCCCCTGCTCTCGCATCCTACCTCGCTTGCTGTTCCCAACTCAGGCTGGGGTCACGAGACGCTCGCAGACAGCCGGCTTGCATTTGTCTGGCGCCGCTTCGAGAGCTTGAGGGTGCTCAACGTGACGTCGCCCAAGGTGGTGAAGGAGTTCCTCCTGTGTCGCATTGCTCCTCTCCAGCGCCACTCTCAGTGGATGTGGGACTTTGCGGGGCACAAAGACCGCATGCGGCTTCAGGAGGAGGACCTGGCGCGCGAGGTGCTGAAGACGGTGCTCAGGGTCTTGGTTGGCGATTCTTCCCCGGGCGGCCTTCGACGTGATGGTGCCCTCTTGTATCTCTGTTCGAGCAGGGCCGATTTCGTGAAGCAGATGCCCAGGTTTGACGAGTGGGGGCTGCGCCCGGTTGGCCTCAGGGGGCCACGCAAGAACCCAGTCGCAATGGCGGCTCTTCCAGTCGCCCAACGTAGATCTGTCTTAGGTGATGAAGCAGGGAGACGAGAACCATCGGGAGTTGAAGGAGATGACGTTGAGGTGGTGACGCCGCGCGGAGCCCCGAGGGCGGCATCTCCCAGAGCTCGTTTCGGAATGGCGACAGGCGAGGGGTCGCGGCCTCCGGCTCCAGAGGCTGGGGCTCCCAAGGCTGGGGCTCCCGAGGTCCCGGTCGTTCCTCATGAGGTGGTTCCTGGGGGCGTCCCCCAGGCTGGTCCTGCTGGCGCTGATCATCTTGCTGCCTCCTCCATGCCACGGACCGACCCCTGCGCTGAGCGCTTAGGCCGGTTTCGCGTAGACTTCGTGGCCCTCCGCAAGAGGAAGGAGGCCTCGGGCGGTGACGATCGCCCTTGCCGCTTGCTGAAGTGCAGGAAGTACTTCGCCACAGACGAGTAAGTCCTCTTCTCTCCCTGCTCCTCTACTTTTTGGTTCTTGCAACTGGCCGTGGCCTTTCAGGGCCCTTCCCGCCAAATTCGCGGAGACGACCAAGGAGCCATCTCCCCATGCTTCGCCCTCGTTGCCGGTCCTTGGTGCATCGGGCTCAAGCAGCGCCCTCACCGCTCAGCCGGTCGGGGAGGTGATCCGTTCGGCTGAGTGTCCCGAGCATGTGCGTCTGCTATCTTCCCTTTACGAGTTCCTCCAGGGCACAACCAGCTTGCCCCATTCTCCTTCCTTGGTCATGGACGGCGATTGGTTGAGGTCAATCTTGAGCTCTTCTTCTGGGGGCGGACCGCCGCCAGGCCCTGCTCCTGGCGAGGCCCGTCCAGCGATTGTTGGGGCGCCAGCCCCCTGCCCTGCGGGAGGAGGTGCGCCGCCTCTAGGCCCCCCACATATTCCCGCAGCTGAGGGGGACGCGGAGGACGTGCTCGGGCGTGCTCGCGAACGCCATGCCCTTCGTCAAGAGCTTCTTCAAGGGGTGACGGTCGAGGTGAACCGGCTCGGGATGGAGCTCGCCAGCGAAGATGCGCGTCTTGAGGCAGAAGGTCTGCGCCTTGCCGAGGAGAGGCGCAAGCTGAAGGTAGCCGTGGCCCTCGTGCGTCATCAGCGTGACCTTGACAACGCGAAGGCTGAGGCATCGCTGGCGGCCTCATGAGAGGCTTGCTCCCGAGCCGTCGAGGAGGATCGGGAGGCAGATCGGCGGCGCCAGGACGCGGCGGAGCGTGCGTGGGAGCTCCAATCCTGGAGCAACTCCCTGGAGGAGCAGGTGGAATTGCGCCAGGCTGCTCTTGCATCGTTGAAGGGGGCTTCCGTCGACCAGGCGGAGCTTCAGAAGCGCGAGGAAGTGCTGTTGCTGGAGGCCACCGATCGCAACCTCGATCTTGAGCGGTTGGAGACGAGGGAGCGACTGGTGGCTCGGGCGGAGGACGAAGTCGCCGCGCGCGAGGCCCGAGCCCAAGAAGAGGTCGACCGCCGCATAGCGGAAGCTTGCTCTGGCCTTGAGCGCCATTATGAGCTGAAGTTGGAGTTGGTCAGGGCCAAGGCTGAGGGCAGGACCGCGGCCCTCAAGGCCAAGCTAGATGAAGTGACACGGGGTGTGGACGCCTCCGCAGCCGCCCTTCGCGCAGCGCAGGAGGAGCTGACCTCCTCCCGCGCCGAACTGCTCTTCTCTGGCAGAGGGTTGCTGACGCCGAGGCCATCGCGCGGTAGAACGAGGATGAGATCCGCCGAAGGCGGGTTCTGGAGCACGAGCACGCCCCCATGCTTCGTATGCTCAGGGAACGGGCAAACACGGCCCTTGGCAACATCTGCGAGGCCGCTGCTGAGGAGCCGCACGAGACTAACTATGCCGGCAACCTCCAGTATTTCGCTGACGTGGTGACGCTCCTGGAGAACCGCGCCGAGAGGTCTCGTTGGCTTGTTGAGGAGAGGAGCCGAGCCCTGCTCGGGCGCGCCTTCTCACGTGTCTTCAGCTATTTGCGGGACAAGGATCCACACTTCGACTTCGATGCCGCCATCACGCCGGTTCCCATAGCCGTCCGGGGCGACCTGGCACAATGGGTGGATGGCCACGTGGACGACCTTGTCAAGGCCTTCACGTCTGATGATGACGGCGTGATCGTGGCCGCCGATGAAGGCGGCGTGGTGGACGGTCCTGGCACTGGCGGAGGTGCTGGTGATGGCAACGATGTCAGCAACGCCAGCGACGCCTCCGGAGGCGACCCGGAAGGCGCAGCAAGCGACATGTCCGACTGATTGCTTGTCGCTGTTGTTTACCCTGTACAAAAGAAGTTCGGGCTTGGCCCTAAAGACTGTGAGAGCATTTTGGGAGGGGAAGCCCCTCATGTAAGGATTTGCGATAGATTCATTTGTAACCTTAACGCTGCGCGAGAGCTTAACGGCCGGACCGGTGGTGGGTCGGCTGGCTCATTTACCTTTTGGCCCTGGTGAGCCCCGAGCGGGGCTGCGGGGGCCTTAGCGCCATGTGTGTCTTCTGGGCGGACCCATTGATCCTGCGATAAGAACCTCCGGAGAGGGAGTGGCGACACCGTCCGAGCTGTGGACGCTGGTCTGCCCGGCCCGGGCGGAGGAGGGCAGCCGACGCTAGCTTTTGGACGCAGTTTAAACTAGAACACGAGAGATTGCTCGAACGAGACTAAACACCCTTCCCCAAACGCACGCAAGGCTCAATTCAAATCCAACTTAAATTCAAATCAAGAAACTCGTCAATAGAAGAAAAGGCAAAGCAAAAGGCCGCGTCCGGCACCTAGTCTAGTCTTCGACGTCTTCTCACCAGCGCGGAGCTAAGTGCTGCCACTGGGCGTGGGAGGGAGCCCCAGGGCCTGAGGCCAGCGCTCCTGAGACTCTGGGGCGTGTACATCCCCACTCATTATTACGTGAGAGTGTCACGGGGCGGCGAGCTTCACAGGCACTAGGCCTTCTTCACAGTTACCGGCCTCGCTTCATATCACCAGATGAGGGGCCCGCCTTGCGCCACACTCTACCACCACTGACGTCGGCCGGAGACCAAGGACGACGCCAATGGGGTAGAGGGTCGCCAGCGGTTCCCCCGACGACCACGGGTCCACTGCCGGGGGCAGGCCCAGAGGCACCTCCCTGGCAGAGGGCCTACCTCCTGAGAACATCTTGTGCCGAGCGCCGCGGGGACGAACCCGGATCTCGACCCCTCTCCTGCAGCCCCCGATGCCCTCCTCCTGAGGGGTAAGAGGCTGCAGAGTTGGGGCAGCCGCCTGTTGCAGCGACCTGTTCCTCCTGTGGCACATGGTTAGTGTCGGTGTCAAAACCAGCGGATCTCGGGTAGGGGGTCCCGAACTGTGCGTCTTGGCGGTGGTAACAGGAGACAAGGGACACGATGTTTTTACCCAGGTTTGGGCCCTCTCGATGGAGGTAAAACCCTACTCCTGCTTGATTAATATTGATAATATGGGTAGTACAAGAGTAGATCTACCACGAGATCAGAGAGGCTAAACCCTAAAGCTAGCCTATGGTATGATTGTTGTTCGTCCTACGGACTAAAACCCTCCAGTTTATATAGACACCGGAGAGGGCTTGGGTTACACATAGTCGGTTACAATGGGAGGAGATCTACATATCCGTATTGCCAGGCTTGCCTTACACGCCAAGGAAAGTCCCTTCCGGACACGGGACAAAGTCTTCAATCTTGTATCTTCATAGTCTAGGAGTCCGGCCAAAGGTTATAGTTCGGCTATCCGGACACCCCCTAATCCGGGACTCCCTCAGTAGCCCCCAAACCAAGCTTCAATGACGGTAAGTCCGGCGCGCAGATTTGTCTTCAGCATTGCAAGGCGGGTTCTTCTCCAAATTCTGTGTACCTGTTGAATAGTGTCCGGCTTCTCGTGAATATTGTGCTCCTTGGCTTCCACGCCCAATAATGGCCGTCTTCCACGTGTCAAACGAATGCGAAAAGCCTGGGTGCTTTTACTTTTACCCCCCTAGCTGCGCAAATAAGCTGCCTTATAAAAGAGACGAGGATTTAGATCCGAATCACACCATCTTCCCTTCGCGAGCATTCATCGGAGCGCATCCGACATAAATACATTCCATCATGGCCAGTCGACGCAACTCCTCCTCTCGCCCTCCTAGCCCTCAGCCTGGAGATTGGGAGAGATGTTCCGTCCCACACAAATGAGCTAGTGACGCCCAAACCAAGGGATTTCTTCCCCCAGCCTTCATGGTCCCGGTTCGAGCCGGACTCGCCACCTATAATGGCGGAAGGCAGGCGGAGAGCGTCCCCAATCCCTCCAAAGGAGAGCGGGTATGCCTTGTCCCTTATTTAATAAGAGGGCTCGGATTTCCAATTCATCTGCTTTCTCCGGGGCTCCTCGAGTTCTACGGCCTCGGGCCCGACCTTACGCCTGCCTCCATATTGCATATTATGGGCTTCAGAGCCTTTGCGAGCTGTTCTAGGGCGTCGAGGCTCATTTCGCGCTATGGAAGAAGCTGTTCTGCCTTGTGCCCCGTTCTCAGGAGGGCTCGATATATCAAGTGGGCGGAGCCGAACTATGGCGAATCGCCGGGACCGGATATCTATCCGGAACCTCAAAGAAGGCGTCCGAAGACTAGCCTTCAGAATAGTTTTATATAGAAGATGTCCCCCTGCTGGACCCTGTTCGGATCGGCCTTCCTGAGTTCAATAATGCTCCCTTGAAGAAGTGCCTAAGCTGGCGCCCACAGAGCCCTCAGAAGGAAAACGACAGGGACGCCCTTTACCTGATGAGCCGGATAAGATTATTAGCTCATTCTGGACTGACCATGATCGGGGTCATGGCCGCATGCATTATGCGGGGCGTGCAGCCGCTTCAGTATAGAGGCCACCCCATGTGGGATTTCAACGGGGAGGATGATGCCACCCGCTGCGGCCGTAAGGGGCCGGGATCGGTTGCTGCTCTGACGAAGACCTTGTCCGCATTGTACAAGGGATAAGAGGAGGAGTTCCTCTGCGTTAATCCATAGGGCGCATTTTCTATGTATGATCCTCCAAGCTGGGTAAGCGGACACTTCTTTATGCCCATCTGTTCCATATTCCCATAGTTAAGTACCTTATCTTGTGATTTAGACGCAGGAATTGGCGCCGTCAGAAGGATATAAATAGCCCTCCTCCACAACTCGAGGATCCGAACGGTCCCTCGATCCGCCTCCCAAGAGGATCCGGACATATCCGTGGAGCTGATCGATGGGGTATTTTACCAACCGAGCATCGACAATGCCTTGGTTGCCATTACGGCTGATTACCCCGGAATATTTCCAGCCTCACAGTAATCGAGACCAAGTCCCAATACTTTGAAAATGATCCGTCCGTGCTTATCTTTGATCACCGTATATCAATGGTGTTTTGTAGGGGGAGCCCTTGAGGCGGAAGGCCAAGCCTGCGGTGGGTAGCCAACAAGGGGCAGCAAGGCCCAGCAGGCTGAAAAGAAGTGTGGTCCAGATTGAGACGCCGGTGCAACGGTATGGCGTGCCATCTTATTCCAGGTTTTATTCCCGGATGGTATGCTAACGCTCATGCTCCCTTCAGGAAAAAGAGCGCTCGCCGGACTATATCCGGAGAGGTTGCCAATCGAGCCTCCACCAGCTAGGCTCCAAAGCCAGGTCCAGAAGCGGAGGCGAACACGAGGCGCAAGGCCGGACACTCCTCTGACAGAGGATGCCGACGGACTATCTGCCACCAATTCCGAGGTGGAGAGTGCCATGAATCACAGGCGTCGCCGGGCAGTTCTTCGTGACGCATGTTTCTCCCAAGAGGCGTTGAATGCCTTCAACTCGGGAGATGCGCACCTCCGTGCCGCTCAAAATGGTCTAGCCAGAGCCACGGAGCAGTATGTGAAAGACATACGGGTGAGAAAATTTGATGGTTATATATACCAGTAGCCCCCGAGACTTGAAATAGTTAGAATAAATGATTTAAGGATCATTTGTTATGCAGGATCTTACAAAAAAGAATATCCAACTGTCCCAGGAGCTGCAAGAGTGCAAAGCCCAACTTGAAGCCGCACTAGCCGCTGCAGAGGAGGCCAAGGAGACCCCCTATGGTAATATACGCTTCGAAAGATAAGTATGTTGTGAAGTGCGGCGTGTGTAAATCGACAATATCATTGCAGATGGCGCCGAGTAGATCCGGACAAGCAACAACTCTTGCGCCAGTTAAAGGCCGGCGAGAGCGTGCTTACGAGGGTGAGGCAGGAGAAGAATAATCTCCAAGATGCCAACACCCAGCTGGGTGAGGAACTAAAGGATGTTCGTGCTCAAATTGCCGGACTCCGTGAAGGAGAATCGACGGCTTCGACGCGGCATTTTTAGTAAGTGCTTGAACGAACTTTGAAAAAGAGTTCGGCGAGGAATTTGACTAACAGAGTTATGTCTGTAGGTATGCTCACAGGTCGTCCTACAGAGGAGATGCCCGGTTCTACGGGTGACATTCTTCCCGAGCTCTTACAACTGCACGAACGACTTCGGCAGGTGATGAAAGGCGTCGCCCAGGCCTTGTGGCCATCTGTCTCCCTGCCCGAAGGCCTTGGAGAGCTTGCAGAGAGGCTTAAGGGAGCGCGGCGGCGCTTCTGATTATGGAAGATATCGGCCTGCCGTCAAGGCGCTAGGGAGGCCTGGGCCATGGTGAAGACGCGGTACACGAAGGCTGACCCAAACCACATGGCCGAGGTCGGACCTATGGGGTCTGTTGGGAAGGAGATCCCTGTGAGCTTACTGTACGGCCAAGTAGAATTGGCCGCAAAGTATTCCCAACAGGACTGTAAACTAGACAGCCTATTAGATGGTATTGAGGAGGAATACACCTAGTCAAATTGACTATGTAATTGAATATGACATGTAAAAATGCCTTCTAGCCGGATTGTAGATCGTTTGTCATGGCGGACCTTTTCGCTTCAACAGTCTGGAGTGTGTCTGAATACCCTCACGGTTATGTAAGAACCGGGGCATGCGTGGAGACCAGGCATAGGGGTCATTAGTGCTTGAACAGACAAGTGCCCAACTAGTTATGTTATATTACATGGTTAGTAAGAAACATCTTCCAGGAGAATAGTTCCGTTAGGGGTTGCTTTCTCGGGAGGCATGCCATAAAGTGCATGTCCGACAAGTAAAAAAAAGCGTAAAAGCATCCGGGGTAGATAAATAAAAATTGAGAAATCATCTTTAGTTCATCGACCGAACATTCCCTTAAGAATGCTAGCTTTTGGCTTCACGCACCGAGGTACACATCCGGTGACCCGGCAAGAATAATCGCAGAGGTGCTCCCTTTACCACCTAGTCGAACAATCGGGAACGAGGGGTAAGCACAGGAGCCGTGCAACCCAGCTTGGCCAAAACTTAAGTCATATCGATGCATATAATGGTGAATAAAAGGTACATGCGGAAGCGTTACACATGTGTTAGGCATGAAGCCCCCAGGTATAATGAGCGCGGATAGCGCGTCAAGTGTGTGCGAACAATGCGTGAACGAGCCTTTAAAGGCTGTAAGAGAAAAAGAGGGAGAAGGAGAGGAATATAAGACAGCTAATGTGTAAAAAATAGACAGAGGAAGGATACGAACTCAGAATCCGGCGCTAGAATCTTCGGAGACGGGTTGCATTCCATGGGTTCGGCTCGAGTCGGTTATCCGATGCATCTCGCAGACGGTACGCTCCACCGGTCAGGACTTGGTCGATAATAAAGGGACCTTCCCATTTGGGCTTGAGTTTGTCCTTTTTCTTGTCCGGCAGGCATAGAACTAACTTCGCCAACATTGTAAGTTTTGGCCTGCATTTACGCTTTGATATCTTCGAGCCATTGTTGATAGAATGCGGAACGGCCTTTTGCCACGCCACGCCTCCTCCTCCAAGGCGTCCAAACTGTCCTGCCGATCGAGCTCGGCTTCTCTTTCTTCGTATACATGCGCCGCGAGGTGAGTCATGAATTATGTCGCAGGCGTAACTGCCTCGCTACCAGATACCATAAAGAATGGTGTGAATCCGGTGGTGCGATTCGGGGTGGTCCGCAGCCCCCAGAGTACGGAGTGGAGCTCCTCTACCCAATGTGTGTTAGATTCCTTGAGGGACCGCACTAATCTGGGTTTGATGCCGCTCATGATTAGACCATTTGCTCACTTGACTTGACCGTTAGTTTGAGGGTGATAGACTGAAGCATAGTCGAGCTTGATGCCCATGTTTTTGCACCAGAGTTTGACCTCATCGGCCGTGAATTTCGTGCCGTTAGCAGTGATGATGCTGTGGGGGATGCCGTAACGGTGTACGACCCCTGATATGAAGTCTATCACCGGTCCGGATTCGCCGCCTTAATGTGCTTGGCCTCTATCCATTTGGTGAATTTATCCACCATGACCAGTTGGTATTTTTCCTTGTGGGTTCCTCCTTTAAGTGGTCCAACCATGTCAAGCCCCCAGACCGCGAAGGCCAGGTGATGGGTATAGTTTGGAGGGGGGTGGGTGGCATGTGGCTTTGATTAGCAAAGAGCTGGCAACCGACGCATCGTTGGACTAAGTCCTGAGCATCTGCCCGGGCCGTCGGCCAATAAAATCCTGTACGGAAGGCCTTGCTTTCAAGGGCCCTGGCTGCGGTGTGGTGCCCGCCGAGTCCGGCATGAATTTCAGCCAGAAGATTCCGCCCTTCCTTTTCAGAGATACACCTTTGAAGGACTCCGGTCATACTTTTCTTATAAAGCTCTCCCTCATGGACTTTATAGGCTTTAGATCGCCGCACTATGCAGCGTGCCTCGTTTTGGTCCTCGTGAAGTTCCTGCTTGGTTAAGTAGGCTAGGAATGGTTCCGTCCACGGGGCAATGACTGCCATTATTACGTGGGATAAAGATGTTACTTCATTGGTAGAGCCTCCAGTTGTGTCAGAATGTTCGGTGTTAGGCAGTGCTGTTGGGTCTGGGCTATTATTTCCGGACTCCCCTTCCCATATTACGGATGGCTTGAACAGCCTCTCTAAGAAGATATTGGGGGGGGGGGACGACATCGCGCTTTGCGCCAATGCGTGCCAAGACGTCTCCTGCCTGATTGTTTTCTCGAGCTATATGGTGAAATTCGAGCCCTTCAAACTGAGCTGACATTTTTAGGACGGCGTTGCGATAAGCTGCCATTTTTGGATCCTTGGCATCAAAGTCTCCATTTTGGGATATCGCGAGGTTTGAATCCCCGCGCACCTCTAGGCGTTGAATGCCCAGGGATACTGGCATCCGGAGACCATGTAGAAGGGCCTCGTATTCGGCTGCGTTGTTAGAGTCTGTATACATTATCTGGAGTACGTATTAGAGCCGTCGAAGTGCATGATCCAGTTGGAATATGTGCCGTACTCTTTAGGGAGTTCGGCTTCAGTCCATTCGGCGACGAAGTCGGCCAAAACTTGCGACTTAATGGCTCGCCGTGGCTTATAGGTTATGTCAAACGGAGGAGCTCGATGGCCCATTTGGCAATCCGCCCGTCGCGTACCGCGTTGTTTATAATGTCGTTAAGACGCATTTCGAGGCTACTATTATCGAACACTCTTGAAAGTAGTGTCGCAGCTTCCGGATGCCATAAACACCGCCAGACGCTATATTTTGATAATGCGGATACCATGACTTGCATGGAGTGAGGACAGTGGACATGTAGTAAACTGGTTTTTGAAGGGGAAACTTGTGTCCGTCCGTTTCTCGTTCGACAACGAGCACCACGCTTACAACTTGATGAGTTGCGGCGATGTATAATAGCATTGGTTCGCCCATGTTGGGCGCGGCCAGGACTGGGTTTGTTGCCAATATGGCTTTTATTTCTTCAAGTCCGGTCGTGGCGGCATCTGTCCACTCGAAGTGTTCGGTCTTGTAGGAGGAGGCGATAGAGGGTAATGCCTTTTCTCACAAACGGGAGATAAAGCGGCTTAGAGCCGCCACGCATCGAGTCAATTTTTGTATTTGTTTGAGGTCCTTTGGGATATCCAATTGTGACAGAGCTCGGATCTTGGCTGGGTTTGCTTCAATTCCTCTACCGCATACGAGGAAGCCCAAGAGCTTTCCGGCTGGTACACCAAAAATGCATTTTTCCGGGTTAAGCTTGATGTCATATGTTCAAAGATTATCGAATGTGAGCCTCAAGTCGTCTACTAGAGTTTCGACATGCTTGGTTTTGATGACCACATCATCTACGTATGCCTCCACTATTTTGCCGATCTGGTTTGCCAGACATGTCTGAATCATGCGCTGATATGTTGCGCCGGTGTTTTTGAGCCCGAAGGGCATTGTGTTGAAGCAGAATGGGCCGTATGGGGTGATAAATGCCGTTGCGGCTTGGTAGCCGGAGTATGCGTCGAGGAAACACAATGAATCGTGTCCTGTGGTAGCATCGATAATTTGATCGATGCGAGGAGGGGGAAGGGATCTTTTGGGCAAGCCTTGTTGAGGTCCTTGAAATCGACGCATAGGCGCCAGGATTTGTCCTTCTTTGGTACCATCACCAGGTTTGCTAGCCAGTCCCGATGTTTTATATCTCTGATGAATCCGGCCTCCAATAGTTTGGCTAGCTCCTATCCCATGGCTTGTCTCTTAGGTTCAGAGAAACGCCAAGAGCCTGCTTTGATCGGCTTGAATCCTTTTAGGATGTTTAGGCTGTGCTCGGCCAGCCGGCGTGGGATTCCTGGCATGTCTGAAGGGTGCCAGGAAAAAATGTCTCAATTTTCGCGTAGAAATTCTCGTAGTGCGGCGTCTACATTAGGGTTTAATTGTGCCCCGATGGAGGCCATTTTTGTAGGGTCTGTTGGGTGGACTTGGAATTTGACTATTTCGTCCGCTGGTTTAAAGGAGGTGGACTTGGATCTTTTATCGAGTATCACATCGTCCCTGTTCACCGTGGAGCGCAGCGTAGTCAGTTCCTCGGCCGCTAGGGCTTCAGATATTACCTCGAGGGCTAGTGCGGCTGTCTTATTTTCAGCGCAGAGTGTTATGTCCGGGTCACTAGCAAGAGTGATGATTCCGTTGGGCCGGGCATTTTGAGCTTCATGTACCCATAATGGGGTATAGCTTGAAAAATTGTGAATGCCTCTCGCCCTAATAGAGCGTGGTATCCGCTGCTAAAACGGGGCCACTTGGAACGTGACCTCCTCGGACACTGTAAATATCCGGCGTGTAACACCACATCTAGTGTGATTTTTCCTGGCAAAGACGCTTCCCGACTGGGTATTATTCCTCTAAAGGTTGTGCTACTTCGCTCAATGCGGCTCCAGTCTATTTCCATTTTTTGAAGGGTTTCCTCATAGATGAGGTTCAATCCGCTGCCACCGTCCATGAGTACCTTGGTAAGGCGAAAGTTGTCCACTATTGGACTGAGGACCAATGCTGCTGGTGCTCAGGCTGTTCGGAATTTAGGTTCATCACTGGCATTAAAGGTAATAGCCGTGTCACTCCATGGATTCATTATAGCTACTTGGTAGACTTCGGCAAGGCTGCAGAGTGTTCGTTTTCGCATATTGTTTGATGCGAAAGTCTCGAAGACTGTTAATACCGTACTGGTATCCCTGGGATGGTGCTCCGTGGATGCTGGGGTTAGAAGCTATTCGCCACTTTTGGCCACCTGCCGGAGTATCCAACATGCTCTAAGGCTATGAGTTGGTGTGGCACCGTCTGTACTTTGAATTTTACAGGGTCCGTTGAGCCATCCCTCCAGTACGGTTCCATGCCCTGTAGGGGGTTTTTGTTTTTTGGTGTTTAACCCGGTTGATTGGCGATAATGCACCCTTTTATTTCGGACTGGGTTTGTATTCGTACGGATTGTCCCAAAATCTTACTTGGTTTTCCAGCGCTTCCCATCGCACAAGATTTTCAGTACTATGGACGCCAAGTCAGCAAAGCGTGTAATTTCACGGCGACCTATGGCGTTGAGGATTCCCTTGTCCATGCAATTATTGCAGAAGAGTGAAATTGCGCTTTCCTCGCTGGGCAGTCCTTTATCCTGTTCATAACCAGGAGGAATCGCCCGATAATGATGTACTGTTTCCTCGGGCTCTTGCCTAATTTTGGATAGATCGCCTATGTTCGGGTGGGTGGGTGGAATTAGATCCGAAACCTCACCCAATCTGAGGCTCTAGGGCCAAGGAGTTTCTGAACTCGGAGGCTTGGATTCTTGGATGTTGTCCAATGAATCTAGCGCGTTGCCTGACTCTAAGTTCAGGTCTTGAGTGTCGCCCCGCCTCCGGGTATCCGGCTTGGAGGGATCGGGAATCCGGACATAGCTAGTCCTTAAGATAGATGAAGGGCCAACGCATTGTTCCTCCACCACAGCAACGTGATGGGTGACCTCGGGAGAGTTAATCTCTCTCAGATCGGGTTTAGGCCCAATCTGATCGTAGTCTGTAGCGACTCCCAGGGCGCCGATGCGATCCAAGAGCTCGTTTAAAGAAGAGAGCTCCATCGAATCTAACTGCTCGGCGAGTTCCGAGTTGACATGAAGATTGCTTTTGATGACCCGAGAAGTCATCGTCGGCGCGGCGGCCGAACAGGCGGTCATAAGAAAACCGCCTAGCCGGAGTGTTTGGCCGATAGCCAAAGCTCCTTTAGCAACAGTGCCGTCTTTAAAGACGGGATGAGGCATCCTTCCTGACGGTGACGGCATAGCGGAACTCTCAATGAAAGCACCAATGTCGGTGTCAAAACCGGCGGATCTCGGGTAGGGGGTCCCAAACTGTGCGTCTAGGCGGATGCTAACAGGAGACAAGGGACACGATGCTTTTACCCAGGTTCGGGCCCTCTCGATGGAGGTAAAACCCTACTCCTGCTTGATTAATATTGATGATATGGGTAGTACAAGAGTAGATCTACCACGAGATCAGAGAGGCAAAACCCTAGAAGCTAGCCTATGGTATGATTGTTGTTCATCCTACTGACTAAAACCCTCCGGTTTATATAGACACCGGGGAGGGCTAGGGTTACACAGAGTTGGTTACAATGGGAGGAGATCTACATATCCGTATCACTAGGCTTGCCTTCCACGCCAAGGAAAGTCCCTTCCGGACATGGGACGAAGTCTTCAATCTTATATCTTCATAGTCCAGGAGTCCGGCCAAAGGTTATAGTTCGGCTATCCGGACACCCCCTAATCCGGGACTCCCTCAGTTAGCATAAGCTTGCTCCTGAGGAATTAACGGTACCAGATACTTGCTGCCGCCGGCGCGGTTGTCGAGGCCCTCTTGGGTTCCTGAAAGAGCTCTGCTTGTGGTGTCTCCTCGCCCCAGCTTGGCACAAGGAACGAGCCATGGTCTTCTTCCGTCGCGCACTTGATCCATCATGCGGGGCACATAAGCTTCTGGGGACGCCGCCCCGTAGGCCTTGCTGTAGTGCCCCACATGCCACTCAGTCTGGCCCGGAGTGTCGTCTTGAGAGTGGTGGCGCGGTGGTCCGCCGAGGCCAAAGGTCATGGCGTGCGCTCCTTCGCTGGCCGGAGATGGGGTCTGCGCGCCTTGCCGCCTGGTGCTGCTGGCCAGGTTGGCGTCGAGTAGGCCCTGGAGCCCGCTTGAGGTTGCATGGGCGCGCATGGGGTCACCATACGGTGCGCTCTGGGCTAGAGGTGGCAGCCTAATGCAGAAAGGAGGTGCTCCCGAGGCGGCGGCGTCCAGGAGCTCGGCGACCCGCTCCAACAGCACGTCGCGGCCGCCCTCTAGAAGCCGGCACCGTAGCAGTTCTCGGGCCACCGCGAGCGCGGCCCTGGAGTTCGCCTACTCCCATCGGGTGTGCGGCGTCGTGGCCGCGACGTGGATTGAGGCTCTGGCCGTTGACCGCACATGCCGCGGCATGAGGGCAGGCGGCGTCTGGCCGCGTCGCCCGCGGCCCGTAGCGCCTTGCGGAGCGCGGGCTGCCTGAGATGCAAGGTTGAGGTCGCCCTAGGCTGGCGGCACGGCGTGGGCGGGCCACGCCGCCCAGCGATCGGCATCGGCCACTGGGTCGTTGGGCATCGGACGATGAGGTGACGAAACGCGAGGCGGCGGAGGAAAGATTTCGGAGCACCCCTACCTGGCGCGCCAAATGTCGGATTTCGGGTTCCGGCAGACCCTTGAGGTTTGAACATTGGGGTGCGCACAGAGATCTTTCCCCTACCAGCTCATGGGTGCATGGATTGCGAGGGATCTAAACTACCAACGATGAACAACACAAGAGACACAAGGTTTATACTAGTTCGGGCCACCGTTGTGGTGTAATACCCTACTCTAGTTTGTGGTCTGGGGGATTGCCTCAGGGGCTGATGATGAACAATACAAGGGAAGAACAGCCTCGCGAGGGGCTGTTCTTGAGCTGGTGCGATGAACTGCTTGGGTGAGTTCAGTCGCCTCTCTCTCTTTCTAGGGAGTTCGACCTGTTTTCAGTCTGCCCTCCTCTTTGTGGTGGCTAGCCCTATTTATAGAGGGAGGCCCTAGGCCTCTTCCCAAATAATGAGCGGGAAGGGCGGCAACAATTGGCCATTTTGAAGGGGAACATCTAGTACACTTATCCTGACTAAAGTTGGTCTTTGGCTGCCAAAGGCTCTGACGGTGACGCCGTCCTGGGCTCCACGATGACCTCCCTCCTGCCGTTCTGCTGGTCTTGGTCTTGTTGCACCGAAGCGGCAACCTTTGCCTGATGCCTTGGCCAGTGCTTGCCTCCTTTGCACCAAAGGGGAAATGAGGACGCTGCGCGGGCTGGCTCCCGCCTGGCGCCCGCCTGGCCATGATCGTCATGGCTTGCATCACAGGGCACCCTCGCGAGGTACCATGCCTTGATCTCTCCGCCTCCTCGCGAGCCTGCCTGACGAGGCCGCTCCTCAGGTAGGTTCCTGTCTTCCGCCCCGTGAGGCTTGGCCCCTCGCGAGGGTCTTGAGCTTGAGCTGATGAAGCTGGGCCGTGCTGGGTCCCCACTTGAGCCACGCCGCAGGCCGCAGGCAGGCAAGTCTGGGGATCCCCGTTCCCAGAACGCCGACACCTGGGTTCTCCATTCATCAAGTGTGCTAATGTCAAATAGCCTCTTCTCACCGGCAAGTTTGAAATCATAATTGAGCTCTTTAATGTCCCAATATGCCTTATGTTCTAGCTCAAGAGGTAAGTGACATGCTTTTCCATAAACCATTTTATATGGAGAAATACCCATAGGATTTTTATATGCAGTTCTATAGGCCCATAATGCATCATCAAGTTTCTTGGACCAATTCTTCCTAGATCTATTAACAGTCTTTTGCAAACTTAATTTAAGCTCTCTGTTACTTAGTTCAACTTGACCACTAGACTGTGGGTGGTATGGAGATGCAATTCTATGATTAACGTCATACTTAGCAAGAATTTTACGAAAGGAACCATGAATAAAATGTGAAACACCATCAGTCATTAAGTATCTAGGCACTCCAAACCTTGGGAAAATAACTTCTTTAACAATCTTATAGAGGTGTTATGATCAGCACTACTAGTTCGAATAGCTTCTACCCACTTAGTAACGTAATCAACAGCAACTAAAATATGTGTATAGCCATTAGAGGAAGGAAAAGGTTGTCGGTGTCAAAACCGACGGATCTCAGGTAGGGGGTCCCAATCTGTGCGTCTAGGCTGATGGTAATAGGAAGCAAGGGACACAGATGTTTACCCAGGTTCGGGCCCTCTTGATGGAGGTAAAACCCTACTTCCTGCTTGATTAATATTGAAGATATGGGTAGTACAAGAGTAGATCTACCACGAGGTCGTAGAGGCTAAACCCTGGAAGCTAGCCTATGATGGTATGATTGTAATTGTGATCGGTCTTCTAAGGACCAACCTCTCCGGTTTATATAGACACTAGAGAGGGCTAGGGTTTACATGGAGTCAGCTACAAGGAAGGAAATATAATATCCGAATCGCCAACCTTGCCTTCCACGCCAAGGAAAGTCCCATCCGGACACGGGTCGAAGTCTTGTATCTTCACGCTTCAATAGTCCGGACGCTGTATATAGTCCGGTTGTCCGGATACCCCCTAATCTAGGACTCCCTTAGTAGCCCCTGAACCAGGCTTCAATGACGATGAGTCCGGCGCGCAATCTTGTCTTCGGCATTGCAGGGCGGGTTCCTTCTCCGAATACTCCAAAGTTGTAATCGAACACTCAAACCGTGTCCGGATCTGCAAGATGATCTTCACATACCATTGTAGGGAACATAGCGTAAATCCGATCTGCTGGCAATCTTCGTACGTCGTGCTCTTGCATCGTGGCCCGGTCCAACGTGAACCGGCGTTTCTTGCCCCACCTCGACTCACGTTGCGAGGCGGTTTGATTGGCACGTCCTGTCGAGGCAGAGATCGTGTCCCTCTTATTACTGGATCTTCCATTAATGCGGGCGTGCGTAGCCCCATGACGACCGTTGGTATGACTCCGTGTCTTTGTCGAGTAAACATCAGCGATCACCCTAAGGACTCTTGATATTCACCCCTTTATAAAAGGGGCCGAGACCTATGCCTCTTTTCCACCTCCCTCGCGCCTTTTCGAACCTCGAGTTCAAAAACCTGAGGTCTAAGCTCCAACACCCCAAATCCTCCAATATGTCCGGATCCGACCCTCAAGGCCGGTGGGTGGCTTCCTCGATTCAAGCGGAGGACATTGCGAAGCTTAAGGAGGTCGGATATCTGACCGCCGACATCCAAAGACAGCTTCCTGCTCCAGGGCAGGTCATCCCTACACCGGAGCCCAATGAGTGCGTCGTGTTTGTTCCTCACTTCCTCCGTGGCTTGGGCCTCACCCTCGATCCTTTTGTGAGTGGGCTCATGTTCTATTATGGGTTGGATTTTCATGATCTAGCTCCGGACGTTATCCTCCACATCTCGTCGTTCATTATAGTGTGCGAGGCCTTCCTCCACGTCACCCCACACTTCGGCTTATGGCTCAAGACCTTCAATGTGAAGCCGAAGATGATCGAGGGGCGACACGCGGAGTGCGGAGGTGCCGTAATAAGCAGGAACGCTCATGCACCATGGCCAGAGGGTTCTTTCCCAGAAGTATCCGATGGATGGCAACGGAGGTGGTTTTATGTCACGGCTCCCAGAGGCACAAAGTGGGTGGCCGCTCCCGAGTTCCGCTCGGGCCCTCCATCACAACTAACATCTTGGACCGACGTAGGACGAAATTGGGGTTCACCGGTGATGTACCAAGATCGCAGAGAGCCGCATCCGAGAACTTCTTGAGAGGGACATTAACCTTGTCAAAGATAATGCAAGTGATGTTAATCCGACGGATGTTGTCGTGCCAACGCCGGCCTCTCCGGATGTGGGAGTTCAATCTAGAGGGTCCGCGGACTGTTAAACACTTCTTCGGCCTAAAGCTCGAAGGGATGTGCAAATTATTCTTCGAACCGAAAGTGAAGTGTCCGGACACTACCGAGGATGCGGGCCTAAGCTGCAATCACCTAGATACCCAAGTAAGTAAACTTGATACCGGACACCTTGTTTTGTATTTGTCATAATTGTTTATTCTGAAAATCATCCGTGGCCAGGAATGGCTCAGCAAGGCGGAGAGGATCAGGTGTCCGGCGCCACTTCCCGAAGGCTCGCCTGGTCCCACCATGGCCAAGATGCTTGACCGGGTACTCAGCAGAATGCCCTCAGGGAAAGACAAGAGGAAGAATGAAGAAACCGAACTTCACACGCTACGCATCCGAACCGGGGGAATTGTTGCCTCCCATAAGGAGGATAGTCGGGAAGGGGAGGCTAAAGCCTCCTCCCCGCGCGGGAAGAAGAGGGCTGCCTCTGAAGACTCGGAGACGGAAATGCCCAAACCAGGGAAAAGGATATCACCAGGGGCTCTGCCCCGACGGGCACCCTCACCGCATCGTGCCCACCAACAGGCCAGCCCTCCACCGAGTTGTAAGTTAATTTTTAATTCGAAGGTACTGCGTTTCTCCTAGATCAATAACCAGGATTCGTCTTTCGCAGTCCGGCTAGCAGCCCTTCTCGACAAAGTTCGTCTTCGGGGGATCTTCCTCCGGAGATGATGGAGAGCGAGACCCCACCCACCTCTCCGGCTCATGAAGCGGGCGACACCGAGGTGTCGTCACAGAGGAGTCCGGAGTTGCCGAAGCCGGAAGCCACGCGTCACCGCCTCGAGCCCGGAGCGCTTTGGCTCTACGAGGGGCGATGGGAAGGATTTGGCACAGTTCGATGTCCGGCCAGACATACTGACGGGCCTACTGGAGCGAGCTGCGCTCTCGGAGGAGCACCGCTTATTAATGAGCACGGTGCTCAAGAAGATTTCATCTGCTACAAGTGGTTTGAATGAAGCATTTACATGTCTGCTTGGAGGCTTTGACGTATGTAGTGAAGAATACACTGTTTTTGGTTGTGAGGCACGCGTTAGGTGTGCTCCATATAGATAGTAGCCCCTGAGACTCTGGTTGCCCGCCCTAGGCGGCAAACGGGGTATCATAAATCAATGATTGCGCTGTAAATACGTGCAGGTACCTGTGAGTCTGGCCGCTGACCAGTCCGTTGAAGTTGTCGAACTAACCAGGCAGATTGGGTCGACTGATGCCGCTATCACGCTGGTGAACGAGCGGCTGGACAAATCACAAGGTATGTGATCTGCCTTCCTTTGTATAGGAAAATATGGAAGCGGCATGATATTAATGTAATATGTTCGGACTGCAGATGGTGCTGCCGCCGTGGAGGCCCTGAGGGCAGAACTTGTCCAGGCCAAGGAACAAGCTCGGGTTAGCAATGCAGCTTCCCTAAAGGCGGCCGAAGACTTGAGAATCAAACATGCTGCTCATCACTGAAGCGAGGAAAAGATAGCCGAAATGGCTGTTGAGTTAAAAAATGCCGTTGACCGGTATGAGCTCCTTAAAAAGGAGCATAAGGATAGTTCGGCCGAGCTGGACAAGGCACTTAATGCCACCAAGGAAATACAGACCGCGCTCAGGGGTGCCCGGGAGGAACTTTATCAGGCCGGTAAAATCGCGGCTGGAGGCTCCTACTTGCTGCGGACGAAGTTTTTCGATCCGAAGTACGCTCCCCTGGATGGACGCTGGAGTCCTGCGGACGCCAGAGCGCGGATTTGGCAAAGAGTACAGCTGACGCTGCCAAGTTCTTCAAGGATCAGGGTGATAAAGAAGTGGAGAAGCTTTTCTGGTCACAATTCAATGCTCCCACTCGCCCGCTGCCGTTAAGTGACAAGATGGCTGATGTAGCGGAGCTTCACAGGCTGTTCGGGCTTGCAATGCGGGCTGTGAAAGACCATCTTTGGCCGAAAGAGCCTAAGCCGGATAGTTATTTTGGCTTGGTGCAGCAATTCCTTGGGGCCGTGCCTCGGATCAACGCCATGATGAGGTCGGAGTGCATAGAGGGTGCACGAATGGCTCTTGCCCGCGTTAAAGCCTATTGGACGGATATGGAGGCCACCATTATAGCGACCCAGGATCCGGCGGGGGGCCAATATCCGGCCGAGCACTACTTGGCACAGGTCACAGAAGGTGCCCACCTAATAGAGTCGTAGTGCTCGAGGAATGTCTTGTTCGAGTGATGAATCTAATCATTGTAAAAACAATGTTTATTTTGATTATGAAACAGTATTTATTGTACTGTTTGCCTGAAAGTATGATTGTGGTTCCCTGTGCGACCGGACTCGTCTAACCGTGTCTGTGGTCTTAATGACCAGTCATGTTTTTTGATATTGGAGGCCGCTTATAGTCCGGCTGCTAGGGCCGTCGTGAGTTCCTCTGCGCGTGAAGAGCTCTCTGTGATTCCGCTAACGGTGATGACACCCCGTGGAACGGGCATCTTGAGTGTAACGTAGCCATAGTGCGGCAACGCGTTGAAGCGGGCGAAGGCCGTTCTTCCAAGCAATGCATGATAGTCGCTTTGGAAGGGTGCGATGATAAAGAGTAGCTCTTCGCTTCTGGATTTGCCTGGAGAGCCGAATGTTACCTCCAGTACGACAGAGCCCCTGCTGTGGGCTTCAACGCCTAGTATCACCCCTTCAAAGGTGGTGTTGCTTTGGTTAATTCTGGATGGGTTTATCCCCATCCTGTGGGCAGTGTCCTCGTATATTAAATTGAGACTACTGCCGCCGTCCATGAGGACACTGGTGAGATGGTATCCGTCGATTATCGGGTCAAGCACCAAGGCCTTTGATTCTCCACGCCAAATACTAGTTCGGTCGTCCAAGTGATCGAAGGTGATCGGATAAGACATCCAGTGGTTAGGTGTGAGTACGATGGGCTCTATATCGAGCGCGTCTCTATGCGCGCGTTCGTGCCTCCTCATGGATGTGTGAGTCGCGTGGATCATCTTCACTGTTTGTACCTTTTTGCCTAGGGGTTTTATCTTCCAGATTGTTGCCTTTGTCCTCTTTGGGCGTATCCACCATGTATATGTTGTGTGACGAGGCAGAAGTCCAGCGCCCCCATAGATTCAGAATCTTCTCCTGCATCGTCGTCCATACCGTCGATGCCTTCGGAGTCGAAGTCAGGCACGTCGGTTAAATCATCGACCGTGGTGGGTGGGCAACGAATTTATTCGTCGCTTGCTTCCCACTCGAGCCGGACATAGTTTGGCCCAGAATTTTCTGTCAAAGAGAGAGTTTTAACGAGTTCAGCATGTCACCAAAGGGCGAGTGCTGAAAGATATCCGCAGCAGTGAACTCCATTACCGGAGCCCAACCTGGCTCGACTGGCTCGGGAGTGCGCGGACCGGAACCAACATCCGGATACGAATCCGGGGGTCCGGAGTCACAGGCCACCACAGAGGTAAGGCCCGTGTTCGGCTCCACCGCCGATGAGTGTGCGACCTGCGAGGCGGGGTCCATCCCTCCGTCCTTAGGCAACGCAGCCGCTACGTCTCGAGCTTGCGTCGGTTTTCCCCGAAGAGGAGAGGATGATGCAGCACAGTAGCATAAGTATTTCCCTCAGTTTTTGAGAACCAAGGTATCAATCCAGTAGGAGGCCACGCACAAGTCCCTCGTACCTGCACAAAACGATAGCTACTCGCAACCAACGCGATTATGGGTTGTCAATCCCTTCACGGTCACTTACGAGAGTGAGATCTGATAGAGATAATATTTTTGGTATTTTTTGTATATAGATGCAAAGCAAAAATTAAAAGGCAAAGTAAAACAAAGCAAGTATTAAATTGATGGAGATTGATATGATGAGAATAGACCCGGGGGCCATAGGTTTCACTAGTGGCTTCTCTCAAGAGCATAAGTATTCTACGGTGGGTGAACAAATTACTATTGAGCAATTGACAGAATTAAGCATAGTTATGAGGTTATCTAGGTATGATCATGTATATAGGCATCACAAATGAGACAAGTAGATCGAAACGATTCTGCATCTACTACTATTACTCAACTCATCAACCGCTATCCAGCATGCATCTAGAGTATTAAGTTAAAAGCAGAGTAACGCCTTAAGCAAGATGACATGATGTAGAGCAATAAATATATGCAATATGATAAATACCCCATCTTGTTACCCTCGATGGCAACAATACAATACGTGCCTTGCAACCCTTTCTGTCACTGGGTAAGGACACCGCAAGATTGAACCAAAAGCCATGCACTTCTCCCATTGCAAGAACTACCAATCTAGTTGGCCAAACCAAACGGATAATTCGAAGAGACTTGCAAAGATAACTCAATCATACATAAACGAATTCAGAGAAGATTCAAATATTATTCATAGATAAGCTGGATTATAAACCCACAATTCATCAGTCTCAACAAACACACCGCAAAAAGAAGATTACATCGAATAGATCTCCACGAGAGAGGGGGAGAACATTGTATTGAGATCCAAAAAGAGAGAAGAAGCCATCTAGCTACTAGCTATGGACCCGAAGGTCTGAAGTAAACTACTCACACTTCATCGAAGAGGCTATGGTGTTGATGTAGAAGCCCTCCGTGGTGGATGCCCCCTCCGGCGGAGCTCCGGAACAGGCCCCAAGATGGGATCTCGTGGATACAGGAAGTTGCGGAGGTGGAATTAGGTTTTTGGCTCATATTCTGATCGTTTGGGGGTACGTAGGTATATATAGGAGGAAGGACTACGTCGGTGGAGCAACAGGGGGCCCACAAGGCAGGGGGCGCGCCCCCCACCCTCGTGACCGCCTCTGTTACTTCTTGGAGTAGGGTCCAAGTCTCCTGGATCACGTTCGGTGAGAAAATCACGTTTCCGAAGGTTTCATTCCGTTTGGACTCCGTTTGATATTCTGTTTCTTGAAACACCGAAAAAGGCAAGAAACAAAGAATTCTGGGCCTCCGGTTAATAGCTTAGTCCCAAAAATAATATAAAAGTGGAAAATAAAGCCCATTATAGTCCAAAACAGTAGATAAAGTAGCATGGAGCAATCAAAAATTATAGATACGTTGGAGACGCATCAGCAGCCTGTTCCGGATTTAGGTCCGAGGCTACTACGGGGGTGATACCCCGAGCTTTGTCCGACACCAGGTCTAAGCCGTGCTCGTCGCGATTGTCCGGTGCTCCTGGCATGGGCCCGAATCCGTCAAAGATCCAGTCTCCGCAGATATCCGCCGTGTAATGATGATCATCACACTTTTATTTTTCCTACAACTCAACAAGTACAACTCGATACTTAGAACAAAATATGACTCTATATGAGTGCCTCCGGCGGTGTACCGGGATATGGAATGACACACGAGTAACATGTATGAAAGAATTATGAAAGGTGGCTTTTCCACAAATACGATGTCAACTACATGATCATGCTAGCAATATGACAATGATGGAGCGTGTCATAACAAACGGAACGGTGGAAAGTTGCATGGCAATATATCTCGGAATGGCTATGGAAATGCCATGATAGATAGGTATGGTGGCTGTTTTGAGGAAGGTATATGGTGGGTGTATGATACCGGCGAAAAGTGCACGGTATTAGAGAGGCTAGCAATGGTGGAAGGATGGGAAAAAGTGTGTATAATCCATGGACTCGACATTAGTCATAAAGAACTCATATACTTATTGCAAAAATCTAGAAGTTATCAAAGCAAAGTATTACGCGCATACTCCTAGGGGGATAGATTGGTAGGAAAAGATCATCGTCATTCCCCCGACCACCACTCATAAGGAAGACAATCAATAAATAAATCATGCTCCGAGTTCATCACATAACGGTTCACCATACGTGCATGCTACGGGAGTCACAAACTTCAACACAAGTATTCTTTAAATTCACAACTACTCAACTAGCGTGACTCTAATATCACCATCTTCATATCTCAAAACAATTATCAAGCATCAAACTTATCTTAGTATTCAACGCACTCAAAAGAAAGTTTCACATATCTTGAACACCAAGTATATTAATATTAAGCAAATTACCATGCTATTAACGACTCTCAAAATAATCTAAGTGAAGCATGAGAGATCAAGTTTCTTTAAAAAAAACCACCACTGTGCTCTAAAAGATATAAGTGAAGTACTAGAGCAAAAATTATCACGCTCAAAAGATATAAGTGAAGCACTATGAGCAAAACTATCAAGCTCAAAAAGATATAAGTGAAGCACATAGAGTATTCTATCAAATTTCAATTCATATATGGCTCTCTCAAAAGGTGTGTACAGAAAGGATGATTGTGGTAAACTAACAAGCAAAGACACAAATAATACAACACGCTCCAAGCAAAACACTTATCATGTGATGAATAAAAATATAGCTCCAAGTAAATTACCGATGGAAGTGGATTTAAAGAGGGATGCCTTCCGAGGCACCCCCAAGCTTTGACTTTTTGGTTTCCTTGGATTATCTTGGGGATGACATGGGCATCCCCAAGCTTAGGCTCTTGCCACTCCTTGATCCATAATCCATCAAAAGAATTAACCCAAAACTTGAGAACTTCACAACACAAAACTCAATAGAAATCTCATGAGCTCCGTTAGAGAAAGAAAACAAAAGACTACTTTAAGGTACTGTAATGAACTCATTCTTTATTTATATTGGTGTTAAACCTACTTTATTCCAACTTCTATATGGATCATAAACTATTTAACTAGCCATAGATTCATCAAAATAAGCAAACAACACACGCAAAACAGAATCTGTCAAAAACAGAACAGTCTGTAGTAATCTGTAACTAATGCAAATTATGGAACTAAAAAAATTCTACCAAAATTAGAAGACCTGGAAAATTTGTTTATTGATCAGAAGCAATAGGAATCAATATTTTATCACGTTCTGGTGATTTTTAACAATTCGGGCACTGAGCGCAAAGTTTCTGGAAATTACAGCAAGATCAAATAACTATCATCCAAGAAGATCCAATAGGTTTAACTTGGCACAAACACTAATTAAAAGATAAAACCACATCTAAACAGAGGCTAGATGGATTACTTATTACTAAGAAGCAAGGAAAAATATTGGGTTGTCTCCCAACAAGCGCTTTTCTTTAAAGCCTTTTTAGCTAGGCAATGATAATTTTAATGATGCTCACAAGAAAGTCAAGAATTGAAGCGCAAAAAGAGCATCATAAAACACATGACAAACACATCTAAGTCTAACATACTTCCTATGCATAGGCATTTTATAAGCAAACAAATTATCATAGCAAGCAAAAACTAGCATATGCAAGGAAGCGGAAAGAAACAATAGCAATCTCAACATAACGAGAGGTAATTTAGTAGCATGAAAGTTTCTACAACCATATTTTCCTCTCTCATAATAACTACATGTAGTATCATAGGCAAAACAAAATAACTATCACATAACATATTCTCAACACGATCCACATGCATGCGAAGTTGACACCCTTCCAAAATAGTGGGATTATCATTAACTAAAGTCGTGATTTCTCCAAGCCCACTTTTATCAAAAATTTCATAAGATTGAATGTTATCCAAATATGTGGGATCTAAATTTGACACTCTTCCAAACCCACTTTCAATATTATTGTAAACAATATTATCAATCTCATATTCATCATGGGGATTAAATAAATTTTCAAGATCATAAGAAGAATCACCCCAATCATGATCATTTCAACAAGTAGTAGACATAGCAAAACTAGCATGCCCAAGCTTAGGGTTTTGCATATTATTAGCACAATTGACATCAAGTGAATTTATAATAAAATCATTGCAATCATTCCTTTTATTCAAAGATCTATCGTGAGTCACTTCACGGATTTCAGGCAAAACCTTATAAAGATAATCTAGTGCATCCAAATCACTAGGAATTGGTTCATCATAATTGGATCTCTTAAAAAGATTGGCAAGAGGATGAGGATCCAATATATATTAGCTACTCTGTTTAGGAATAAATACCCAACTATTTCAACCAAACAAGCAAACGTGCCAAGTAAGACATCAAGGCAAACGAAAAGACGAACGGAAAAGAGAGGGCGAATAAAACGGCAAGGGTGAAGTGGGGGAGAGGAAAACGAGAGGCAAATGGAAAATAATGTAATGCGAGAGATAGGGATTGTGATGGGTACTTGGTATGTTGACTTTTGCGTAGACTCCCCGGCAATGGCGCCAGAAATCCTTCTTGCTACATCTCGAGCTTGCGTTGGTTTTCCCCGAAGAGGAGAGGATGATGCAGCACAGTAGCGTAAGTATTTCCCTCAGTTTTTGAGCACCAAGGTATCAATCCAGTAGGAGGTCACGCACAAGTCCCTCAGAATCGCACAAAACTATAGCTACTCGCAACCAACGCGATTAGGGTTGTCAATCCCTTCACGGTCACTTACGAGAGTGAGATCTGATAGAGAAAATATTTTTGGTATTTTTGGTATATAGATGCAAAGCAAAAAGTAAAAGGCAAAGTAAAAACAAAGCAAGTATTAAAGTGATGGAGATTGATATGATGAGAATAGACCCGGGGGCCATAGGTTTCACTAGTGGCTTCTCTCAAGAGCATAAGTATTCTACGGTGGGTGAACAAATTACTGTTGAGCAATTGAAAGAATTGAGCATAGTTATGAGGTTATCTAGGTATGATCATGTATATAGGCATCACGTCCGAGACAAGTAGATCGAAACGATTCTGCATCTACTACTATTACTCCACTCATCGACCGCTATCCAAAGATGCATCTAGAGAATTAAGTTAGAAACAGAGTAACGCCTTAAGCAAGATGACATGATGTAGAGGAATAAATTCGCGCAATATGATAAATACCCCATCTTGTTATCCTCGATGGCAACAATACAATACATGCCTTGCAACCCTTTACATCCTTTGGGTAAGGACACCGCAAGATTGAACCCAAAGCCATGCACTTCTCCCATTGCAAGAACTACCAATCTAGTTGGCCAAACCAAACGGATAATTCGAAGAGACTTGCAAAGATAACTCAATCATACATAAAAGAATTCAGAGAAGATTCAAATATTATTCATAGATAAGCTGGCTCATAAACCCACAATTCATCGGTCTCAACAAACACACCGCAAAAAGAAGATTACATCAAATAGATCTCCACGAGAGAGGGGAAGAACATTGTATTGAGATCCAAAAAGAGAGAGGAAGCCATCTAGCTACTAGCTATGGACCCGAAGGTTTGAAGTAAACTACTCACACTTCATCGGAGAGGCTATGGTGTTGATGTAGAAGCCCTCCGTGGTGGATGCCCCCTCCGGCGGAGCTCCGGAACAGGCCCGAAGATGGGATCTCGTGGATACAGGAAGTTGCGGCGGTGGAATTAGGTTTTTGGCTCCTGTTCTGATCGTTTGGGGGTACGTAGGTATATATAGGAGGAAGGAGTACGTCGGTGGAGCAACAGGGGGCCCATGAGGCAGGGGTGTGCCCCCCACCCTCGTGACCGCCTCTGTTACTTCTTGGAGTAGGGTCCAAGTCTCCTGGATCACGTTCGGTGAGAAAATCACGTTTCCGAAGGTTTCATTCCGTTTGGACTCCGTTTGATATTCTGTTTCTTCAAAACACCGAAAAAGGCAAAAACAGCAATGCAGGCTGGGCCTCCGGTTAATAGGTTAGTCCCAAAAATAATATAAAAGTGGAAAATAAAGCCCATTATAGTCCAAAATAGTAGATAAAGTAGCATGGAGCAATCAAAAATTATAGATACGTTGGAGACGTATCAGCAGCCTGTTTCGGATTTAGGTCCGAGGCTACTACGGGGGTTATACCTCGAGCTTTGTCCGACAGCAGGTCTGAGCCGTGCTCGTCGCGACTGTCCGGTGCTCCTAGCATGGGCCCGAATCCGTCGAGGATCCAGTCTCCGCAGATATCCGTCGTGTAGTTCAGGTTTGCGATCCTGATCTGGTGGCCAGGGGCGTAGTTGTCGATCTGATCCAGATGGCCAAGCGAATTGGCCCGCAGGGCGAAGCCGCCGAACACGAAGATCCGTCCGGGGAGAAAGGTCTCGCCCGGGGCCATGTTGTTGACGATGGTTGAAGGAGCAATCGAGCCCTGTAGCGACGACACAGAGGAACTCTCAATGAAAGCACCAATGTCGGTGTCAAAACCGGCGGATCTCGGGTAGGGGGTCCCGATCTGTGCATCTAGGCTGATGGTAATAGGAAGCAAGGGACACAGATGTTTACCCAGGTTTGGGCCATCTCGATGGAGGTAAAACCCTACTTCCTGCTTGATTAATATTGAAGATATGGGTAGTACAAGAGTAGATCTACCACGAGATCGTAGAGGCTAAACCCTGGAAGCTAGCCTATGATGGTATGATTGTAATTGTGATCGGTCTTCTAAGGACCAACCTCTCCGGTTTATATAGACACCGGAGAGGGCTAGGGTTTACATGGAGTTGGTTACAAGGAAGTAAATATAATATCCGGATCGCCAAGCTTGCCTTCCACGCCAAGGAAAGTCCCATCTGGACACGGTTCAAAGTCTTGAGTCTTGTATCTTCACGCTTCAATAGTCCGGACGCTGTATATAGTCTGGCTGTCCGGATAACCCCTAATCCAAGACTCCCTCAACGGTCCCATATAATCAAAGCCCCAAACATCAAATGGTTCAATAACAAGTGAATAGTTCATAGGCATTTCTTGACATCTTCTAATATTACCAATTCTTTGACATTCATCACAAGAGAAGACAAACTTACGTGCATCTTTGAAGAGAGTAGGCCAATAAAAACTGGATTGCAATACCTTACGTGCAGTTCTGTCTCCAGCGTTGTGTCCTCCATAAGCCTCGAAGTGACACTTGCGTAGGATCTGTTCCTGTTCATGCTCAGGTACACAATGTCTAATAACACCATCTACTCCTTCTTTATAAAGGTGTGGGTCATCCCAGAAGTAATGTCTTAAATCATAGAAAAACATTTTCTTTTGCTGGTATGTGAATCTAGGTGGTATAAATTTAGCAACAATGTAATTAGCATAATCAGCATACCATGGAGCAGTACGAGAAGCATTTATGACAGCTAATTGTTCATCAGGAAAGCTATCATCAATAGGTAGTGGGTCATCAAGAACATTCTCTAACCTAGACAAGTTGTCTGCAACGGGGTTCTCAGCTCCATTTCTATCAATAATATGCAAATCAAATTCTTGTAGCAAGAGAACCATCTAATAAGTCTAGGTTTAGCATCTTTCTTTTCCATAAGGTATTTAATAGCAGCATGATCAGCGTGAACAGTTACTTTAGAATAAAAAATATAAGGTTGGAACTTATCACAAGCAAATACAACTTCTAAAAATTCTTTTTCAGTAGTAGCATAATTTCTTTGGGCACTGTCTAGAGTTTTACTAGCATATTGGATAACATTTAATTTCTTATCAACCAACAACACCCATAGCATAATCACTAGCTTCACACATAATTTCAAAGGGTAAATTCCAATCAGGTGGCTGAACAATAGGTGCAGAAATCAAGGCTTTCTTAAGTATTTCAAATGCTTCTTCACAATCATCATCAAATACTAAAGCAACATCTTTTTGTAGGAGGTTAGTCAGAGGCCTGGAAATTTTTGAGAAGTCCTTAATGAACCTCCTATAAAAGCCGGCATGACCAAGTAAACTTCTTATACCTTTAATGTCCTTGGGACACGGCATCTTTTCAATAGCATCAACTTTCGCTTTGTCAACTTCAATACCTCTTTCAGAAATTTTATGCCCCAAGACAATACCTTCATTAACCCTAAAGTGGCACTTCTCCCAATTCAAGACAAGATTAGTTTCTTCACATCTCTGCAAAACTCGATCAAGTTTGCTCAAGCAGTCATCAAAAGAAGTTCCATATACGAAAAAATCATCCATGAAAACCTCAACTTTTTTTTCACAAAAGTCAGAGAATATAGCCATCATGCATCTTTGAAAAGTAGCAGGTGCATTGCATAAACCAAAGGACATACGTCTATAAGCAAAGGTACAGAAAGGACAAGTAAAAGTGGTCTTTTCTTGATCCTCTTTTGGCACAGGTATTTGAGAGAAACCAGAATAACCATCTAGAAAGCAAAAATGTGTATGTTTGGATAATATTTCTAGCATTTGATCAATAAAAGGTAAAGGGTAATGATCCTTTTTAGTAGCTTTATTTAATTTGCGGAAATCAATTACCATTCTATAACCTGTGATGATTCTTTGTGGGATCAATTCATCTTGTCGGGGAAGTATGATCGTGTCCCGCGAACACCTATGGGACCTGGTCCCTTGTGGTTCGGAGGGGGAGTGGAGGATGCACAAAGAGCGGATCGAAGCGATGCACACGAGCAGATTTACCCAGCTTCGGAGCTCTCCGGAGAGATAATACTCCTACTGCTGCTTTGTGGATTATATTATGTTCTTGCTAGGGAGCACTGGGAGCTACAAAACCTAGCCTGAGTGTGGTCTCGTATGAGTCGAATGAACTAAGCCGGAGCCGAACCGAACCCTTTCTACGTTGCACTTGGGCCTCCTTTTATAGGCACAAGGGGTCACCACAGTGGCAAGTAGACAAGGGTAAGATAGTAAAAGCAGAGGTTGGTACACCGCTTTGTACAAAGGTGTCTGATGATCTATACCTAACTCGACGGCAAGGGACAAGAGTCATAAATGCCCGTCTCGATCGCCTGGACAAAGGTAACAGGGACCGTCAAGTGCGCCTCCGTTTGCCACGATGGTAGCTTGTCAGCGCCGCTTATCGCTGCTCCCCGCTGGCTGCACAGCCCATCGACACGCGTTCCTGGGAAAGCCCCGCGGCGACACGTTGGCGGATGAGCTGGAGCGGAGATGAAGAGAGGTTGCCTGCCGCGGCAAGCGCCTTGCCGCGGCAGAACCCTTGTCGCGCTTGGGAGCTCGGCGCTCACCAAGCCTTCCCGGCAAGCTCCTCTTGCCGGGGCCTTGTTTCCTTCGTGCCTTGAGTGGTCTTCCCGGCAAGCTCCTCTTGCCGGGGCCTTGATTACTTTGTTCTCGAATGGCTCCAAAGGAGCCGCGGAAGATCTTGATGGTCACCAGGCCAGCCCTGCCGCGGGGTGCTGCAACTGCCCGTGCACGAGTTCGGGGTGCTAGGGGTACCCCTACTCTAGTACACCGACACATCTTTATCATTAGGAACAACAGTAATACCTCCCTTCTTAGGGACACAATGGAAAGGACTTACCCACTGACTATCAGCAACAACATAAATTATACCTGCGTCCAGAAGCTTTAGTATTTCTTTTCTTACCACTTCTTTCATCTTAGGATTTAACCTTCGTTTGTGATGAACAGCTGGTTTAGCGTCTTTCTCCAATTTTATTTTGTGTTGGCATAGAGTGGGACTAATGCCCTTAAGATCATCAACAGTATATCCAATAGCAGCACGGTGCTTCTTTAGAGTTTTCAATAATTTCTGTTATTCCTTCTCTGAAAGGTTAGCACTAATAATAATAGGATATATCTTATTTTCATAAAGATAAGAATATTTAAGAGTATCAGGTAATGGTTTAAGTTCAAACACGGGATCACCCTTAAGTGGAGGGGGATTCCCTAGAATTTCAACATGCAAATTGTGTTTCAAAATAGGTCCCTGTTTAAAGAATACTTCATCTATGTCCCTTCTTTCATTCATAAACATATCACTTTCATGGTCTAGAAAATATTGTTCTAAAGGATCATTAGGAGGCATGGCAATAGAAGCAAGACCAATAATTTCATCTTTACTAGGCAATTCTTTATCATGGGGTTGTCTACGGAATTTAGCAAAAATTAAAATCATGAAACATATCCCCTAACCCAACATAAACAATATCCTTATTGCAGTCTATCTTAGCATTAGCAGTATTCAAGAAGGTCTACCAAATATAATGGGACAAAAGTTATCTTGTGGGGAAGCAAGAACAATAAAATCAGTAGGATATTTAACTTTCCCACACAAGACTTCAACATCTCTAACAATCCCAACCGGTGAGATAGCATGTCTATTGGCAAGCCTAATTGTAACATCAATACCTTCTATGTCAGCAGATGCAATATCATGCATAATTTCTCCATATAAAGAATGAGGTATTGCACTCGCACTAGCACCCATATCACATAAGCCATGATAGCAATGATCTCCTATTTTAACCGAAACAACATGCATGCCAACAACAGGTCTATGTTTATCTTTAGTATCTGGTTTAGCCATTCTAGCGGCTTCATCACAGAAGTAAATAACATGCCCATCAATATTATCAACCAAGAGATCTTTAACCATAGCAATACTAGGTTCAACTTTAATTTGCTTAGAGGGTTGAGGTGTTCTAATATTACTTTTTTTTACCATAGTTGAAGCTTTAGCATTATCCTTTAGTCTAACAGGGAAAGGTGGTTTCTCAATATAAGCGGTAGGAACAATAGGATCAACATTGTAAGTGATAGTCTTTTCTTCAACTTTAATAGGTTCAACTACTTTTACTTCAATGGGAGGATGATATTTAAACCACTTATCCTTAGGAAGATCAACATGAGTAGCAAATGATTCACAGAAAGAAGCTACTATCTCAGAATGATCAAGTCCACATTTAGTGCTAAATTCACGAAAAACATTGGTATCCATAAAAGATTTAACACAATCAAAATTAGGTGTTATACCTGAATCCTTACCTTCGTCGAGTTCCCAATCTTCAGAGATGCCTGTAATTCTTTCCAATAAAGCCCATCTGAATTCAATAGTCTTCATCATAAAAGAACCAGTACAAGAAGTATCGAGCATGGAGCGATTATTGAGAGAAAGACGAGCATAAAATTTTTGAATAATAATTTCTCTTGAGAGCTCATGATTGGGGCATGAATATAACATTGACTTAAGTGTCCCCCAACCTTGAGCGATGTTATCTCCTACGCGAGGCCAAAAATTATATATATAATTAAGATCATGAAGAACCAGATGCATAGGATAAAACTTCTGATGAAATTCCAATTTCAAACGTTTGTAGTTCCATGATCCAATATCATCGCATAGCCTAAACCATGTCAATGCATTTCCCTTCAAAGATAAATGGAATACCTTCTTCTTGATAACATCCTCAGGCATACCTGCAAGCTTAAATAATCCACAAACTTCATCCACATAGATTAGGTGCAAATCAGGATGCAATGTTCCATCTCCTGTAAAAGGATTAGCTAGCAGTTTCTCTATCATACCCGAAGGAATTTCAAAGTAAACATTTTCAGTAGGTTCAGTAGGTTGAGGGGCAACTCTTTGCTCTAATGGTCGGGGTGAAGATACCCCGAACAAGCCCCTCAAAGGATTACTTTCCATAGTAACAAGTGACAGTAAATTTCAGCACACTATATAAATTTTTCCTTTCCAAATTCCACTTACCAAAGGCGCTTCAGTCGTCTGCAACGACCCACGAAAAGAGTCGTGATGACCCACAAGTATATGTGATCTATTATAGTCCTTTCGATAAGTAAGAACGTAGAACCCAGCGAGGAGCAGAAGGAAATGACAAGCGGTTTTCAGTAAGGTATTCTCTGCAAGCACTGAAATTATCGGTAACAGATAGTTTTGTGATAAGGTAATTTGTAATGGGTAACAAGTAACAAAAGTAAACAAGGTGCAGCAAGGTGGCCCAATCCTTTTTGTAGCAAAGGACAAGCCTGGACAAACTCTTATATAAAGGAAAATGCTCCCGAGGACACATGGGAATTATCGTCAAGCTAGTTTTCATCATGCTCATATGATTCGCGTTCGTTAATTTGATAATTTGATATGTGGGTGGACCGGTGCTTGGGTACTGCCCTTCCTTGGACAAACATCCCACTTATGATTAACCCCTCTTGCAAGCATCCGCAACTACAAAAGAAGTATTAAGGTAAACCTAACCATAGCATGAAACATATGGATCCAAATCAGCCCCTTACGAAGCAACGCATAAACTAGGGTTTAAGCTTCTGTCAATCTAGCAACCCCTCATCTACTTATTACTACCCAATGCCTTCCCCTAGGCCCAAATAAGGGTGAAGTGTCATGTAGTCGACGTTCACATACAACCACTAGAGGAAAGACAACATACATCTCATCAAAATATCGAACGAATACCAAATTCACATGACTACTTATAACAAGACTTCTCCCATGTCCTCAGGAACAAACGTAACTACTCACAAATCATATTCATGTTCATAATTAGAGGGGTATTAATATGCATAAAGGATCTGAACATATGATTTTCCACCGAATAAACTAACTAGCATCAACTACAAGGAGTAATCAACACTACTAGCAACCCAAGGTACCAATCTGAGGTTTTGAGACAAAGATCGGATACAATAGATGAACTAGGGTTTGAGATGAGATGGTGCTGGTGAAGATGTTGATGGAGATTGACCCCCTCCCATGAGAGGATCGATGGTGATGACGATGGTGATGATTTCCCCCTCCCGGAGGGATGTTTCCCCGTCAGAACAGCTCCGCCAGAGACCTAGATTGGTTTTGCCAGGTTCCGCCTCAAGACAGCGGCACTTCGTCCCGAAAGCTTCCTTCTTATTTTTCCAGGGCGAAAGACTTCATATAGCAAAAGATGGGCACCGGAGGCCTGCCAAGAGGCCCACGAGGCAAGGGGCGCGCCCAGGGGGTAGGGCGCGCCCCCACCCTCGTGGACGGGGTGTGGCCCCCCTTTGGTGCTTTCTTTGCCCAATATTTTTAATATATTCCAAAACTGACTTCCATGGAATTTCAGGACTTTTGGAGTTGTGCAGAATAGGTCTCTAATATTTTCTCCTTTTTCAGCCCAGAATTCCAGCTGTCGGCATTCTCCCTCTTCATGTAAACCTTGTAAAATAAGAGAAAAGGCATAAGTATTGTGACATAATGCGTAATAACAGCCCATAATGCAATAAATATCGATATAAAAGCATGATGCAAAATGGACGTATCACTAGTGCATTCGCCAGTACCATTGGCTCTCCTGCGACATGGATTAATGGCGCATGTTTCATCGGTACACTGTCAACCTTGGTCGAAGGCGGCTGGCTGCTAGAACCAACATTGCCAGCTTTATTGAATTTTCTCGCCGTCAGTATCTTCCTCTGCTTCTTCTTGGTGGGCTCAAGTGCTGGTGGGTCTGCCAGACCCTCCCTGAGCACCACCCCTAGTGTTGTCGGGCTCAGCATTGGATGACTCTGGCTAATTAGTTGAGCTTGGGTTGAACCAGCATCTGGAGGCGTGTCCTGCGAGGATTGAATGAACAAAGACTTCTTGCACTCCCGAGGACGTTCCGGCTCTTGTACATGCATCTCATATTCATATGATTGACTCATTGTTACTTCGTCGTCAAAGCCGGTATTGAGATACTGGAGAGGGTCATCGGCCTCCTCCATGTCATGATGCATATCCTCTTCCATGGGGCAGATGTCATCATCTGCCATAATGGTTGGCCCTCCTTCATCGTCTCTCTCTATCTCAGCAAGCATCAAAGATGATGGTTGTCCTTGTGTAGGTGGGGATTGTGCTCATACCTTCCTGAGGTCTGATACGTACATTCTGCATCATGCTTTTATATTGA
The DNA here is from genome assembly GCA_021605145.1 of Aegilops bicornis. Taxonomy (NCBI): domain Eukaryota; kingdom Viridiplantae; phylum Streptophyta; class Magnoliopsida; order Poales; family Poaceae; genus Aegilops; species Aegilops bicornis. The sequence goes on from CM038675.1 coordinate 228,090,660, forward strand.
TATTTATTGCATTATGGGCTGTTATTACACATTATATCACAATACTTATGCCTATTCTCTCTTATTTTACAAGGTTTACATAAGGAGGGAGAATGCCGGCAGCTGGAATTCTGGGCTGGAAAAGGAGCAAATATTAGAGACCTATTCTGCACAACTCCAAAAGTCCTGAAACTCCAAGAAAGTTATTTTTGGAAATAATAAAAAATATTGAGCGGAAGAAGTACGTTAGAGGGGGCCCCACCTGGCCACGAGGGTGGAGGGTGCGCCCCCTGCCTCGTGGGCCCCCTGTTGGCTCTCCGGTGGCCATCTTCTGCTATATGGGGTCTTTCGTCGAGGAAAAAATCATAAGCAACCTTTCAGGACGAGACTCCGCCGCCACGAGGCGGAACCTTGGCGGAACCAATCTAGGGCTCCAGCAGAGCTGTCCTGCCAGGGACACTTCCCTCCGGGATGGGGAAATCATCACCATCGTCATCACCAACGCTCCTCTCATCGGGAGAGGGCAATCTCCATCAACATCTTCACCAGCACCATGTCCTCTCAAAACCCTAGTTCATCTCTTGTATCCAATTCTTGTCTCCAAGTCCGGGATTGGTACTAGTAGGTTGCTAGTAGTGTTGATTACTCCTTGTAGTTGATGCTAGTTGGTTTATTTGTTGGAAGATGATATGCTCAGATCCATTATGCATATTAATACCCCTCTGATTATGAACATGAATATGCTTTGTGAGTAGTTACGTTTGTTCCTGAGGACATGGGAGAAGTCTTGCTATTAGTAGTCATGTGAATTTGGTATTTGTTTGATATTTTGATGAGATGTATGTTGTCTAGCCTCTATTGGTGTTATGTGAATGTCGACTACATAACACTTCACCATTATTTGGGCCTAGAGGAAGGCATTGGGAAGTAATAAGTAGATGATCGGTTGCTAGAGTGTCAGAAGCTTAAACCCTAGTTTATGTGTTGCTTCGTAAGGGGCTGATTTGGATCCATATGTTTCATGCTATTGTTAGGTTTACCTTAATACTTTTGTTGTAGTTGCGGATGCTTGCAATTGAGGTTAATCATAAGTGGGATGCTTGTTCAAGTAAGAACAGCACCCAAGCACCGGTCCACCCACATATCAAATTATCAAAGTACTGAACGTGAATCATATGAACGTGATGAAAACTAGCTTGATGATAATTCCCATGTGTCCTCGGGAGCGGTTTTCTCTATATAAGAGTTTGTCTAGGCTTGTCCTCTGCTACAAAAGGGATTGGGCCACCTTGCTGCACTTTATTTAATTTTGTTATTTGTTGCTCGTTACAAGTTATCCTATCACAAAACTATCTGTTACCACTTATTTCAGTACTTGCAGATAATACCTTGCTGAAAACCGCTTATCATTTCCTTCTGGTCCTCGTTGGGTTCGACACTCTTACTTATCGAAAGGACTACGATAGATCCCCTATACTTGTGGGTCATCAAGAATCTTTTCTGGCGTCGTTGCCGGGGAGTGAAGCGCCTTTGGTAGGTGGAATTTGGTAAGGAAAAATTTACCTAGTGTGCTGAAATTTGTTGTCACTTGTTACTATGGAAAGTAATCCTATGAGGGGCTTGTTTGGGGTATCTTCACCCCGACCAGTAGAGCAAAGAGTTGCTCCTCAACCTACTGAACCTATTGAAAATGAAAATTTTCCCTTTGAAGTTCCTTCAGGTATGTTAGAAAAACTGCTAGCTAATCCTTTTGTAGGAGATGGAACAAAGCATCCTGATGAGTACCTAATCTATGTGGATGAAGTTTGTGGATTATTTAAGCTTGCAGGTATACCCGATGATGTTGTTAAGAAGAAGGTCTTCCCTTTATCTTTGAAGGGAGATGCATCGACATGGTATAGGCTATGTGATGATACGTGGTCATGGAACTACAAACGATTGAATTTGGAATTTCATCAGAAGTTTTATCCTATGCATCTTGTTCATCGTGATCGCAATTATATATATAAATTTTGGCCTCGCGAAGGAGAAAGCATCGCTCAAGCTTGGGGGAGGCTTAAGTCAATGTTATATTCATGCCCCAATCATGAGCTCTCAAGAGAAATAATTCTTCAAAAAATTTATGCTCGGCTTTCTCGTAATAATCAATCCATGCTCAATACTTCTTGTGCTGGCTCTTTTATGATGAAGACTATCGAATTCAAATGGAATTTATTGGATAGAATTAAACGCAACTCTGAAGATTGGGATCTCGACGAAGGTAAGGAGTCAGGTATGTGTTGGAAATATGCCCTAGAGGCAATAATAAAAGTATTATTATTATATTTCCTTGTTCATGATAATTGTCTTTTATTCATTCTATAATTGTATTATCCGGAAATCATAATACATGTGTGAATACATAGACCACAATATGTCCCTAGTGAGCCTCTAGTTGACTAGCTCGTTGATCAACAGATAGTCATGGTTTCCTGACTATGGACATTGGATGTCATTGATAACGGGATCACATCATTAGGAGAATGATGTGATGGACAAGACCCAATCCTAAGCATAGCACAAGATCGTGTAGTTCGTTTTGCTAGAGCTTTTCCAATGTCAAGTATCTTTTCCTTAGACCATGAGATCGTGTAACTCCCAGATACCGTAGGAGTGCTTTGGGTGTACCAAACGTCACAACGTAACTGGGTGACTATAAAGGTACACTACAGGTATCTCCGAAAGTGTCTCATTGGGTTGACACGGATCGAGATCGGGATTTGTCACTCCGTACACGTAGAGAGGTATCACTTGGGCCCACTCGGTAGTGCATCATCATAATGAGCTCAAAGTGACCAAGTGTCCGGTCAAGGGATCATGCATTACGGTACGATTAAAGTGACTTGCCGGCAACGAGATTGAACGAGGTATTGGGATACCGACGATCGAATCTCGGGCAAGTAAAATACCGATTGACAAAGGGAATAGTATACGGGGTTGATTGAATCCTCGACATCGTGGTTCATCCGATGATATCATCGAGGAGCATGTGCGAGCCTACATGGGTATCCAGATCCCGCTGTTGGTTAATGCCCGAGAGCCGTCTCGGTCATGTCTGCATGTCTCCCGAACCCGTAGGGTCTACACACTTATGGTTCGGTGATGCTAGGGTTGTATGAATATGAGTATGCAGCAAACCGAATGTTGTCGAGTCCGGATGAGATCCCGGACGTCACGAGGAGTTCAAATGGTTCGGAGGTAAAGATTTATATATAGGAAGTCTTATTTTGGTCACCGGAAAAGTTTCAAGCGTTATCGGTATTGTACCGGAGTGCCGAAGGGGTCCGGGGTCCACCGGGGTCCACCTGCCTGGGGCCACATGGGCTGTAGGTGCGCCTTGGCCCATATGGGCCAAGGGCACCAGCCCCAAGAGGCCCATGCGCCAAGATATAAGAAAAGGGAGAGTCCTAAAGGGGAAGGCACCTGAGGTGCCTTGGGAGGATGGATTCCTCCCCGCGCCCTCCCCTCTCTTGCACCTATATAAAGGGAGGGAGGGAGGGGTGGCCGCACCCATAAGCCACAGCACCTCCCTCCTCCTGCAACACCTCCTCCTCCTCCCGTAGTTGCTTAGCGAAGCCTGCCCGGAGTTCGGCTGCAGCCACCCCCCCGCCGTCGTGCTGCGGGATCCTCCTCACCCTCCCCGTCCCCGTGCTGGCTCACGAAGGAGGCGACGGCATCTGCACCGTACGTGTGTTGAACGCGGAGGTGCTGTCCGTTCAGCACTAGGTCATTGGTGATCTGAATCACGGCGAGTACGACTCCATCATCCCCGTTCCATTGAACGCTTCCGCACGCGATCTACAAGTGGTATGTAGATGCAATCACTCTCCCATGACTTGTTGCTTAGATGAACTCATAGATGGATCTTGGTGAAACCGTAGGAAAAATTTTAATTTTCTGCAACGTTCCCCAACAGTATGACACCTAAGTTTGATTGTGTTAAGTCTTTTATGGATACCGATGTTTTCTGTAAATTTAGCACTAAATATGGACTTGTCTCTGAGATAGTAGCTTCTTTCTGTGAATCTTTTGCTATTTATGTTGATCTCCCCAAGGAGAAGTGGTTTAAGTATCATCCTCCCATAGAAGTAAAAGTAGCTGCACCTACTAAAGTTGAAGAAAAGACTATCTCTTATAATGATCCTGTTGTTCCTACTTCTTATATTGAGAAACCACCTTTCCCTGTTAGAATAAAGGATCATGCTAAAGCTTCAACTGTGGTTCGTAAAAGCAATATTAGAACTTATACACCTTCTGAGAAAGTTAAAGTTGAACCTAATATTGCTATTGTTAAAGATCTCTTGGCTGATAATATTGATGGGCACGCTATTTATTTCTGTGGTGAAACAGCTAGAATTGCCAAACCCTGTGCTAAAGATAAACAAAGACCTGTGGTAGGCGTGCCTGTTATTTCTATTAAAATAGGAGATCATTGTTATCATGGCTTATGTGATATGGGTGCTAGTGTTAGTGCAATACCTTATGACTTATACAAATAAATTATGCATGATATTGCACCTGCTGAGATAGAAGATATTGATGTCACAATTAAACTTGCCAATAGAGATACTATTTCACCAATGGGAATTGTTACAGATGTTGAAGTCTTGTGTGGGAAAACTAAATATCCTGCTGATTTTCTTGTTCTTGGCTCCCCACAAGATAGCTTTTGTCCCATAATATTTGGTAGACCTTTCTTGAACACAGTTAATGCTAGGATAGACTGCGAAAAGAATGTTGTTACTATTTGTCTAGGTGATATGTCTCATGAGTTTAATTTCTCTAAATTTAGTAGACAACACCGTGAAGAATAATTGCCTAGTAAGGATGAAATTATTGGTCGTGCTTCTATTGTTGTACCTCCTAGTGATCCTTTAGAACAATATTTGCTAGATCATGAAAATGATATGTTTATGAATGAAAGAAGGGAAATAGATGAAATATTCTTTAAACAGGAACCCATCCTGAAACACAATTTGCCTATTGAAATCCTAGGGGATCCTCCTCCACCCAAGGGTGATCCCGTGTTTGAGCTTAAACCGCTGCTCGATACTCTTAAATATGCTTATCTTGATGAGAAAAAGATATATCCTGTTATTATTAGTGCTAACCTTTCAGAGCATGAAGAAGAGAGATTATTGAAAACTCTGAAGAAGCACCGTGCTGCTATTGGATATACTCTTGATGGTCTTAAGGGCATTAGTCCCAATCTATGTCAACATAAAATAAATTTGGAAGAAGATGCTAAACCAGTTGTTGATCATCAACGACGGCTGAATCCTAAGATGAAAGAAGTGGTAAGAAAAGAAATACTAAAGCTTCTGGAGGTAGGTATAATTTATCCAGTTGCTGATAGTCAGTGGGTAAGTCCTGTCCATTGTGTCACTAAGAAGGGAGGTATTACCGTCGTTCCTAATGAGAAAGATGAATTGATTCCGCAAAGAATTATTACAGGTTATAGGATGGTAATTGATTTTCGCAAATTAAATAAAGCTACTAAGAAAGATCATTACCCCTTACCTTTTATCGATCAAATGCCAGAAATATTATGCAAACATACACATTTTTCCTTTCTAGATGGTTATTCTGGTTTCTCTCAAATACCTGTGTCAGCCAATGATCAATCAAAAACTACTTTCACCTTCTCTTTTGGTACTTTTGCTTATAGACGTATGCCTTTTGGTTTATGTAATGCACCTGCTACCTTTCAAAGATGCATGATGGCTATATTCTCTGACTTTTGTGAAAAGATTTGTGAGGTTTTCATGGACGATTTCTCCGTTTATGGATCCTCTTTTGATGATCCCTTGAGCAACCTTGATCGAGTTTGGAGAGATGTGAAGAAACTAATCTTGTATTGAATTGGGAAAAGTGCCACTTTATGGTTAATGAAGGCATTGTCTTGGGGCATAAAGTTTCTGAAAGAGGTATTGAAGTTGATAAAGCCAAGGTTGATGCTATTGAAAAGATGCCATGTCCCAAGGACATCAAAGGTATAAGAAGTTTCCTTGGTCACGCCGGATTTTATAGGAGGTTCATTAAGGACTTCTCCAAGATTTCTCGGCCTCTGACAAATTTATTACAAAAAGATATACCATTTGTCTTCGATGATGATTGTGTAGAAGCATTTGAAATACTTAAGCAAGCATTGATCTGTGCACCTATTGTTCAGCCACCTGTTACCCTTTGAAATTATGTGTGATGCTAGTGATTATGCTGTAGGTGTTGTTCTAGGGCAAAGAGTTGATAAGAAATTAAATGTTATCCAATATGCTAGTAAGACTCTAGACAATGCTCAAAGAAATTATGCTACTACTGAAAAAGAATTCTTAGCAAATGATTTGCTTGTGATAAGTTCAGACCTTATATTGTTGATTCTAAAGTAACTATTCACACTGATCATGCTGCTATTAAATATCTTATGGAAAAGAAAGATGCTAAACCTACACTTATTAGATGGGTTCTCTTGCTACAAGAATTTGATTTACATATTGTTGATAGAAAGGGAGCTGAGAACCCCGTTGCAGACAACTTGTCTAGGTTAGAAAATGTTCTTGATGACCCACTACCTATTGATGATAGCTTTCCTGGTGAGCAATTAAATGTCATAAATGCTTCTCGTAGTACTCCATGGTATGTTGATTACGCTAATTATACTGTTGCTAAATTTATACCACCTAGTTTCACATACCAGCAAAAGAAAAAGTTCTTGTATGATTTGAGACATTACTTTTGGGATGACCCACATCTTTATAAAGAAGGAGTAGATGGTGTTATTAGACGTTGTGTACACGAGCATGAACAGGAACATATCCTCATAAGTGTCACTCCAAGCTTACGGAGGGCACCACGCTGGAGATAGAACTACACATAAGGTATTGCAATCTGGTTTTTATTGGCCTACTCTCTTCAAGGATGCCCGTAAGTTTGTCTTATCTTGTGATGAATGTCAAAGAATTGGTAACATTAGTAGACGTCAAGAAATGCCTATGAATTATTCACTTATTATTGAACCATTTGATGTTTGGGGCTTTGATTACACGGGACCGTTTCCTTCCTCTAATGGCTATACACATATTTTAGTTGCTATTGATTACGTTACTAAGTGGGTAGAAGCTATTCCAACTAGTAGTGCTGATCATAAAACTTCTATTAAGATGCTTAAAGAAGTTATTTTTCCGAGGTTTGGAGTCCCTAGATATTTAATGACTGATGGTGGTTCACATTTTATTCATGGTGCTTTCCGTAAAATGCTTGCTAAGTATGATGTTAATCATAGAATTGCATCTCCTTATCACCCGCAGTCTAGTGGTCAAGTAGAATTGAGTAATAGGGAACTCAAATTAATTTTGCAAAAGACTGTTAATAGATCTAGAAAGAATTGGTCCAAGAAACTTGATGATGCATTATGGGCCTACAGAACAGCATATAAAAATCCTATGGGTATGTCTCCATATAAAATGTTTTATGGAAAAGCATGTCACTTACCTCTCGAACTAGAGCATAAGGCATATTGGGCTATTAAAGAGCTCAATTATGACCTCAAACTTGCCGGTGAGAAGAGGCTATTTGATATTAGCTCACTTGATGAATGGAGAACCCAAGCTTATGAAAATGCCAAATTGTTTAAAGAAAAGGTTAAAAGATGGCATGATAAAAGGATACAAAAGCGTGAGTTTAATGTAGGTGATTATGTATTGCTATACAACTCTTGTTTAAGATTTTTTGCAGGAAAACTTCTCTCTAAATGGGAAGGCCCTTACGTTATCGAGGAGGTTTATCGTTCCAGTGCCATAAAAATCAACAACTTCGAAGGCACAAATCCGAAGGTGGTGAACGGTCAAAGAATCAAGCATTATATCTCAGGTAATCCTATAAATGTTGAAACCAATATTATTGAAACCGTAACCCCAAAGGAATACATAAGGTACACTTTCCGGAACGTTTCAGACTCCGAAAAGGCAAAGGTATGTGGTACGGTAAGTAAACCGACTCCAAAACAGTTTTTAAGGCAATATTTCTCCGTTTTGGAATATTTAGAAAAATAGAAAAATAAGAAGCAGTCCGGGAAGGACACGAGGCCTCCACGAGGGTGGAGGGCGCGCCCCCTACCTCGTGGGCACCTCGTGTGCTCTCCGGACTCCGTTTTCTTGCACGATACGTATTTTGGTCGGTAAAAATTCATTATATAATCTCCCGAAGGTTTTGACTCCTGTATCATGCAAATATCCTTTGTTCTTATTTCGAGCTATTTGTCTGACAGATCTAGATCATCATGGCGTCTCCAAGCGCTCCCAAAGACAAGTTCTTCGAGAAGGTCATCAACCCCTACCTCGCGGAGGTGCTGCAACACCCGCAAACCATTGAGGTGCGTGATGGGTTGCTGCACATCCGCGATGTCGAGGGACCACGGAGGACCGGAAGAGTGGAGACAAGGCTTGAAGCAATGGAGCAACAAGTTTTCAAGTGCCAAGAGAAGGTGGAACGTGGACTTGATTCCAATCACATAATGATCACGGAGTTCACCAACAACCACAAGCTGGATGCCAAGGACATTTGGGAGGCCATCTTCAAGCTCCACGAGAAAATCGAGCACCTCCAAGCTCAAATCTATGACCTGCAAAACCAAAACTTTGAGTATGAATATAGATCCAAAAGGATGAGTTTGGCTGCAGATTTAGGATCCCGGAGACTCAATCATCCTTCTATGATGGTGAGCCTATGCCTTGGAAGATGGACGACAAGCCTACATCATCAACATTCCCTTCACCAGCAAAGGAGACATAATCACACGGGTATGGGCACTCCCCTTGGCAACTGCCAAGCTTGGGGGAGGTGCCCCGTTATCGTATCACCATCACACTCCTATATTTACCATTTTTCTTAGTTCGATCCTATTAGTAGTATCTTGATCTAGTAGAATAAAGTTTATGGAATGATCTAGTTTTGAGTTTTGCTTTATGATCTCTCTATGTAATCGAGTCCGTGAGCTATATAATAAAGATTAGTGTTGAGTCAAGGGCTTGATTATTTTGCCATGATCTTGAGTGAATAAAAGAAAAGAGAAAAAGAACAAAAAGAAATAAAGAGTTCATATTGATCTTATTAAGGGTAATGAATTCACATAGAAAGAGTATGATGATTAAAAATTGTTGAGAGTTGGCAAACATAGCTTTGGTCATCGTTGCATTAATAGGAAGTAATAAGGAAAGAGAGGTTTCACATATAAATATACTATCATAGACATATTTTATGATTGGGAGCGCTCATTAAAATATGACATGAGAGTTGATGTTGGACAAGAAAGACAATGTAATGGGTTATGTTTTCTTATATCTGAGATAAAGTATATTGTCATGGATCATCCAACATGTTGAGCTTTCCTTTCCCCCTCATGCTAGCCAAATTCTTTGCACCAAGTAGAGATACTACTTGTGCTTCCGGAAACCCTTAAACCAGTTTTGCCATAAGAGTCCACCATACCTACCTATGGATTGAGTAAGATCCTTCAAGTAAGTTGTCATCGGTGCAATCAATAAAAATTGCTCTCTAAATATGTATGATTGATTGGTGTGGAGGAAATAAGCTTTATACGATCTTGTGATGTGGAAGAAATAAAAGCGACGGACTGCATAATAAAGGTTCATATCACAAGGGGCAATATAAAGTGACGTTCTTTCGCATTAAGCTTTTGTGCATCCAACCCTGAAAGCGCATGGCAACCTCTGCTTCCCTCTGCGAAGGGCCTATCTATTATCTTCTACCTTATGCAAGAGTCATGGTGATCTTGACCTTTCCTCTTTACATTTTATACTTTGGCATGCACAGGGTGTTGGAAAGATCCTGATAGATATATCTAATTGGATGTAAGTCAGCATGAGTTATTATTGTTGACATTACCCTTGAGGTAAAAGGTTGGGAGGCGAAACTATAAGCCCCTATCTTTCTCTGTGTCCGATTAAAACTCCGTAACCACAAGTAGTGCGTGAGTGTTAGCAATTATGAAAGACTAAATGATAGTTGAGTATGTGGACTTGCTAGAAAGCTCTGACATAGACTCTTTTCTGATATTATGATAAATTGCAATTGCTTCAATGACTGAGACTATAGTTTGTTGGTTCTCAATAAAATTTCTGATTCATACTTTGCGTTGTGAATATATTATTACTTGAGCATAAGAAATCATATGACAATATCCTTATATGTTGTTGTTATGAAAATAATCATGATGCCCTCATGTCCGTATTTTATTTTATCGATACCTCTACCTCTAAACATGTGGACATATTTATCGTTATCGGCTTTTGCTTGAGGACAAGCGAGGTCTAAGCTTTGGGGAGTTGATACGTCCATTCTGCATCATGCTTTTATATCGATATTTATTGCATTATGGGATGTTATTACACATTATGTCACAATACTTATGCCTATTCTCTCTTATTTTACAAGGTTTACATAAGGAGGGAGAATGCCACACTGGAATTACGAATTTGGAAAAGGAGCAAATATTAGAGACCTATTACGCACAACTCCAAAAGTCACGAAACTCCATGAAAGTTATTTTTGGAAATAATAAAAAATATTGAGCGGACGCAATGCGTCCAAAGGGGGCCCCACCTGGCCACGAGGGCGCGCCCCCTGCCTGGTGGGCCCCCTGTTGGCTCTCCAGTGGGCATCTTCTGCTATATGAGGTCTTTCGTCAAGGAAAAAATCATAAGCAACCTTTCGGGATGAGACACCGCCGCCACGAGGCGGAACCAATCTAGGGCTCCGGCAGAGCTGTTCTGCCGGGGACACTTCCCTCCAGGAGGGGGAAATCATCGCCATCATCATCACCACCGCTCCTCTCATCGGGAGAGGGCAATCTCCATCAACATCTTCACCAGCACCATCTCCTCTCAAAACCATAGTTCATCTCTTGTATCCAATTCTTGTCTCCAAGTCCGGATTGGTACTAGTAGGTTGCTAGTAGTGTTGATTACTCCTTGTAGTTGATGCTAGTTGGTTTATTTGGTGGAAGATCATATGTTCAGATCCATTATGCATATTAATACCCCTCTGATTATGCACATGAATGCTTTGTGAGTAGTGACGTTTGTTCCTGAGGACATGGGAGAAGTCTTGCTATTAGTAGTCATGTGAATTTGGTATTCGTTCAATATTTTGATGAGATGTATGTTGTCTAGCCTCTAGTGGTGTTATGTGAACGTCGACTACATAACACTTCACCATTATTTGGGCCTAGAGGAAGGCATTGGGAAGTAATAAGTAGATGATGGGTTGCTAGAGTGGCAGAAGCTTAAACCCTAGTTTATGCGTTGCCGTAAAGGGCTGATTTGGATCCATATGTTTCATGATATGGTTAGGTTTACCTTAATACTTTTTTGTAGTTGCAGATGCTTGCAATAGAGGTTAATCATAAGTGGGATGCTTGTTCAAGTAAGAACAGCACCCAAGCACCGTCCACCCACATATCAAATTATCAAAGTACGTAACGCGAATCATATGAACGTGATGAAAACTAGCTTGATGATAATTCCCATGTGTCCTCGGGAGCGCTTTTCTCTATATAAGAGTTTGTCCAGGCTTGTCCTTTTCTACAAAAGGGATTGGGCCACCTTGCTGCACTTTATTTACTTTTGTTACTTGTTGCTCGTTACATGTTATCCTATCACAAAACTATCTGTTACCACTTATTTCAGTACTTGCAGAAAATACCTTGCTGAAAACCGCTTATCATTTCCTTCTGCTCCTCGTTGGGTTCGACACTCTTACTTATCGAAAGGACTATGATAGATCCCCTATACTTGTGGGTCATCAAGGTCCCGTTGGTGTGCTCCCGTCCATCTCGACAGAAAGAAGATTTTCCGGCCACTGGATCTACCAATTTTTGTGTTGGCCAAGTTGCGAGGGGGTCTCGTCATCCTCTCCATCGGTTTGTATCAGACGAGGAAAACCCTTGTAGCCCTCTTTCACACTCACCACAGAGATCCTTACGGTGTTATCAGGCATCTGCCGGTGGTGGAACAATCGATTCTTGGGCTTCACTATAGTACCCTTCCCCACATCCACTAACCCGCCCTTCATGTGGTAAAGGAGGGTGCACGGAGTGGAGTCAGCCTACAAAGACATATGTGTGCCGCGTCAGAGATCCAAAAAGAATGACAACTGAAGATTAATTAATTAGTTGAGTTGATGAGGGTGCGACGCGTATTTACCGTGAGGGCATCGAGCTCAGCCAATGTCGACGGCCCGACATTCAAGCCAGAAAAAGAGCTAGGGCTGTTGTGAGAGCTGGGTGCAGGAGCTGGTGCTGGAGTAGGTGTGGGTGCGGTTGCCATACTAGGTACGGGTATGGGTGCGGTGTTCATTGAGTTTCTCCTGGTGAAGCTGGGCATGGGAAAATCAGTTGGTGGCGCGTTTGGATTTTGTTGCACCCAGGTGACCACAGTTGGAATCAAGCTTGTAAAGGCAGCCACCATATATTTCTACAGGCAGCTACCGCTTCCCGGACTACCTCAGCTTTGGTCTCAACTTTTGTTTTCTCCATCGCCCGCGCCACCTTCTCGTTATAGTCACTTGACTGAACTTCTTTCTCTGTCTTTTAGCCTCGGGGCCCTCGTTATAATTGTACTTCCACATGGCGCCGTCGCCGGCGCCGTGCACACGTCCATATTGCGGTCGCTGGCCCGGCGGGTGTCCCATCATTATGTTCATGGCCCGGTTGAAAGGAGTGTACCACTTGTACTTCGCTGACGACTGAGTCAACTGAGTCGACAAGTCGCTTTCGGCCGCAAGCTGGTGTTGATCTCTCTGCAAAATGGAGCGTGAATCGTTTACGAATGCGACTAGAATGTAGTAGAATTTATTGCTCAGAAGCTAATATGTAAGGTGGTAAAAGGATAATTACCAGTAATATCATGAATTTCCTAGTCAGCCCGTCGGTGAAAAAAAATCTTTTTTTGGGGTTCCACGAGAATCGGCCATGATGAAGTCGTGCTCCAACTGGTCGGTGAACTTAGCCAATGGGTCTGCAATCCCCAGACGTTCACGTTCTGCGTCCTCCTTAGCCTACACGGGCATATTTCCCGTGTAACCACGACTTCCAAGGCGGTGGTTCCCCATGTTCTTTGCCTACAGCTGCTTGCTTCTCTCCGACCTGGCCTTGGCAGCTTCTTCATTGCAAGTCTCCTGGGACTTTTCAAAGTCCTCTATCGTAATTTTTGGATTGTCAGTAACAATCTCGGCATAGGTTTCATGGTCTACTTCAATTGCCTTTTCCACCCTAGTTTTCCAAGCGCTCAATGCGTTGCTGAACTTCCCTAGGGCTTTGTTGTTGATTTTTTTCATGGCATCATCATCCCACGGGTCAACATCGTCATTCCGACCAGGGAACAGGAATCTTGCGTGCAACCTACACTACAAAAAAATACACTTCCGTGATGATTCGTGCTTGTCACACTAGGTCACGTTTTCTGTCATGCATGTACATCCATGGCGATTTTATGACAGAATCAGGATAGTCATACATGTGTTGTCGTAGAAGTGTTCCATGACATTACCAAATTTATCATCATGGAAGTGTCCACTTCCATGACGATAAATCGCGCGTCACAGAAGTGCTTTCGTCAAGGGTGACCGACCTTGGCATCCACCGGAATGGAACGTTGTTAAGCTATCGGTTCTGGTTTTGGATCCGATAACCCGTTAACAGCCCCGACCAATGGGGATTTTCCACATGTAAAATCATCATTGGATGGAGGAAACACGTGTCGGCTCACCGTTGGGACAGATGTCATCCATTCATTGGACCGAAAGCGCCTATGATACGTCGACACGTGGCACGCCCCAATAGAGGCCCGTTCCTATGAAAAGGCCGGTCCGTTTGACTTGGTCAAAAGGTGGCGGGCCGGCCCACGGCAAGCCTGTTAACGGCCTATTTGCCTATAGCCCATTTACAGACCGCTAACCCAGGGCCCGTTTACGGCCTATTCGAATTAGGCCCAGTAGCGTCATCTGGGCCGTCCAATATAATTCCAGTCCGTTTTAACTTCCGGCCCATGTATGGCCCATGACGTCTTTTGGCCCATATGAGGCCCTTAGCAACTCTCGGCCCATTAACGGCCCGTGGTAAAACTGGCCCGTAATGAACAGTGTATCACTTTATACCCATTAACAGCCCGTGGTGAAACTGGCCCGTAATGAACAGTGTATCACTTTATACCCATTAACGGCCCATTATTCTGTTGGGCCGTTTCCAGCCCATGTTATCTTCCGGCCTTCTCAGGGCCCATTTATTCTTGGGCTCATTTCCAGCATTCGTTTACTTACGGCCTGTTACTATCATTTTTAGCTTGTGGGCCAAATTCAACCCGTGGTTACAGTCGGCCCGTTATTACGTTGAGTCGATTTCATAGCGTCATCAAATATGGCCGATTAACAACGGCCCGTTATGGTCGGCCCATGAACGGACGATTTCAACTCTAGCCCATTTACGGCCATAATGTGATTGGCCCATGTTTGGCCAACCGATCATATGGCCCATAGAAGGCCCATTGATAATACGGCCTGTAGAAGGCCCATTGTGTCTACAGCCCGTATAAGGCCCATTGTTTCTACGCCCCGTAGAAGGCCCATTGTTTCTACGACCCGTAGGAAGCCCATGTTAACTACAGTAAATATGTAGCCCACGGTTATTGTGACCTACTTTAAAAAATAGGTTATTGCGGCCACTAGCAAACTGCGGAAAAAGAACTGCACTGACTACAAGAAAACAAATAAACAAGACAATAAGGAAATAAATTAGCAAGCAACTTACGCTAGGCTATCATGACTATTACACATATTACATCCACTGGGCATCAAAGTTCACCACCAGTGCAAATATAGGGAACAAAGCAGCATATAAACGCCGCAGCAAAACAAGTCCGTAATCAAACCACTTCAAGAGCTCAAGAAACAATATCACGGTACCCATGATCTTTGGCAAGATGCTTAGCAAGCTTATTAACTTTCTCTTGTTTGGCGCTTAAATCCTCCAACACTTGCTGTTGCACCAGAAAGTATGCATCTGAATTGTGTAGGGACTTCCTTAGTCCTTCAACTTCCTGTCGCATAACATCAGATCGATGTCTTTCAACTTGAAGTTGAGACTCAAGAAGCCGAACTGATTCAGGCAGCGAGTTCGAAGGGCTGGTGCCAGCAGTAGTAGCCAGTAACTCGAACACTACATCAAGATAGGACTTTGGGTTGTCTCAGTGTCTTCCATATAGTTTTTATCAGCTTTCTTGGAGACCAACAGGGATGTCTCACTATCTTGAACCTTATCTGCGTTACTTCCTTTACCATTGCATAACGGGGTACTCTTCTCCAATATTTTATCCATGTTCTAAAAGAGAAACAAACAAACACATCACATGTTTACAATGTAGTATATGAAACTCATTTTGGTAAACCAGTTCAGTAGTAAGGTGGACAGGATAATGACATGAAACAAACATATATCTATGTAGTATGGTCACTGTATGGTCTATATCATTCTAGTTTATGTTGCCAAATCAAGATAGATATAGTTTGAATCATATCTATTTAAGACAAAGCAGCATAGACAGAATATAAGTGTGGGAAACTACACATCAATAACAACAATTGTAATGTGCATGGCATGAGAACATACATGTTTATTCAATTGAAACTGAAATCTAGAGCAAGTTACAACAGCAAACACGTTAAAGAAACAGGTTTAAAACATACCTGTTGCACCATTGGAGTTTCAGTTGCATCCTTCAAATTTGAAATTAGTTGGTATGAGTAAATACAGTGATGCAAGAGCAAAGTAGTATGAACCATAGCTACGGAACCTGACCTGAGAACAATTATTCTTCTGCTTTAAGCGTTGACTTGGGGTTCGGAGTGGTGGTCCTCGTGCTTTGGGCACTGCAGTTGCCTTACTAACTGCTCGTGTTTGGGTGCTCTGTGGTGGAGACGGTGCTGTGTCAATGTGAACTGGGTTACTATCTACTGGGGTTGGGGTTTGTAGCTGGTTCTCTATCCAACTAGGTAGGGGTAAAATCTGCGTGAGTCTGGGTTATGTGTGGTGGGGCTGGTTCTTGGGCAATTACAACCTTGGTTCTATCTCCATTGACAGGTAGCACGATCTTTTCTAAAGACCATGTTTTTACTCCCACAGATACTGCCATCACCCCCTCCAGTTGAAATGGCTGATAAACAAGAAAAGTAATTGAATGTACAGACATTGTAAGATAGACAGGTGCAATGGATAGTAGGGAAGAAAACATGGCATGAAATAATTCAAATTTATGTGGTCTAACCAAACAGAATAGTAGGACATAATTTCAAATATATGATGGCTAATTAAACAGGATAGCATGACATAATTTCACATATATGATGGCTAACTAAACATGATAGAATGACATACTTCAAAATACGATGACTATGTAAACATGATGACATGATATAACTATACGATGTGTCTATTAAAGTGGTTGGCATGCCATAAATCACAAACATGCCGTCCATGGAAACATGATGGCACAATATAATTCAAGGATAGAATGACATAATTGAAAATATGATGACTATGTAAATAGGATGAGATGATATAACTATATTAAGTCTTTAGAAAATGGGTTGGCATGCCATAATTCAGATACATGATGTCTATGTAAACATCATGGCATGATATAGTTCAAATATATGATTTATATACTAAGGAAGTGAGCAGAGGGCAATCGCATATATGATGTGTCAACTAAGGAGATGGCATTCAATATCATGTATATGATGTAAAAACTAAGCATTGCAATACAACATATGCATGATATGAGTAATATAACCCTGCCAAGTTTGAGCATACACCTCAGGGGGATAATAGGACTGGTCATCTGCCTCTGAATCCTCCTCTGAAGAGCTATATGTAACCAGCAAGATATCTGCTTCAGCAGGTAGCATTGTCTGCTCTGAAGACCTTGTTTTCACTCCTGATTTCTCCATCACCAATTCAAATGGCTGATGCACAGGAAGAGCAGTTGAATATACAAACATTATCGACAAAAGCAATGAAAAATACAAAAAAAAAGGATGGCATGATATAATTCACATATATGACGCTTGGCTAGACAACATGGCATTGCATAATTCACATATATAATGCCTTGCAACAAGATAGCATTGCATAATTCACATATATAATGTCTTGCAACAAGATGGCATTGCATAATTCACCTATATGGTAATTAGACACTAAACAGGTGGCATTCACACAAAGCATGTCTAAACTAAGCAAATGACATACCAATGCAAGATACCATACGCACGATATGAGGAACATAACCCTGCCAAGTTAGAGCATGCACCTCGGGGGGGAAGTAGGACTGGTCATCTGTCTCTGAATCCTCCTCTGAGGAGCTATCTGTAACCAGCAAGATATGCGCTTCGTCAAATAGCATTGTCTGCTCTGAAGACCTTATTTCCACTCCAAATTTTTCCCTAGCCGTGCCGAATGGCTGATGCACAGGAAGAGTAATTGAATGTACTAAAATTGTTGAAAAATTTAAAATGTTGTAGGTGTACAAAAAGAGGGGTATGCTTTTTGTACCCCTATAACTGTGCACGGGCAGTCTGAGCCACGGACACCGTCGCACTGAGCAAGGCGAGGGAGGTGAGCCAAGGTAAGGCTGAAGCTCGAAAGGAGCAGGACGACGCCAAGACCAAGGCCACAAAGAGCAAAGGGGACGAAGCGGACTCCCCCGGCAAGATCCTTGCCGGGGGCAGTTTTAGCAAACCCGGCAAGACCCTTGCCGTTGGAGTTCGTCCCACGCCTACGGAGCGAGTCACCCTTGAGTCCACTGCCCCCATGGGGCAAGGATTCGTGAGACATCCTCGTGGTGGCATGCAGATCTTTGTGAAGACATTCAAGATCAGATACACACTATAGAAGACGACGACCCTTGGCGGGATCCCAGCCAAGGAGGACCACAAGGCCCCTGGCAAGAGCCTTGCCGGGGATGACAGCAGGCGCCACGGCAAGACTCTTGTCGGGGCCCCGGCAAGATCCTTGCCGGGGCTACGACAAGGCCCTCGCCAAGGACACCCGTGGGGCCACCATCGGGCCCACGCCAATCAAACCTTCACCGCCATTTGCATGCAGCTGCCGACCTAACCAGTTGGGCAGGCACCTGCATGGCGGCAAGCAGATCTTCGTGGAGACCCACCATTGCGCCACCTCAGCTGCCTGCCTGCCTACATGGCACCACGGGCACCGCTGGCCAGGGCGAGTGTCGACACGAAAGGGAGCGACGACGGACGACACAGGGCCCTCCCCCGTCCCCGATAAAGCAAGGAAACCTAAGAAAGACGCATTAATGGCTCCTTGTCATGTAATGCGAGGGATAGACTCGCATTACTGTACACTTTCCACCTCCTGTGTGCCACTGTGGCAACCCCTTTCCCTATAAAAGGAGGCCCAAGGCGACCAGGGGAGGATTCGGCTTTTTGGAGCTCCTCACGCCCCATTGCTAGTTCAAGAACACGGATAAACAAACCACCAAAGCAGGAGTAGGGTTTTACGCATCCTTGCGGCCCGAACTCGATAAGCATGAACCGTGTGCTATCTGTTTGATCCGCTCTTCTCACGACCCCGCGCCCCGCAACCGTAGTAGGGATTCTTGTGATCCCATAGGTGTCGTTCCTACACCGACACACGTAATAAAAAAATGATGTCATGATATAATTCACATATAAGATGACTAGCTAACCAGGGTGGCATTGCAAAATTCACATATATGATGTCTGGCTAAACAAGATGGCATTGCAAGATTCACATATACGATAAAGAAACTAAAAAGATGGCATTGACACAAAGCATGTCTAAACTAAGAAGATGCCATCTTTGATGTATACAATAAGCAATGCAAGGCACCATATGCATGATATTACCAACATCAGCATGCCAAGTTAGAGAAAAGACCTCATGGGGTAAATAGGAGTGGTCTTCTGCTTCTGAATCCCCCTCAGAACAGTTATCTTCCTCTTCTTTATGATCTGAAATGGGTGGAGGGGGGCTACCTTTGCACCCACCATGGAGCGATGTCTGCATGAAATTTTATTGCCACGCAAGGCTCGTCTCTTTTGCTCTACATGTTCAGTTCCATTGTGTACAATAACTGACATGCATAGGAATAAAACATAGTGAGATTATGTAGGGAGTTCATGCAAATATCCAGAGTGATGGTAGCAAACTGTGGATAGACCCAAAACCAATGATAGTAGGAAGATAATAGCTTTAGTTAAAAATACAGATAATGGCTCCTTTAATGTTTGTTTGCACCCAACATGAAACTCATAGTAGACACCCAAGATTAACCAGATAGTACTGATTGCTGCCCCAATATGTACCCCACAACCATTTAAAAACTCAATTTTTAGCATAAGTTTGGACCTGACTCGGAGTCTAATAGGTGAACACAATGATAAAGTAGCATGTCATCATATTAAGCGATGCATAACGTAAGGAGACACGGAAGAGTGCGACCTCTCTTGCGGACCCGTGTAGTCGTCAAGGTCATCTGCTCAGTTGATGATGGTAATGCAGTTGTCGTGGCTGCCGACGATGGGGAAGAAGATCTGAGGCGGCGAAAGACAGTCTGGAGAGCGGATCCCTGCTGTGGTGAACCCTTATGTCGTTGGAGCAGCTGAGCTGAGGTGGAACACAACACCACAGGAGCAGGACAAACCACACAAGGTTTTCTTTGACACATATCTCATGTAAGTAATTGTGTAAGGGCTTGTTTGAATTTGAGGATTCTAACAATGCGAGGATAGGAAATAGACAGGAATAGGATAGGAATGCACGTGCAAAATAGAGAATTTAAAAACACAGGATTTCTGCCAATCTGGGTGTTTGGTTCACAAGAATTGGAAGATCACAGGATGCAAAGAAGCAGGGTGAGATTAAGTGAAACCACAAGAAAATGTACAGTTAAAATGCTATTATGCTACTATCTCTTAGTCTTGTGCTTCATGAATAGGAATTTGAAAAGAGGAGAAGTGGAAGTTAAAATTCCTATGGTTTTTATTTCAAGGAGACACTAAAGGAACAAATCCTACAGTTTTCCTTTGCTCCATTCCTTTGCACCAAATTCATGAAATGTAGTACCATACGAAACTTTCCAATTCCTATGTTTCTCATTTACTTTTCCTTTCAAGCACTGGCGATTCTAGTAGGCAGGCTTGAGCAAGGAAAAGCCTACACAAAAAAATGTTTTTGTGCTACTTCTATTACTTTGGACCCAGACAAATGCACAGCTCAACCGCGCAGAGATAAATAATGATGGCGTTCAAGAGAGTCCATCACGGATAGCTAAGTTGCCTGGTACCTAACTGCTTGTCATATAGTAGGATAAAATAATTGTATTTCCCGTTACTCCGTGTGCTCAGTGGACAATGTATATAACATGTAGAGTAAAAAAGAGATGCAACAAGTGTACAACCTCTTTGGCGAAGCCATGTCGATCTCAGCGTGATTGGGTTGGCCGGTGAGGATGCTCTAGCTGACTTGGCTCTCAGAGGAGGGGAAGAAGATCTTAAGCGTCTGGAGATGGAGCCCGAGGTACTGCTCCGCCATGATGGAGGGTTTCGTTGTTGGAGCAGCTCTGGTGAGTTGTACGACGCCGAGGCTGAAGTAGGACAAGAGAGACAATGTTAACCTGAGTGGAATTCTAATAGCATCTCCAATAGATGACGTAAAATAGATAACCACAAAGTGCTAGATGTAAAATACATCAGCCGCTCATCACTGAACTTAACTGTCGAAACTGAATTTAATTGTCGAAACTGAACTTAACTGTCGAAACATAATTTTGCCGTCGAAACTGAATTTTACTGTCGAAACTGAACGCACTAGAGGTAAGGCTACACATTAGTCGACTGACTTTTCATCTCTGGTCACTCAATTTTGCAGCCGTTGGATACGAAATCAAGGGCCTGCAGTTCATCTTCAACCTCCACCCCTTTGAGCCGCCAGCCACCACCAGCCAAACAGCTGTCCCCCGCCGCCCGTGGCCGGCAGTGCGCTGCCCAGCCCGCCTCGAAAACACTCCCCATGCCGGTCCGCCGCTGCCCCGGCCATCCCTCTAGGCCCCCCCGTGCCGAGCTTTTTCTCTGACGATCCCCACGCCACCGCCCCATCACCGCCGGCGACCACCGCCCCACCACCGCCGGCGACCACCGCCCCCACCCTGAACCCTAAGATAGATAGTGGGGAACCTCTCCGGCGAGCCCCCCTTCCCGCTGCGGCTGGTTCTTCCTTAACTCCGGTGAGCCCCCCACCCCCTGAAAATTGACTGACCCAAAAGTCGATTCAGTCGACTGAAGTGTAGCTAAATCAGAGCAGCATCGCAAGCAAGAGCAAGAGCGAGAGCAGCAGCGCAAGCAAGAGCAAGAGCAAGAGCAGACAAGGCAGGGGACCGAGAGCAAGAGCAGAGCAGCAGCGCGAGCGAGAGCTAAAGCAGCATCAGCTCCTACTGACGTGGACGTCGCCGCCGAGGGAGCGACGTCATGGAGAAAGTGGCCGGCGACGCCACCATGGATGGAGGCGTGCCGTGTCGGCTCGGGACCGAGCGCTGGCAGCACCGTGAGATCGAATCAAGAAGGAAATGCGTCGATTAGTATACAACCTCTTTGTTGGCGCCGATTAGGCTGCAACTTCATCCGAGGAAACGGTGATGATGATGCTCTTCCAGTGGTGCAGGTGAAGACGGCGGTGTGGGAATGGAGGTGGCGCGAAAGACGAGGGGAACATCGGGGCAGCTCCTTGTAGGTGGAGGACGGGGTGGCTGAACCGGCGGGACGACCAGATCGACAACGGATCCTCATCCAGTATGGTGGATGAGGGATATTGTCGGTGTACTAGAGTAGGGGTACCCTAGTATCCCGAACTCGTGCACGGGCAGTCGCAGCACCCCGCGGCAGGGCTGGCCTAGTGACCGCCAAGGTCCTCCGCGGCTCCTTTGGAGCCATTCAAGAACAAAGTACTCAAGGCCCCGGCAAGAGGAGCTTGCTGGGAAGGCCACTCAAGGCACGAAGGAAACAAGACCCCGCAAGAGGAGCTTGCCGGGAAGGCTCGGTGAGCGACAAGCTCCCGAGTGCGACAAGGGTTCAGCCGCGGCAAGGCGCTTGCCGCAGCAAGCAACTCTCTTCATCTCCGCTCGGCTCATCCACCAACGTGTCGCCATGGGGCCATTCCAGGCGTGCGTGTCAAGAGGCTGTGCAGCCAGCGGGGAGCAGCGATAAGCGGCGCTGACAAGCTTACCATCGTGGAAAACGGTGGTGCACTTTACGGTCCCTGTTGCACTGTTTAGGCGACAGGGACGGGCATTTATTAATCTTGTCCCTTGCCGTCAGAGTTAGGTATAGTTCACTGTACATCGCATGCCGGTGTACCAACCATCGTTTTTCCATTTGTACCCTCATCTGCGTTGCCACTGTCGGTGACCCCTTGTGCCTATAAAAGGAGGCCCAAGTGCAACGTAGAAAGGGTTCGCTCCGTTCAGTTCACTCGACTCATTCGAGACTACTCTCACTCGTGCTAGGTTTTGTAGCTCCCATTGCTCCCTAGCAAGAACACCATACAATCAACCAAGCAGCAGAGGAGTATTATCTCTCCGAGAGCTCCGAAGCTGGGTAAAACTGCTCGTGTGCATTGCTTCGATCTGCTCTTTGTGCATACTCCGCCCCCCTCCGAACCACAAGGGACTCGGTCCGCCAGGTCCCATAGGTGTTCGTGGGTCACGATCAGCTTCCCCGACATCTTTGGCGCGCCAGGTAGGGGGCGTCGAGGCTGTGTGAACCTGATCCAGCGGTCACACGAGCAACTTCTTCATCACCATCATCAACATGCCACCGAAGAAGAAGGCTTCGGCGGCAGCAGAGCCGTCCGCGTCCAACCCACCACCACCGGAGCTGACGAGTGGTGGGGAAGACGCTGGCAGAGGAACCGGCGTCATCGAGGGAGCCCACGACGCTGCCAGGTCCAAGGACAAGGCGGCGCAGACCTCGGCGTCCGGATACGCACCGCGTCCATCTCAAGAGGCGCGGGACCGACAACGTCATGGTGCTCGCAGTGCCATACGCTTGTTGGATCAAGGCCAAGCTGGAGGATCCCGAGGCCCTCGAGACCAGCATGGACGCCAGCATGCTGGTACGAGCGGGGTACGATCGCCTGGACGGGATGCTGCTCCTTCTGACTTGGTTAGAAGTCCGAACATATCCCGTTCCTCGCGCCGTACGCCATTGCCTCCCACCACTCCAGCGGAAGCCTTGGCGAGAGCTCAACTCCTTCTAGACTACCCTCCAACGGCCGACAAGGTCGACGAATGGAGGGCCACCATCCAGAGTCTCATCGGCTTCGCCAACGGCAACACTCCGCGGCAGCCAACTGCGTCCTTGCCGGGGCGAGACGACAAGGCACGAGCCGGTGGCGACGAGACCTGTGGGGGTGCAACCACCATGCACTCCCCTTCCCGAAGGCCAAGATCGCCAGCTCCTCGGATTCACCTCGACAGCGACTCCACCGCGTCGTGGGATCCACGAGCTCGCCGTGATCAGCGCCAAGTTCTTCAAAAACGGCAACAAGAAGACGCTCGAACCCGCATCGAGCGCCGAAGAGAAGCGCGGCGTCAATCTGACCAGCGCGCTGGGCCCGCTGTTGACATGCATGCGCCAGGGGAACCAGGTGACTCTCCGTACGCGGTAGGTTGCCCTCCTTTCACTCGTGAGCTGCGGCAAGTCTAGTGGCCCGACAAGAAAAACTTCAAGCTAGATGTGCCAGAGAAGTACGATGGCAGGACGCACCCATCGGAGTTCCTCAGCATCTACACCATTGCGGTGCAGGCTGCGGGGGGACGAGACGACAAGATCCTCGCCAACTACTTCCCGCTGGTACTCAAGCCAAATGTCAGATCTTGGCTCATGCACTTGCCGGACAGTTCCATATCTTCTTGGGCAGATTTGTGCCATCAGTTTGTCGGCGCCTTCACAGGCGGCCACAAACCTCATGGCCAAGAGAGTGACCTTCACCTGCTCGCCCAGAAGGAAGGAGAGTCCCTGCGCAAGTTTATCCAGAGATTCAGCCGTGTGCACTACAACATCCCAGATGTCCACCCTGCCATGGTGATCAGTGCGTTTCATCAGAACGTGCGGAACCGCAGGATGAGGGAGGAGATGGCGATGTGCAAAGTCAAGGACGTCGATGAACTATATGCCTTGGCCGACAAGTGTGCGTCTTTGAAGAAGGAAGAAGACTCCGTGAGAGAATGTTGGAGCAGGATCGGCGGAGGAGACCGCCCGGCAAAGACGAGCCGGCGGCGGAACAATGTAAAGAAGAAGAGCAAAGAGGTACTAGTTGTCGAAGCAGTCAAGAACGGAGGTGGCGCCAAGAAGGCCAAGGTTGGTGGCTCCGGCAAGGAGGTTGCCGCCGACACCGACCGCCAAGCTGTGGCGGCTGCCGACAAGCCGGACAGCTCCAACAAACAGTACTGCAAGATTCACCGCACCAAGGGCCACGACCTCCAGAGCTGCAAGAAAGTCGAGCAGCTTGTTGAACAGCAGAAGGCTGAGTACGAGCGGCGAGACAAGGAGAAAGCCCAGGAAGGTGCTGGGGCAGCTAGCAATAAGGGACCCGGCCGGGGAGGACGCCGCGGCAAGGCCAAGCAGCGGCAAGGAGACAGACCTCCCCGTGGCCGCGACAAGGATGAAGACGAAGATGATGATGAAGATATGGAAGACGATGAAGCTGACGAGCAGGAGTTTCAGAAGGCAACAGAGGTTCTCTGCGTTGACGGTGGTGCTTCTCTGCATACCTCACATCGCCAACTCAAGCAATGGATGCGGGAGGTTAATGCAGCAGAACCATCCATAGAGTCACGTAGGCCTCTGAAGTGGTCCAGCATGCCTATCATCTTCGATATTGAGGACCACCTTGATCGTGTAACTGCGTTCGGGTGTTTGCCGATGTTGGTCTCACCAACCATCCGCAACCTCAAGGTCACCAAGATGTTAGTTGACGGCGGGGCCGACCTAAATCTGATCTCCACCGCAGTGCTCCAGAAGCTTCAGATCCCTGACAGCGAGCTCGAAGAGACTGGAACTTTCCAAGGAATCAACCCAGGAAGGAGCAAGCCCAAGGGGAAGATCACACTGCCGGTAACATTTGGCAGCGAACTGAATTTCAGGACTGAGAGGGTCACATTCGACGTTGCTGATTTCCCATTGCCCTACAATGGAATACTTGGCCGACCAGCACTTGCCAAGTTCATGGCAGCCTCTCATTATGCATACAATTTGCTCAAGATGCCCGTCCCGATAAGTGTCATTTCTGTTCATGGCGACAAGAAAGATGCTCTTATCTGTGTCGACAAGATTTACCGGGATGCAGCAGCTGCGACAGAAAGCAAGCCACTTGCCGCTGAAGCTCCCGGGGGGAAGAAGAAGACCAAGTCCGGCAAGAGCTCTGATGCCCACTCCGGCAAGCGCACCTCTTCGGAGTGCTGCGCTACCATCGAGGACGCACCATCGAGCTCCACCGGCAAGTGCAAGAAGATGATGGCAGCTCCGCCAAAGACCAAGAGGGTGTCCGCCAAGGAGGACGGCACTGGTGGTACTTTCACCATCAGTGCCACGCTTGACCCTAAATAGAAAGGCGAGCTCGTTGCTTTCCTGCGGGCGAATGTCGATGTGTTTGCATGGCAACCATCTGACATCCCCGGTGTTCCCAGGAAAGTAATTGAGCACCACCTAGCTGTCTATCCTCATGCGCGGCCCGTCAAGCAAAAAGTCAGGAAACAGGCAGTGGAGCGCCAAGAGTTCATAGCAGAAGAGATCAAGAAGTTGGAAGCAACAGGCCTTGTTAGAGGAGTACTCCATCCCACGTGGTTGGCCAATCCGGTAGTTGTACGAAAGGCAAATGGGAAATGGAGACTTTGTATTGACTTCACGGATGTTAATAAAGCTTGCCCCAAAGACCCATTTCCCTTGCTGCGTATCGACCAGATTGTTGACTCCACGGCTGGATGTGATCTGCTTTCATTTCTTGATGCATATTCAGGATATCATCAGATCTTCATGGCAGAAGAGGATGAAGAGAAAACCGCATTCATTACACCATGTGGCACATCTTGTTTCATCTGAGATGCCTTTTGGTTTGAAGAATGCTGGTTCAACGTTTGCAAGAGTAGTCCATGACGCTTTTGAGCCGCAAATGCACAGAAATGTAGAAGCCTACATGGATGACATAGTTGTCAAGAGCAAAGACAAAGCAACTCTAGTTCAAGATTTGGATGAGACCTTTGCAAATCTGCGCAAGATCAACCTCAAGCTCAACCCCGAGAAGTGCGTGTTTGGAGTTCCCTCCGGCAAGCTTCTCGGGTTCTTCGTGTCCCAGAGGGGAATTGAAGCCAACCCCGACAAGGTTAAGGCCATTGAGCAGATTGAAGCACCAAAGCGCGTCAAGGATGTAAGAAGGCTTGCCGGTTGCGTGGCTGCTCTTAGCAGGTTTATCTCTAGGTTCGCTGAGCGGCTACGGCATTTTTCAAGATTTTGAAAAAGGCAGGTCCAATGAAATGGACTCCCGAGCGGAGGCTGCGCTGCGAGACTTGAAGAGGTACTGTCCTCCACTCAATACTTGTCGCAACTAAGCCACAAGAGAAGTTGCTGCTATATATAGCGGCAACAAATCAAGTGGTTAGTGTTGCGTTAGTAGCGGAGAGGGAGGCGGATGATGAGCCGGCAACCATGGCAGTTACATCCAGCGACAAGCAGGGGGCTTCGCCGTCAAGCTCTGGTCCCGACAAGGACGGATCTGCGCAGGATTGCGAGAAGATGCAGAAAAGGATGGTGCAGTGCCCAGTTTACTTTGTCAGTTCTCTTCTGCAGGGGGCTAGATCAAGGTACTCTGGTGTGCAGAAATTGCTTTTCGGCCTCCTCATGGCCTCGAGAAAGCTGCGCCATTACTTCCAAGCACATGAGATAACAGTTGTCACTCGATTTCCGTTGAAGAGGATATTGCAAAATCCAGAAGCAACAGGCAGGATTGTCGAGTGGGCACTGGAACTGTCAAGCTTTGGCCTCAAGTTTGAAAGTACTTCAACTATCCAAAGCAGAGCATTGGCAGAGTTTATAGCAGAGTGGACGCCAACACAAGATGAAGAAATTCCAGAGACGAGCATTCCCGTCAAGGAAGCAAGTAAAGAGTGGCTGATGTACTTTGATGGTGCCTTCTCGTTGCAAGGCGCCGGTGCCGGCATGCTGCTTATCGCACCCACCGGAGAGCACCTCAAGTACATAGTCCAAATGCACTTTCCCAAGGAGCAAGCAACAAATAATTCTGCAGAGTATGAAGGTTTGCTTGCCGGTCTCAGGATTGCAGTAGACCTTGGGATCAGGAAGCTTATTGTCAGGGGTGACTCGCAGCTTGTCGTCCGCCAAGTAAACAAAGATTATCAGAGTCCATTGATGGAAGCCTATGTTGATGAAGTGAGAAAGCTAGAAGAACTCTTTGAAGGCCTGCAAATGGAACATGTTCCAAGAGCTCAGAATGATATTGCTGATGGCCTGTCAAAGTGCGCCGCACTCAAGTTACCTGTGGAACCAGGAATTTTTGTGCTCAAGCTGACTCAACCAACTGTAACACCATCAACTGGACAGAACAAGAAGAGAAAGTTGGTTTCTGGCGACTACTTTCCGGCAGAGCTCCCTGAAGCCGCCGCCAAGAAGGTCCCCAAAATCAACACAGATATCGATGAGGAGCAGTCTGCTCCGACAAGCCATAGCGTTTGTTTCGTTGAAGCAGACGCTCCCGACAAGTTTTGCTCCGGCAAGCTTGCCGGGGATCATCAAGCTCCGGCTGAGCCGCAGGTTCTTGCCGTAGAAGCTGATGTTCCCGCAGCGGCAGATGTGCCTTTAGTTCTTGTTATCGAGCCGCAAGCTCCAACATGGGCACAGCAGATCGTCCATTTCCTTCAGACAGGAGAACTTCCCGAAGAGCAAGAAGAAGCGGAAAGAGTAGCCCGGCAGTCAAGTATGTACCAGTTTGTTGACAACATTAATGCATGTAAGAAGACTCAACGGTGTGAAATTGAAGGGTATTTGCCGGGAAGATGGACAGAAGCTGTTGGCAGAGATACATGGAGGCATATGTGGTCACCACATTGGCGCAAGAGCACTTGCCGGTAAAGCATTCCGACAAGGTTTCTTCTGGCCAGAAGCCCTCCAGGATGCAACTGCACAAGTAACCAAGTGTGAAGCGTGCCAGTTCCATTCCAAGCAGATACACCAGCCAGCTCAAGCTCTCCAGACAATCCCTTTATCCTGGCCATTTTGATGCAGGGGCTCGACTTCCTCGGCCCCTTTCCCCGAGCTGTCGGGGGCTTTGAGTACTTATGCGTCGCAATCGACAAGTTCACAAAGTGGCCGGAAGTGGAAGCGATGAGGAAGGTGATAGCGGTCGTGATCAAGTTCTTCAGGTCAATTGTTTGCCGTTTTGGGATACCTAACCGGATCATCACCGACAATGGCACGCAATTTACGAGTCGCACCTTCATGCAATACGTCCAAGATCTTGGTGCCAAGGTCTGCTTTGCTTCTGTTGCTCATCCAAGGAGCAACGGTCAAGCAGAGAGGGCAAACGCTGAAGTGCTGCGAGGACTCAAGACCGGAACTTTTGACAGGCTGCGCAAGTGCGGAAGAAACTGGATTGAGGAGCTGCCGGTGGTTCTTTGGTCGATCAGGATGACGCCAAATCGAGCCACCGGCCAGACACCTTTCGCTCTAGTCTATGGAGCAGAGGCAGTTCTCCCCACGGAACTCGTATACGGGTCACCTCGAGTGCTCGCTTATGATGAGCTTGAGCAAGAGCAGCTGCGACAAGATGACGCACTGCTCCTTGAGGAGGATCGTCTTCAGGCCGCTGTACGAGCTGCTCGTTACCAGCAAGCTTTGCGTCGCTACCATAGCCGCACAGTTAGTGCCAGAAGCTTCGAGGAAGGCGACCTTGTTCTTGGTAGCGTTCAATCCGCCAAGAATTCCAACAAGTTGACGCCGAAGTGGGAAGGCCCTTATCGGGTGAAACGAGTCACTAGGCCTGGCGCTGTCTGCCTTGAGACCGAAGATGGCGTTCCGGTGAGCAACTCCTGGAATATAGAGCATCTTCGCAAGTTTTACCCATAGGGTGCGGTTGTCGGAACCCGTTCCGGCAACCACCTTTTGTACAAGTCTTTCCGCTGTTGCATGTAATCCTTTGTACAAAGCCGGGCGCAGACCCCGTGCATCAGTAAAGCTCATGTGTTGCGCACAACTTGTCAAATACATGCTTTCACAATCCTATATGCATGTGTTATCTAACATTTTGTGCAGCATCCACACCCGGTAAGCAATAACGAGCCACTAGGCTCCATAACTTTATTTTCTCTTCTTTCTTCTCAAAAGAATGGAAGGTCCCTTCGCCCACAAGTTAACCGGGTGGGAAGGAGAAGATAATGGTGTGGGCCGCCAAGTGTCGCTCGAGGAAGTATCGCCTTGCCGGGAAGCAAACGACAGAAAAAGCTAAGTTGCCAAAGTTTGAGCAATCAGTTTTTAAATTTTTAAATTATGTTCCTCGAACGATAAGTACTTTGTATGGAAAACCTGTCTTGTGAAGGAACCAACTCATGGCTGGTTTGGCGCCTCTTACTTTGTTTCGAGTCCGCTCAACAACTTAAGTGAGCTGCAACCAGTTGCGACAAGGTTGCTTTGTCGGAGGCGGCATCGCCCGGCCAGCTTGACGTTCACTTTTCGGCCTTCATGCAAAGGTGCCCGCGCCGACAAGCTCCCTAAAAGCGTAGGGTACAAACATACAAAGGAAGAAATCAAGTAGAGGAAATAACATTGCGATCGTTTGCCTAAGATAGTGTATATTACAAAATGACTTGTCGCAGATCTAATAAATTGTTCTCCTGAACATGATCTGCAGCGACAAGGGAAAGATAAACTTGGCGGCCTAGTCTACGCGGTCGCCATCAACCCTCTTGACTCCACTCACCCTGTCCACAATGGGTGCGACAAGGGCCTTGAGCGCCTCAACATCAGCAGTTGGCGGCAGGGACTTGAGGACATTGGCGAAGCTGACGCCTGGATTGCGGAAGGCCACCTTCATCAGCACTTTCTGAAGAGCCCCTGCACAGATTTGGCGCGACTCGTCGGCCAGCTGCTTTGGGATCTCTTCCCGGAGCCGCTGAAGAGCCGCCAACACGCTCTTGAAGAACAGGCTGAGCTTGGCGCTGGGCTGGAGATGCTCGTCGGTGGAGTACCCGAGGTCCACCATCCCCATCTCCATCAACTCCTTGTCAATGGCGGCGGCGGTATCCACAAGACCCTCCGTCCAGTGCATCACGTTCTCCTTGAAGGTGGTATGGGCATTCGTGGCAGTCGCCAGCAGCTCCTCGCTGGCCTTGATCTTCTCCAACAAACCCGCTTCCCGCTCCCTGGCACCATCCAGCGTCTCCGTCAGAGTGGACAGTTTCAGCTCAAGATCCGCCTTGGCATCCTTGGCGGCGTCAATCTCTTTGATCTTCTCAGCAAGACGACCCTGCAACTCGCCAAGAGTGTAGGCGTCCTTCTCGCGCTCGTGCTTCAGCGCGGTGACCTCCTCGCCGCTCTTCTGGAGGGTGACCTCCAGCTGAGTCACCCTCATCTCTAACTCCTTCTTGGCGGCCTCAGCAGCTGCGGCAGCGTCCTTTGACTCCTTGAGTGCTCCGCCGATTGATTTCTCGCGCGCGGCAAGATCTTCCTCATAGCTGTCGAGGTTGATCTTCCGCTGCGCCAGCTCACCTTCTTGCGCGGCTAGCTTCTCGCCGGCAAGCCTTTGCTGCTCCTCGACTTCGGCCTTCTCAAGGATGAAGGCCGTGCGCTCCTCAGCAAGTTGCTCCCGCACTTCTGCTACGTCCCGGAGAGTTTCTTTGTTGGCGCGCCGGAGCTCTTCTGCGCGCTTATCCATGTCAGCTCCCGCCCTCGCGACAAGTGCTTCCCGCGACTCCAGCTTAGCTTGTCGGGCGTGGTAGAGCGACAGCAGCTTCTTCAGCAGCTGCTCTTCCTCGGACTCGCCACTGCTGCTGCTTGGCGCGTCAACTAACGACATCCCAGCGGAGGCGAGCAGCTCCTCGTCGAAGGTCTCTCCCTCGACCGGCGCCCTGGAGCTCGACGCCCATGGAAGCTTGATGAAGACACCGTCGCCGGCCTTCAGATAGGCGCCGGGCTGGGGCTCTTCGGAGCCTGGTGCTGCATCGGTGGCGGAGGGATCGGCGGTCGGCGTAGCGCCTGGCGCTCCTGCGGCCTCAGGGTCGTCAGTGCGATCACCAGACCCCTCCCCAGCCTTTGCGCCAGCAGCCTTGGCGGCCTCCTCGCCGGCAGACCCATCGGCGCCAGCCTCCTCCTCCATGTTGGCGGCGTCGTCATTGTTGCCGCGCGCGTCCTCCTCGCCGGCAACCTCAGTCTCCATCGGTTCTCCGGCAGATGGATCTGATGATCAGAGAAAGAAAGAACAAGTCAAGCAAATGTTCAAAAAGAAGAACAGAAGAAAAGGAACCCAAGGGAAATTTTCAAGCAAGGAGATTACCTGCGATGGGATCTGTGGCCGCGGTCTCCACCATCGGAGGGTCGTCGGCGCCGCCCCTTGTCGGAGAAGCACCCCTTGTCAGAGAGGCCTCCCTTGCCGGAGAGCGCTCCCTTGCCGGAGAATTCTCCCTTGGCGGCGTAGTTAGGCAGAGCAGAACTTGGGGGTGACCTCCGGGGCCTCCTGATGAGGCTGCTCTGCTCCTGCACAATTCAACAAGTCAGATGTCAGTAAAGGAGGAGCACCCAAGCACACCTAACCATAAGAAATAAACCAATTACTTACGCTGGGGGCTGTGCTGGGGGCTGCTCTGAAGAAGGGTTGCCGGGTCCGGCAAGGGAGTCTCAGACGCGCCTCCTGTTGCCGCGGGGGGATCGTCTTTGATGACAACCACCAGCGTCCTGAAGAAGGAAAGAGTTCAGAACGAAGCAAGTCAGATACAAGACAAAGCAGAAAATTGAAGAATTACAAGTAGCAGCGACAAGATCTTACTCTTCCTCTTCTTCCTCGGAGCTGAGAGCGGAGAAGTCAAATTCCGCTCCGGTGCGACGAGCTAGAGGAGTAGGCTCCCTCGGATGCTTGGCGGGTGCGGGGGCCGTGGCTCCAGAAGGCCCCGCTCCCGTTGCTGTGGCGGCATGAGGCGCTCAGCCGGGCATGCTTGCCGCGGTGGAGCGCGTTGGGCGGCGAGGCGGCTGTTGGCTGCCCGGCCGCCCCGCCACTTCTCCGGTCTTATGGAGGCGTCTTCTTAAGCGGGGCCGCGGGCTCCTCCCGCGGCAAGCTACTTGAAGGCGGAGGGGAGGCGCCCCCGGCAGGCTCGTTCGGCTCAGCGTCGGGCTCGGCCTGCTCCTCCTCGCCGGCGAACTCCTCTCGATCGGCAAGGCTTGCCGCCTCGGCTGCTTCTGCCTCCTCGACGGTGAACCCAAACACGCCGGCGGCAGCAGCTTCTGCCACCTCCTCCAACCTTGTGGCGTCGCGCCATCTCTTGCTCGGTGGTGTCGCGGGTGAGCCACTTACGCTTTCGCACGCGGATCGGCACTTCTTCCAAGTTATGCAGCCGGGACCCGATCCTAAGTCACACCGATCTAGCATGTAACACATCATATCACTTTGCGGCCTCACGCACGGTATTCCCACGTGTGTCGCCTTACCATGGCCCGGGACCGTTTGCGTCTTTTGGTTCACGTATATGATAGTGTCGCTAGCATCCATATGACAAAGAACCCGGGCCGACATGGCTAGTCGTGAACCCAAAGCGGCGCTAACCTATGGGGACAGGCATACATGAATCTCATCGAGCATGTCGGTCATCAACGTATATATTCGTTGTAACCTTTGGGCTATGAGGACTCCGGTATCCCGGGCTGTGAGGCTAAGCGAGGACTCGAATAACACCGCGTGACATTTCCCGAAGGACGAACATAGGAACGAAGTGAAACACATGCCGCCAGTCAAGTGTCCAAGCAGTAGTCTTTGGGCTAGCAGGACTCCGGTGAACCGGTCAGAAGCGGACTACTATCGCTCGAGGCAGGAGACTACATTTCCCCATATGAGAGGCTGCCAAGGATAAACAACTAGTTTGTCGGATCCCACACATACCAAGCATTTCAAACATACACACATTATGCTCAATATGCGTAGATACAACATGGCATCACAACATAACTCTACGACTCAATATTATTCATTAGGCTCCAAGGAGCGAGATATTACAAACATGGGTCTCATGACCCAACACTCAGAGCATACAAGTCAAAGCACAAGCGGAAGCTAAACATGTCTGAGTACAGACAACTATAAATGGAAAAGGCTGAGAAGCCTGACTATCTACCAGACCCTGCCGGGGCACAAGATCGTAGCTGAGGTAACAAGCTAAACGTCGAAGTCCACGTGGAACTACTAGCGAGACTGACATCTCTCTGCAAAACATAAAATAAGCAAACGTGAGTACAATTGTACTCAGCAAGACTTACATCAGATCTAACTACATATGCATCATTATCAAAAGGGGGTGGTGGAGTTTGACTGCAGCAAGCCAGCTTTGACTCGGTGGCTATCTGAACTACTTAATCGCAAGTAACTCTTTTGAGGTGGCGCACGAGTCCACATATTCACCATATCAATACACCACTATGGATCCGCTCCCGTCTCCCTACGAGAACGCCATCCATAGCACTCACGCTTATCTTGCGCATTTTAGAGTATCCACTTTCACTTGTCTATGAACTGATATAGGCAATCCAAGTCCTTTTCCGGACACGGCTATTCGAATAGATCATATTAAACCCCGCAGGGGTGTACTTCTTCACACACGCTCTCACCACTTACCGCCGTTTACCACGACATGTACTCGGCAACCTTCAAGCGGAAGCCCAACGTGGGTGTCGGCCACGGCCTACCTAAACACTCAAGTCCCTAGTCCGGGTTTATCGCCTATTCGGGTTCCATCTGCGGGAGTCCGCCGAGGTTTCCCATACAGCCCCGAGCGATGTGTGCGGGGTTCCCGAGATACCAAAGCGGGCACTTTCGGTACATCAGACCCACGGTGCCTACCGCAACACAACCCACCCCTAAGGTCAGCGTTGCGCGGCTCCTCAAAGATGCTACAAACACGAAACTACTTGCAACTCCCGGATGAGGACAAGGGTGGTCAAGAAGCGAGAGGGTCCATTGGTTTCGGGCCCAATGCGTGGTAGTAAGCTGTATCATGGATCACAAACACAGAACTCAGTTCACGAGGGCGGCTGCAATGAGACAACCCACCATGTACTCCTACATGGCCTCTCACCGCTACCTTTACCAAATCGTGTTCACACACTTAGCTCACACACAACAGGACATGTTCACCACTTTCCAATTCATTCCCGATGAATCAGACCCGACTCAACTCTAAGCAGTAGCAGGCATGACAAACAAGCATGAATGAGTAGGCACAACAGGGCTCAAACAACTCCTACTCATGCTAGTGGGTTTCATCTAATTACTGTGGAATGACAGGTCATGCAATGGATCAAGGGTTCAGCTACATGACAAGTAACACATGAGTCGTTGTTGTCCTAATGCGATAAAATAGAGCAGGAGTGAGAGAGTGGGATTATATCGGAATGAACAAGGGGGTTTTGCTTGCCTGGCACTTCTGAAGATAATATAGTTCTTCATCGGTGTCATCGAACTCATCGTCGGTACATCGTCTACCGGGAGGGGACAATTACCGGCAAACAAGAGAGAACACAATCAATGCAATGCACATTCACATGAATGACATGTCATATTAAGGTACTGAATTCACCTAATGCAATAATAATCCAAGTTAATTGAAGTGGAATTCAAACAAGGTTGAACTCCAACTCCAAATGCTATTTCATAAGTTACCCTAATCATGATTCATCCTATTCAGTGAGGTTCACTTGTTCAAACATGCATGATCATGGCATAAACAGATTCTTCATATTTTTCTGATCATTTTTCATATATAAATTATTTCCATCCGAGTTACGGTTGAATTTATATGATTTTTAGAAGTTTGGGGTATTTTCTGGAATTTCCTGAATTAAATTAAATCCAGAAAAGGGGTATTACTGCGTCAGCCTGACGTCAGTGTGACGTCAGCGGGTCAACTGGGCGCCCCTGGTCAAACCTGACCCATGGGACCCACTGGTCAGTGTCTCTGGCTGGTTTGGGTGGATGACAAGTGGGACCAGGTCAACGATGACGTGGCAAAGTCAATGCTGAGAGGCGGGCCCCCTGAGATTAGTACTAATCTAACAGAGAATTTAAATTAATTGATCCAGGCACTGGGGCCCACATGTCAAAGATAGGGGGGGGTTTATTAGTGCTAACAAGATGGCCACGTCGGCACTTGCCGGAATTAGGCCGGCGGCGACCACCCGAGCGGCGGTGGCTCGCCGGAGTTGTGCTAGAGCTACTGGGCGCTACCGAGGGCACTGTGGAGGGGAGCCGTGCCCGCGCAAGATCTGGGGAGACCAACGCAGGAGGTGCGGGGTGGCGGTGTTCGCCGAAGCGAGCTCGCGGCGGCGGCCGGAGCTCGGGTGCAAGTGGGGATGGCCTACGATGCGCGAACGAGCGCGGCGAGGTGCCACGGAGGCTCTACGTGTCGCGGGGAGTGCGTTGGGCGCATGCCCGGGACCAAATGGTCACCGGAGCATCACCGGCGACAAGTGCGGGCGGCGGCGCGTCCGGGTGAGTGCGGTGGTCGCTAGGGTGTGCGAACGCAAGGGGAGGAAGAGGGGTTTGGAGCAGGGGCTCACGGTGATGACGACGGGGCGCTCGGCGAGGTCGGTCCGGAGCCGACGAATTTGAGGGTGATGGCCGGCGGTCCCGAGGTTGAAGAAAGCGTCGATGGCGGGGTTGTGGTGGAATCCGGCTTGCGTGGCTCGGTGGGGTTGACGGGGACGGAGTGGCGAGTCTTTGGGGCATGTTGGATGGGCGAGGGAGGGCCGGTGGCACGGCTATGGCGAGCGGCGGCGACGGCGGCTCTCGGGCACGAGGCGCAGAGCGAGAGAGAGGAGGGGAGAGGGGTACGGGGAAGAGTGAGGGGGTCCAGGGGAGGTCGGGGAGGCGCGTGGCCGTCTCCGTGGCGTCGCGAGAGGGTCGGGAGGCCGCCAGCACGAAGCAGGAGGTGGCCGCGGCTCGGCTGCGCGCGCGCCACGCGCGATGCCAGGAGGCATGGGGAAGACGACGCGCGAGGAGGTGGGCTGGGCTGGCCAACCGGGCCGGCCAGCAGGGGGGGGGGGAGGAGGAGGTTGGGCCGGTTGGGCGCCAGGTAGGTCAGGTGAGCTCTGTTCCTTTTATTGTTTTCTGTTTCTGTTTTGTTTTAAATCTTTTGCCACTGTTTTGAATTTAAAACAATTCAAACAATGTAAAAACTCCTCTGAATATTTTTATTCTGCTAGATGGACTTTTCCAAAAGCTCATAAAATATTTCAGGGTATTTGAAATTATATTCTAATTATATGAATATAATTCAAATTCAAATAGCTAATGATTTAAATTCAAAATCCCAAGATTAATTCCTTATAAATGTTCAATATTTTGGTTGGGACGAACCCTTGCCAAAAATTATCAAACATTTAAGAAGAACATTTTGGAACAATGAATGAGATTTTAGGGGTTTTGCCCTTCTTTTATTTAAATTTTGAGGCTTCCAAATCTCCTCAGTTCAAGTTTCAAAAATTCTAAACATGATGCAACATGAAGGCTAGCCTAGTGCATGCCAGGACTAGGGATGTGACAACTCACCCCCACTAAACAAGAATCTCGCCCCGAGATTCAAGACGTGAGGTAAGAGGGAAAGGGGAGGTCACAAACTAACACAATCTTCATGACCCATTTGCCCTCCTCGAAATTGTTGATTCATTCCATCATCTTAGTCTTGACGTCCTTGCTTTCGAGGTCTTCACTCGACACGACAACAGAAAGAAGGGGAAAACCCTACATGATTCGACCTCCATGAAGATCAGGTAAACATGATCAACTCACGGACTGAGACGGTGACACATCTCGAGTTGAGACACAAAATGCATCGAGAGGGATGGAAGAACAACAACGAGGTTTGATTAGTGGCAACAATTCCACGCTTTAGGAAGATGGTGGATGGTGTCAAGGTGGCGAGGAAATATTTACCATGATCCCGTAACGGGACACCTCGAGAAAGGTGGCGCAAAGAACTATTCCCTTAAGTGGCAAAAAGAATTACTTTTGATCCATAGATCATTGGAACTCTTTATACCAGCCTAAGGCAATCACAAGCGATCATTTGGTGGAGTGCAAAGGAATGGTACACCCGGACTAGAATGGATGATGTGGACTACCTTGTTGAAGACAACGGAATGGACGATTTGCTTATCATCGAAGGTGGGGGGGGGGGACCCATGGTAAGTCCACTTTTGAAGATAAACCTGGACAAGAATTGCTAAGAAGACAGTCTATAGCGAGATAGCACAAGGACGGTGCAAGCTGGGAACGAAATGCAACTGTTCGAATGTTCCAACCATCATATCTGCCTGAGATTCAGATCTGGTTGGTGTTAGGATATTTCAGACTTATCATGTCTGATAGGAAGGGTTGCAACACAATTCGACGAGATGGCGTTGCGAGATTCTCGGGATATGAACTATGATAGCAAGCTCCAAAACATGAGCTGGTTTGCTACAAACATGTGAACACGTTGTCCTAGACAAGCATGACCCCATGGTAGTCTTAAAACAAAACACTACCGAGTTCAGGTGGAACCATCATCGAGGATATCGGAGTTTAACATAAGTCATATGATTAGCTCTTATGAAGAAACTTCTTCTCCTTGTACAAATCAGTTAGTGGCTTGGTGTGCTAGGAATACATACGGAATGAAGATGATTAGTCTATCAAACCATAGAATACTTCGCACATGCATGACTGACTTGGGATGATTCCAAAGGAACAAAACAAACCTTTCTCAAATTCATGGCGGCAACTTACCCCTAAGGCACATGAATTAGAGGAAGTCACTACTTTCATCCAAACATACGCTTCATGAACGAAACACGAAGAATGCTTACACAAGTTTCCAACACTAGGTTGATGTTCAACATGACTCATGGGGGAGACAAAATGCTACTGATGGGCTCAACAGCAACTCATCGGAATTTCCATATCACTGGACTTCCACCATCATGTGATCACGGTGTTAGCATTGGTCAGACCAAAGATGTAATGGGTATGCTCGAGGGATTAAACACGGGTAAGACAACATCACGAATATCGTTGGTTCTGATTTGACTTGACGATTGCCCACACTCAAATCAAAGGATTGATAGGACAATAGGTCCAGCAACTGATCACGAGGACCAATCGATGAAGATATCATCTTTCTTCGACACACACTACACAAGAATATCCCATTGGATCGAACTAGGTTAGGCAAGCTTTTATCTTCCAACTCTCCAAGTTGTTGGCTAGCTTAACCGACTAGCTCAGGGGTATCCAACACAGATTCTTGGAGAAGGGGTGGTTCACAAGAAACCAACTTGATCACGAGCCCAACATAACAGTCAGGAAACAACCCGGTAACACTTCCAAGAAGATATTTGGAAAGTCACGAACCACCGGTATGTTACTAAGCTCGAGAACAATCTTGCTTTTCAGGGTAAGACGATATGATCAAATGAGTGAGGACTTGACACAATCCTAACTCATCAATCGAAGTGTGCACCAGAAATAAGGACTAGGTAGCACGATCAATCTTAGGATGATGGTTTAATAACCAACAAGCTAAGAATGAGAATATTGTCCATTCACTACCAAGCAACAAGTTGCTCGGGGTATTGATTTCACACATAACAATTCACTTGTCGGCTTTCCGGTTGCATCAACACGGAACCGAGAAATGAACAATGATGGTGAGAAGTATCACTGCATCAAGAATTCCTAGGAGGTTGTGCAATTCCCATGAAATTCTTGACACAAGATGGCAATACTTCAGGGTAGAACAGAATCAGAAGCTGAATTGGCATTTGATCTGCGGGATACAACTACTTTGACCCAATCCTAGAAATGGATGAGGTACTGGAGTTTGTTTCTCCTAGTCATTCCGGAATAGAATGGCTTGACGGACCACAAGGATAAAATGCATCGATGAACACAAATGCACACATACCCTTGGCTATCAATTGATAGATGAAGGTCAGAAGGCATCTAGAGAACAACTCAAAGGAACATATAATTTTTACGAGTTGTGGATGCACAGATTAGTATGTCGAGCAAGCTCAACATTTCTTCCGGATAACCCATGCAGGAAGGTAGAATTGGCAGATTCACAATTATGAATGGAGAACTCCTCAAGAGCACTCTTATTGTGATCTTTTGGCTCAAAAGAACTTACGCCATAAGCGGTTCGTAGTATTTGGAAGAAGGAAATATCACGGACCTTGAGGACTATCGCAAGGTTACTAATATCCTAAAGGCACTAATAAATACTAACAACATGAAGTAGGATGAATCTCGGGTTCAACAACCCAGGAGTAGAATACCTACTACTAAATGGCATCACGGGATGCTTTCGAAAATGATGGCCAGAATCATCACACTTGGGATACAAAAGCATTGCTAAATTGCTAGGTGACCTCCTAAGCATCTAGGGTCATAATAATAGTTCCAACATATATGTCGAGGCAATGGAGTACCTCGACTGACTGGTTAGTGTGCTTAATCTGGCCCAAAAGGACATCGGGAACAGAAGAAAGGATTTGCAAATGCATCAGACTATTTAGAGACACAGGATGACTCGAGACTGACATAACGGCTGTAAATGCTCAAAATGATTTGAGACATCCTGCAGAAAGGGTGGCATAACCACTCAACAACATCATAACAAGATTCTGAGATCAACGGTTATCATTCAGAAATAGTAGGAACTGAACTGGGGATTAAAACCGACAATCTTATAGGTCTATGGATTAGTAACACGTCATCCTAATGGATAGATGAGAAGCCTAGTTCTTAAACCCCGTAGAAGAGAAGAGGATGACTCAGATCAGAAGGCCATGAGGTATAAGGAGTAAAAGAGCCTTCGTTCCTTCCACAATCAATTCCCTTATATAACTAAAGCATTTCTAGACACAACTTGACCGGTTTGGCTTGGTAATCCTCTGACGATCGGGGCTCACGATACCAACGCTGTCGGGACCCGATCCTAAGTCACACCGATCTAGCATGTAACACATCATATCACTTTGCGGCCTCACGCACGGTATTCCCAGGTGTCGCCTTACCATGGCCCGGACCGTTTGCGTCTTTTGGCTCACGTATATGATAGTGTCGCTAGCATCCATATGACAAGAACCGGGCCGACATGGCTAGTCGTGAACCCAAAGCGGCGCTTAACCTATGGGGACGAGGCATACATGAATCACATCGAGCATGTCGGTCATCAACGTATATATTCGGGCTGTAACCTTTGGGCTATGAGGACTCATTATCCCGGCATGTAGCGAGCTAGGCAGGACTCGAATAACACCGGCGTGACATTTCCCGAAGGAACGAGACATAAGGCAGTGAAACACATGCCGCCAGTCAAGTGTCCAAGCGGTAGTCTTTGGGCTAGCAGGACTCCGGTGAACCGGGCTGTAGCGGACTACTATCGCTCGGAGGCACGAGACTACATTTCCCCATATGAGAGGCTGCCAAGGATAAACAACTAGTTTGTCGGATCCCACACATACCAAGCATTTCAAACATACACACATTATGCTCAATATGCGTAGATACAACATGGCATCACAACATAACTCTACGACTCAATATTATTCATTAGGCTCCGAGGAGCGAGATATTACAAACATGGGTCTCATGACCCAACACTCGGAAACATACAAGTCAAAGCACAAGCGGAAGCTAAACATGTCTGAGTACAGACAACTATAAATGGAAAAGGCTGAGAAGCCTGACTATCTACCAGACCCTGCCGGGGCACAAGATCGTAGCTGAGGTAACAAGCTAAACGTCGAAGTCCACGTGGAACTACTAAGCGAGGTAGCGTCTCTACGCAAAACATAAAATAAGCAAGCGTGAGTACAATTGTACTCAGCAAGACTTACATCGAGATCTAACTACATATGCATCATTATCAAAAGGGGGTGGTGGAGTTTGACTGCAGCAAGCCGACTTTGACTCGGTGGCTATCACGAACTACATTGCAAGTAACTCTTTTGAGGTGGCGCACGAGTCCACATATTCACCATATCAATACACCACTATGGATCCGCTCCGTCTCCCTCACGAGAACGCCATCCATAGCACTCACGCTTATCTTGCGCATTTTAGAGTATCCACTTTCACTTGTCTATGAACCGATATAGGCAACCTTGAAGTCCTTTTTCGCGGACACGGCTATTGAATAGATCATATTAAACCCTGCGAGGTGTACTTCTTCACCTGCGCTCTCACCACTTACCGCCGTTTACACGACATGTACTCGGCAACCTTCAAGCGGAAGCCCAGCGTGGAGTGTCGGCCACGGCCTACCTAAACACTCAAGTCCCTAGTCGGGTTTATCACCTATTCGGGTTCCATCCGCAGGGAGTCCGCCGAGGTTTCCCATACAGCCCGAGCGATGTGTGCGGGGTTCCCGAGATACCAAGCGGGCACTCGGTACACGAACCACGGTGCCTACATAACACAACCCACCCCTAAGGTCAGCGTTGCGTGCGCCCCCAGGCTACAAACACGAAACTACTTGCAACTCCGGATGAGGACAAGGGTGGTCAAGAAGCCGAGAGGGTCCATTGGTTTCGGGCGGGGCCCAATGCGTGGTAGTGACTGTATCATGGATCACAAACACAGAACTCAGTTCCTGAGGGCGGCTGCAATGAGACAACCCACCATGTACTCCTACATGGCCTCTCACCGCTACCTTTACCAAATCGTGTTCACACACTTAGCTCACACACACAGCAGGACATGTTCACCACTTTCCAATTCATTCCCGATGAATCGGACCCGACTCAACTCTAAGCAGTAGCAGGCATGACAAACAAGCATGAATGAGTAGGCACAACAGGGCTCAAACAACTCCTACTCATGCTAGTGGGTTTCATCTAATTACTGTGGAATGACAGGTCATGCAATGGATCAAGGGGTTCAGCTACCGCAGCAAGTAACACATGAGTCGTTGTTGTCCTAATGCAGTAAAATAGAGCAGGAGTGAGAGAGTGGGATTATATCGGAATGAACAAGGGGGTTTTGCTTGCCTGGCACTTCTGAAGATAATATAGTTCTTCATCGGTGTCATCGAACTCATCGTCGGTACATCGTCTACCGAGAGGGGACAATTACCGGCAAACAAGAGAGAACACAATCAATGCAATGCACATTCACATGAATGATATGTCATATTAAGGTACTGAATTCACCTAATGCAATAATAATCCAAGTTAATTGAAGTGGAATTCAAACAAGGTTGAACTCCAACTCCAAATGCTATTTCATAAGTTACCCTAATCATGATTCATCCTATTCAGTGAGGTTCACTTGTTCAAACATGCATGATCATGGCATAAACAGATTCTTCATATTTTTCTGATCATTTTTCATATATAAATGATTTCAATCCGAGTTACGGTTGAATTTCTATGACTTATTGAAGTTTAGAGTATTTTCTGGAATTTCCTGAATTATATTAAATCCAGAAAAGGGGTATTACTGCGTCAGCCTGACGTCAGTGTGACGTCAGCGGGTCAACTGGGCGCCCCTGGTCAAACCTGACCCATGGGACCCACTGGTCAGTGTCTCTGGCTGGTTTGGGTGGATGACAAGTGGGACGGTCGGCGATGGCGTGGCAAAGTCAATCTTTGAGGCGGGCCCCCTGAGATTAGTACTAATCTAACAGAGAATTTAAATTAATTGATCCAGGCACTGGGGCCCACATGTCAAAGAGAGGGGGGGGGGTTATTAGTGCTAACAAGATGGCCACGTCGGCACTTGCCGGAATTAGGCCGGCGGCGACCACCCGAGCGGCGGTGGCTCGCCGGAGTTGTGCTAGAGCCGCGGCTGGGGCGCGCTGAGGGCACCAGGAGGGAGCCCGTGCCCGTGCGCATCTGGGGAGACCAACGGGAGGTGCGGGGGTGGCCGGTGTTCGCCGGAAGCGAGATCGCGGCGGCGGCCGGAGCTCGGGTGCAAGTGGGGATGGCCTACGATGCGCGAACGAGCGCGGCGAGGTGCCACGGAGGCTCTACGTGTCGCGGGGAGTGCGTTGGGCGCATGCCCGGGACCAAATGGTCACCGGAGCATCACCGGCGACAAGTGCGGGCGGCGGCGCGTCCGGGTGAGTGCGGTGTGGTCGCTAGGGTGTGCGAACGCAAGGGGAGGAAGAGGGGTTTGGAGCAGGGGCTCACGGTGATGACGACGGGGCGCTCGGCGAGGTCGGGGTCGGTCCGGAGCCGACGAATTTGAGGGTGATGGCCGGCGGTCCCGAGGTTGAAGAAAGCGTCGATGGCGGGGTTGTGGTGGAATCCGGCTTGCGTGGCTCGGTGGGGTTGACGGGGACGGAGTGGCGAGTCTTTGGGGCATGTTGGATGGGGCGAGGAGGGCGGTGGCACGGCTATGGCGGCGGCGGGCGACGGGCGGCTCTCGGCACGAGGCGCAGAGCGAGAGAGAGGAGGAGAGAATGCGAGGAAGAGTGAGGGGGTCGGGAGGTCGGGAGGCGCGTGGCCGTCTCCGTGGCGTCATGAGGCCGCCCGACCTGAAGCAGGAGGTGGCATGCTCATTCTTGTAGCATCTGTGCGATGCCGGGAGGCATGGGGAAGGCAGCCAGCGAGGAGGTGGGCTGGGCCAACCGGGCAGCCGGCCAGGGGGAGGAGGAGGTTGGGCCGGTTGGGCGCCAGGTAGGTCAGGTGAGCTCTGTTCCTTTTATTGTTTTCTGTTTCTGTTTTGTTTTAAATCTTTTGCCACTGTTTTGAATTTAAAACAATTCAAACAATGCCAAAAACTCCTCTGAATATTTTTATTCTGCTAGATGGACTTTTCCAAAAGCTCATAAAATATTTCAGGGTATTTGAAATTATATTCTAATTATATGAATATAATTCAAATTCAAATAGCTAATGATTTAAATTCAAAATCCCAAGATTAATTCCTTATAAATGTTCAATATTTTGGTTGGGACCAGAACCCTTGCCAAAAATTATCAAACATTTAAGAAGAACATTTTGGAACAATGAATGAGATTTTAGGGGTTTTGCCCTTCTTTTATTTAAATTTTGAGGCTTCCAAATCTCCTCAGTTCAAGTTTCAAAAATTCTAAACATGATGCAACATGAAGGCTAGCCTAGTGCATGCCAGGACTAGGGATGTGACATTGTCAAAGAACTGCTGCACGATGTCATCGGCGGCCTCCTGCCAAGTTGGAACGATTCCATGGGAATCGCACAACGGCATCATCGCGCGGATGCGGTCAAGCGACGAGTTGTTGCACAAAGGCACGACTCCCCTCGGCAACATGAACCACTCGGGGTGATCTGCA
Source organism: Aegilops bicornis (assembly GCA_021605145.1). Lineage (NCBI taxonomy): Eukaryota > Viridiplantae > Streptophyta > Magnoliopsida > Poales > Poaceae > Aegilops > Aegilops bicornis. The sequence goes on from CM038675.1 coordinate 228,135,353, forward strand.
TCAGGCTTGAACAGCTCCCGCAACATGGCATCCAGCTCCAAGACAGTGAAGTTCCAATTGAGGCCCGGACGCAGCCTCATGATGTCCGCCGCGTATTGGAACTCCCAAGCAGGCCTCCCCCTCTCCTGCAAGGGCGCAATGCGGCGGCGAAGGAAATCCGCGCCAACAGCTCCCACGGTAAGCCCGGCATGCCTGAGGCGCAGGATCCGGGTCACGACAATCTTCAACTTGGCGTCCTCCGGCGCCAAGTTGCTCCAATCGTTGCCACGCACTATGGGAGTTTGGCGCAGGGCAGTGAAAGGCTGCGGGTTCTCCTCTATGATCCAACACCAATCGGCTCTCCACTCCTCCCACTTGCTGCGCAGCTCCCCATCAAGATATGCTTCCTTCTTGCCGATCCTGGAGATCCATGCAATCCCTCCGGCAAGCGGCTCTCCTCTCTCTACGCGGGGCATGAAGTAGTGGCGGAAAAGGGCTACATTCGGGTGGACTCCGACAAAGTTCTCGCAGAGATGTGCGAAACCGCCATGGTGAGGACGGCGTTGGGGTGAAATCAAGGAGGCGGAGGCCATATGTGTTCATGGCGTCGCAAAAGAATTCGGAAAAGGCGAGGCGAGCCCGCGATGGAAAAAAGCCGAAGAAGGGGTACCCGACGGAAACCTTCTCGGATGTGGCGGCGGAGATCACCCTCGTCTTGAGTGCGCCTGCGTCTCCGTCGACCGAAGAGGTAATACAGCTCTCGCAGCTCCTTGGCGTCGGCGAGGGTCAAAGAGGCCCGCTCCTTCCGCAGCGCCAGCGAGCCGCTGCGCCTCGGCCGACTTCACCCCTTTGCCCTTGTCGGCTTCGGAGCCATGGCGGAGGTGGTGGAGAATCCGGCAGCGTTGGTGGCGCCGGTGGCAATGGGGCGGGCGTCGCTCTCTTTGGACTTGAGAAGAAGGGGAGCGGCGGTGGTTTTTGATGTGACGGCAATGGCAAGTGGGCGTCCCGCCTGTTTCCCCTGCTTATAAGGAGGGAGAGGGGGCGGGCGTTCCGCTTTTCCCATTAAAGAAAGCCCGCACGATCTCTCCCACGACGCCACGTTCGGAGCGTGCCGTTCGTGGGGGACGTGGTGGGTCCGAGGCGAATAATTGCGCGATCTAGGCCGTGCGTGCCCATGCACTGTTTCGGGCCTGGCCCAACAGAGCTCGGCGCCGTGTGTGGCCCAGGCCCGGGGGCTCCTGTCGGTGTACTAGAGTAGGGGTACCCTAGTATCCCGAACACGTGCACGGGCAGTCGCAGCACCCCGCGGCAGGGCTGGCCTAGTGACCGCCAAGGTCCTCCGCGGCTCCTTGGGAGCCATTCAAAGAACAAAGTACTCAAGGCCCCGGCAAGAGGAGCTTGCCGGGAAGGCCACTCAAGGCACGAAGGAAACAAGACCCCGGCAAGAGGAGCTTGCCGGGAAGGCTCGGTGAGCGACAAGCTCCCGAGTGCGACAAGGGTTCAGCCGCGGCAAGGCGCTTGCCGCGGCAAGCAACTCTCTTCATCTCCGCTCCAGCTCATCCACCAACGTGTCGCCATGGGGCCATTCCAGGCGTGCGTGTCAAGAGGCTGTGCAGCCAGCGGGGAGCAGCGATAAGCGGCGCTGACAAGCTTACCATCGTGGCAAACGGTGGTGCACTTGACGGTCCCTATTGCCTTTGTTTAGGCGGCGGGGACGGGCTTTATTAATCTTGTCCCTTGCCGTCGGAGTTAGGTATAGTTCCTTTGTACCTTTGTACAAGCCGGTGTACCAACCACTGTTTTTCCATTTGTACCCTCATCTGCGTTGCCACCTGTCGGTGACCCCTTGTGCCTATAAAAGGAGGCCCAAGTGCAACGTAGAAAGGGTTCGGCTCCGTTCGGTTCACTCGACTCATTCGAGACTACTCTCACTCAGGCTAGGTTTTGTAGCTCCCATTGCTCCCTAGCAAGAACACAATACAATCAACCAAGCAGCAGTAGGAGTATTATCTCTCCGGAGAGCTCCGAAGCTGGGTAAAACTGCTCGTGTGCATTGCTTCGATCTGCTCTTTGTGCATTCTCCGCCCCCCTCCGAACCACAAGGGACTCAGTCCGCCAGGTCCCATAGGTGTTCGTGGGTCACGATCATCTTCCCCGACAGATATCGAGGTGTTGCTATGGACGACATCGTCGGGAAGAGGCTCCGGCTGGGTGGCGGACGGAGGAGGGTGTGGGGCTTCGCGGGTTTACCTGGCCTTGGTGTACGAATGAGTGGGCGGATGGGATGGGAGTGGGGAACCATGGCTTAGGGACGCGCTTGTCCGAAATGTGGGGTAAGTTATGAAAGTACCGCCACCGATTTGAGGCCATTCTTTCGGTTCAGGGGTATCATGGGCATTTCGCGTGTCGGGATTTCACAGGAGGTGGGAGTTTTTGCGCGCGTTGTAATTTTGGAATAGCAAGGCGCGGGTTGAGATGGAGGGTGTTGTCGGAGCGCAACGAGACAAAGATATATCTTAAATATTTTGGGCTAACAAGGCGCGGGTTGAAATTTCTGGACAAGACTAACGTGTACTGTACCAAATCAATTCGCACTACAAATGTCATTCAAAACTTTGAATTCATGTTATGTTCAATTAAAATATTTCTCTATGTGTATAATGCATGCAACCTACTACTCAAATGAACGTTTTAGTGCATTCCAAACGTATATACTACCGCTTCAATATGAACTAAATTTGAATTCGTTTCTCTATTTGACTAAGATCTACGATAATGATTGTTGTGAAGTCAAAGCATTTGAATTTGTTTCTCTGTTTTAATAAGATCTACAATCATCATTATTGTCAAGTTAAACCATCGTTTGTGTATTATCTTCACAGCACACCACATGATTAGTCTCTAGTTACATATGAACTATGTGTACTATATGAACTCGAACTCGATTTTTTGAATCCACTTATGTTGATTTCAAATCATAGTACATTTCAAGCTCTAGCTAGATCTTCATAATCTAAACCATGTCTCATATGTATAATGTGTTTATTACATTATGTATGGTGCCCCGCCCCCTACGCCTACAAGTATTTAGATGTGAGTTGCAAACACCACAAATTACCACAAATTCAAATAAAATGTGAGAATGTTAGATATATAGTTGTAAGCTACAAACGCCACACATTATCACAAATTCAAATAAAATGTGAGATTGTTTGATGTATAGTATGGTTTGGATTGTTCGACATTTAGCTGTGAGTTGCAAACACCATGCATGCATACATATGCAAAACCACAACACGCGTATCACCGCTATATTCATGCATGCATATGTTTAAAACACTATGATCTCCTATTCAAATATATGAATCCACTTTCATATCAAATTATGATCTTTGTTAGTCTCTAACACCCACACAATACTCTAACCTTTGTATCTACCACTAACTTTCTCTCGTGCATGCACACGCCCTCCTCGCCCTCCTCCTCCCCCTCCCTCAGCATTCTATCCATCACGCACATTCATTTTTTTATTTAGGTCGTTCTCCCACAGTCTCCACAACTCCTTTCCGACACACACCGATCGATAAACCTCTCCAGCGATGTCTGCCTACAACATACACAAGCACCTTCAATCTCCTCCTTTATGTGTCCTTGCCTCGTGTCTCTCATACGGTCCCACACACGTGTAAACTCTCGCCCCTGTTTTCATCGATCTCACAACCGCACACTCCTCCCCCTATCTAGCTATTAGCTGGGCCTCTCACACCACCTCCTAGCTCTATTCTCTCTTTCTATCTGTCTCGTCGGGCCTTATTTGCCTCTAACAAATGGACGTACACTGACCGATCTCCCGCTATACATATAGCTAGCTAGGTCCTTATAACTCATTTTCCCCACGCGTCGATCGATCTACCTCATATGTCTCTCCCTTCCTCCGACAAACAACAATTGATCTACAGATCTAGTTAGGTTCACTTACCAAACACATGGTTCCCCTTCATCATCCATGGATGCGTCCCGACAGATCTATCACGCACAGGCACGCACAGAAACACATCCCCACTCTTATTGATAATATTGCAGTTCCACCCTTTGTTTGTCTAGTAGGCCTCTCCCACCATCTTCGAGAAGCAACTCCATCACCCATCCAGCACTCTACCCCTCTCCCTCCCTCTCTCTCTCCTCTCTCTCTCTCTCCCTCTCTCTCTCTCTCTCTGTCCCATCCTATTTCCCGTCCTTCAGTTATGTATGGACGTCGACCGATCTCCCTCAAGACACAGTTGGGTCTCTCCTTCTCAACACATATACGAGTCGTTCTACCCCTATAGTTAGGCCTCTGCCTACCCCTCCCCCCACCCCCTCCCCCACACACACCGATACATCAAGCTCTCTAGTCATGTCTCCCTTCCACACACAAACTTGACATGTGCCCTCTGACATTCTGGTAGGTCAGTCGCCCTATATCTTTGACTTGGACACACACACAATTTTGATGGCTCTCCTCATCGATCTCGCACCCACCCACTTGATCCTCTCTTTGACTCTATCGATATCTATGACCCCTCCCTCTCTTCTCATGGATCGCCCGGCCCTCTATATATGATATGGATAGGCTTCCATTTCACACACATTGCATGAAAAATTTTGTTTGAGATGTCATCGACACATATTCCCACAAATACATTCACGAAATCAACGCCCCCCCCCCCAAGCAAAAAACATTCACGAACGCACAAGCCATTGTTCTAGGTTTGTATCTCTCACACACACCCACGTGGGTGGGGGACGGGCACGTAGAGAAGAGGTGCACGCTGACGCCCACGTACTCCATCTCTTTCCCAACCACACCCTTGCGGGTACACGGTGGAGCTCATTTCTATCTGAAAAGGCAGCCCACGTGGTAATTTGACACGATGTCTTTGGTTGTCCACTTGGTGGAGGGAGGATCGTCTACCACGGGTGAACAAACAAATTGCGACTTGACGTGTTATGTTAAAAAGAGGCAAACCATGTGGGGCCTACCTTAGAGGCAAGGCTCTATACACTGGAGTACTTTTGATGTGTCCCGTCAACTCGCAGTAACGAGGAGAACCTTGCTTAGCACGCCATCTCCCGCCACGGCGCGGTGGCTCAGAGGATGAGGTGAATCTTTCTTACTAGTAGTAGTATTGCACGCCTCACGCCCGCTCCCGCCCACGCCATGGTGGCTCGCATGAGACGAGGAGAAAATTTTACTACTCCCTCCGTTTACTCCTCGTCCCTACTACCTTGGTTAGAGAGATTATCATATTGTTTGGAATATATATGTCCTTTAGTAGATTTCCATATGAACTACTAGTACATACTCCAAACACTGATGTATATAGACGTATTTTAGAGTGTAGATTCACTCATTTTGCTCTGTATGTAGTCCATATTGAGGCCCTGTTTGGTTCATAAGTCCTAGGACTTTTTCTAGTCCCAACTAAAAAGTCCCTACTCCTTAAAAAGTCCCCCCTGTTTGTTTTCAGGGACTAAAAAGTCTCTAGTCCCTCCCTAGAGGTTATTGAATGAGCATGTTACCCCCAGTATACAGAAAAATAACAACCAAACAACACCATGGGGTGGCGGGGCGATGGGTGCAGGGAGGGGCTTTGTTGGAAAAGTCCCAAAAAAGACTCTCCTTGAGAGTATTCTTCATTATGTCCCAAAAAGCAAGTTTTAGTCCCTGGTAGTCCCTCCTGTTTGGTCAAAAAGTCTCTAAGAGGGACTTTTTCTAGTCCCTACACTAGAAAGTCCCTAGAAACAAACACCCCCTGCATAAAGTTGAGACACTTATTTTGGAACGGAGGGAGTACATATTTGCTATGATATGTCAATCATTGAGATGCAATAGCATGCATGTTAGTCTCCTTTGTATTTGATGAAATGTTGCAACAGGCAACCTTGGACGCAAGATACATCTAACAGAAGCTGGAAGTTTCATAGCATTGTACTATCTCGCTGATAATTATAGTATGTACTATACTAGTACTTCCTCCATTCCTAAATATAAGTCTTTGTAGAGATTTCACCATGAAACACATACGGATGTATATAGATGCATTTTAAGTGTAGATTCATTCATTTTGTTCCGTATGTAGTCCACCTAGTGGAATCTCTACAAAGACTTATAATTAGGAACGGAGGGAGTACTATGTAAAGAGTTAGGTGTCGCACGGTGTCCAGAAAATATGGTGATAGTGTGAGGTGGGCCATGTAATCACTGAGCCTGTGTGTTTTCACTACTCTTGCACTCCTCCGTCGTAAGAATGGAGAAAATTGTAATCTAGTAGTACCTCTTTCGCCGAAAGCGTGGGACATCCAGTAGTCCTAGCACCTCAGTAATAATGACCAATGAGCCGTCAAATCACATAGACCCAGCAATAATTTGGACGGATGAAGCAACCATCACTCTTGAATCCGCTTCTCCCTTCAACGTAGGCGCCAGTGAGAGGTCACGCCCGCTCTGCCCGGGCATGAATGCAGCACCGATTCTTTGGAGCGGCGCTGACTGTTTCGGGCGGGAAGCGCGCGCGGGTGATGGCGGGGCTTTGGGTGGGCCAGGCTGGTCAGGAATGGGCGTGGCAGCTGTCTGCCTATCCCTACCGGACGCCCGGAAACGAGAGGATTCACCGACTCTCACGGCTAAAATCGTACACTACACACCATCTCTCTGTAGGAGTAGGTGGATCTGTCGCTCTCTCTAACACACACATGTTGTTAAACACACGCACACGCACACACAGGTTCATAGAATAGGAAAATCGTGCGAGTGCGAAGCCATAGGAAGTGAGATACAAATGGAGTACGTACAAGAAGAGAAGAGGTGACGAATATTCCATCAAACCTAGACAGAGGAGTAGTACTCGCTCCGTCTAGGTGTTAAGTCATCTTACGGAAATCAGATATTCCCAAAGTGTTTAGGCGTCGTCCATTAAGTTCGCATCTCAATCCCCTCCTGGCATCGTTGCTAGCGAGCGTTGTTACTTAGGGAGCGTTTGGATCCTTAGCAAGAACATCTTATAGCATAGCCGGGCAAGGTTAGGCGTTTGGAACTGTTAAAATATGTTAGCTTTTGTGGGCCAGCTAGCTTGGGTGGGCTAGAAAAACTTGCTAGCTCAGGAGAGCCAGATCGGCCCACTTCTGACGGCAAACTTCGCGTAGTAGTAACATAGACTAGTAACATATGCATGTTACTAGTCCAAGTTACTCACCACTATGACCAGCCTAAGCAATGTAACCAAACGCTCCTTACTACGCCTTTGTTATATCCCGAAACCCAATGCATGGAGCGCAACTACGCGTTGATCACCAAGAAATCAAAGTCGGCTTGCATGCGAAGTTAATCGTGGCCCTGCATGGTAGCTAAAACAACATCTCTTAGTTGTTTGAATTAATTGTTGTGTTCTGAGGCAGAAATCAGGGCTTTGATTGGAGGAATGACCGGTCAAGTTTCTCCTTCTCCTCCAATCTGCTTGCACCTTGGTCCCGCTGCACCTTCTAACGTGACTTATTACACCTAGACGGAAGGAGTCGTACGAGATACGGTGGCACACTGACTTAGGTAGAATACAAGTGCCCAAATTTGTGTGGATGTTATAATAAGGATTCACTTAAAATAGTACGTGAGCGGAGAGGATCAATTAGACGGTGTTCGGCGATGGCGAGATGTGTGAGTAAGATACACCGCTGGCGCTTTTAATTTTTCTTATTAATTTGTTTGTTTCACCCTTTGAGTGGTGGGACCCAGCATTACTACGTGGAGAGAGGTAAGGTGACTAAGGCTGCATTATTTACGCACCTTGTGGATAGTCTTACCACCAAAGCCACATGACACGATTATGATTTAAATCCCAATGACTCCCACACAAAAAATCACGGCATGCTTGTCACACGAATGTAGGAATATATAAAAGGTTATTTTCCTCTGTTGAACATAACCGAAGGGTTATGTAGCTGGTTAGCCTGTTCGCTCATCAAAGTTGAGGTCTCGGGTTCGATAAGTACACTTGAGCATAATTCGTGCCACGAGGATTCTTTGACTGGTCCAAATGGATGGATACGGAGCTATACGATCTCGTAGTGACCATATAATCACCTCATCATGTATAAGCTGCAGCCTCGACGCTTGTTTTCGAGGGTTTGCACTCTTCACACTCTCTCCAGTATATATATACACGCTGGAGACTGAGCACTTGTAGTTGCTCTCTTCACACTCTCTCACCCTCTCCAGATCTAAACAAGACTTCGTTGGCCTCTCTCTCTCCCCTCACAGCTGGTCTGCTTGTAATCGCTCTCTTTACACTCTCTCACCCTCTCTAGATCTAAACAAGACTTCGTTGGCCTCTCTCTCCCCTCACTACTGGTCAAAGAGCCGGCAGGATACGTCCGCCCGGGAAGGGAAGGAGGCTTAACGTTGTCGCCGTCGGCGAGGGAGGGAATCCACTACCGGCGCAGTTGTTCACTTTCACCCAGCGGCGGCCCGGGAGGGACTCCGACCCCTTCTTCTTCGCCGCCATACATAGTGTGGGCCGAACGGCCTCCGGTCGCCCACCAAACCACACCCCAAGAACCTTAAGGTATTATTTACTTATTCCACATGCATTGCTCTAGCTGCATGTGGCCTTTTTCCGCTTCTGCACTCGAATCTAGGTGTTGGATCAAACAGGAAAGTAGTGGGGAAAGTTGTATGCCATGAATCTAGGACGTGGTTCAAACAGGAAAGGAATGGGGGAAAGTAGTGGGAAAAGTTGTATAGCATGAATCTAGGACGTGGTTCAAAAAGGAAAGGAAGGGGGAAAGTTGTGCGGAAAGTTGTATCGCATGAATCTAAGACGTGGTTCAAAGAGGAAAGGAATGGGGGAAAGTAGATGGGAAAGTTGTATAGCATAAATCTAGGACGTGGTTCAAAGAGGAAAGGAAGGGGGAAAGTACTAGTACAGACTGGCTATCCAGCACCCACATTGGTCGAAAAGGGAACAATGTCAAACGCAAAGACGCACATCTCAGAACGAACTGATCTTTTGTTTTGGGGGACAAGGCTGTAGAGTTTGAGCAGGACTAGATTTGCTGCGCTCACATAGGGAAAGGTGTCTAAAGATAACAAAACTGGGACTAACACAAATATGCTCCTTGGTCGTTTGTTCTTTGTTGCAACAAACTGTGCATCACCCCAGCACATTGGTAGATGCACATGGTGCTCGTGCATCCACTATCCCGTGCAACTCTTTAGCTGTTGTTAATCTAAGGCCCTGTTTGGTTAAAAACTGCCTAGTCCCTACCTGCTTGGTTCTAGGGACTAAACATGGACTAGAGGTTATTAAATGACATGCTAAAAGACCATGTTACCCCTAGTAATGAACTAATAGAGACAAGGTGCGATGCATGGCAGGGGCAACTGTTGGAAAAAGTCCCAAAAAGACTCTCCCTCAAGGTCTTCTTTCTTTAGTCCCAAATGCCCACTTTTAGTCCCTAAAAGTCCTTCCTGTTTGGTTTAGATTGGACTGAAACGGAGTTTTTTTAGTCCCTCCACCAAAATGGCCCTATAAACAAACACCCTCGAATAATGCCGCTAGAAAATTGATGCAATGCCACAGTTAAAAGAAATTACATGTTTAACGAATTTTATTGTTAATATAATCTCTCTGTTAAATTAATCAATGTCACCATTTGGGAAATGCTACTGTCTTGCTTTCTTTCCCATTTAGATAAGGTAGATGCTTCTTTTTGTTGGCTTCTGTGTCATCCACCGTTATTGACCACTAGTTTTTTCCTTTGCACCTCTGTGTAAACAGGGTTATCTACTTCACCTCGTTGCCATTGTGACCTTTTGTTGCACTTCACAAAACACTTTTGTTTTAAGAGTGTTTTGTGCAGTTCAACAAAAATGTCACATCGACAATGTTGCTTGATTGCTTGATCTTAGTGGAACTGCAGAAGAGGAGATCTTACTTCCTATCTGTGTTGGCAAATTTGGTTCAGATCTTCTTCTTGTGAGTTGTTTAAATTCCGCGTCACGAGAGGTCAGTACTAGCCTTCTTTCACATGATTCTGCAGTGTGCTTTCATATGTTGTGCTACTTGTACGGTGATGTTGCTTGATTTTAGTGAACTGCACAAATGGAGACAAGACTTCCTATCTGTATGTGCATCATAATATCCCATTGAGGTAAGATAAGGATATTTCACAACTGTTGGCCTGTATTTTGCCACTTTCATCAGAAAATTAATGTCATTGTTTAGTGATATACTTGTGCATACTAATTGACATGCCAAATCTTACATTGAAGTTGAAGCTTGTCTGTTATTGAACCAAGTGATGAAGGGGAAGAACAAGCGGAAGAAAAACAAAAATCAACTCCTGGTGCTGTAATGAAGCACTGGAACTATGATGACACAAGTAATGATATTGTTTTGCATCTTAATTTATTGCTATGGCTGGAACGAGCAATTATTTTGCCACTGATTTGATGCCACTCTTAATGTAATACGTAATTATCTCTATTTGTGCAAACAGGGATCTTCTTTGAAGATACCATATATTTTAGTGGAACTCCACAAGAAGATGTTGGAAACATTAAACTAATCGAGGAGTATATAGTAAGCATGGCCATCACAATAGCTAGCAACAGATTGTTCCGGAGAAGTGCTTCATCTGTTTGCTCTACACAATAAGCCTCCTGACAAAGGTTGGTACTCGCCCACTGATTTCATCCATATGATTGAGCTTTGTCGTCTCTATTGGTGTTGTGCTACTGTTTAGATACTGTCATGAAAAAGTGGTATTGTCCTTGAGAAGTGCTTCATTTGTGCTGTTTTAAATATTTCCTTTCCTTTTTTGAGAAAATAGGGATGCTAGCATTTAGTTGTCCTCTTGACTTTGCACAACAGGATCATCCTCCTCTGAAGAAGAATATGGAGTACGTGAAGTGACTGGTTCCGATTATGCCAGGATGAAGAAGCCATGTCTATCTTCTCATCAGAAGGAGCAGTTGAAGGATGATTACATTACCCCCCACAAGACCAAACTAACTTAAGCTCAGAAGGACTGACAAATCTCCATTTTCTTGTGGTGATGCACGAGTACAATGTTGTTCTAGGATTCTTTCCGGTGAGTTCCATTTTTTTAAAAGTGTGCTCTACATGGACCATGTAGGTGCCTGTTTAAACTGTCAATTCATAGTACAGTTTGCTTTTATAGTAATCACTTTTTTTGTATTTGTGCAAACAGGGGTGCTCAGCTTGATTTCAATGGGAAATGAACAAAATGTTCATGAATACATCGACTCATTCATTTCCATCACAAGAAAGGAGGTGCCGATAAGTTCAAGTTGTTGCAACATATAAGGGCGAAATCATACAAGCTACGCGCGAATTTGGTTTATTTTGGTGGAACTGCACAAAAAGAACTACTGGTTTATTTAGCATGAGGTGCCATGTCAATGTCCGAACTGATGGCAAACCCTGCCCATTCCACAATCGTAGGCATTTGATATTTTGGAATGGGACAACCTTGTCAAATTTAGCTCATTGATTTTAGCAAGAAGACATGTGTTTGATATTTTCTAATGGGACGCCCTATGCTATCAGCAGCGTCGATCCATTTTTTCTTTATTATTTAGTTGTGAAGTAAATATTGGCTCTAACATTTGAATCGCTGAGATGCATAATCATCGATTGTTTTGAATGTTCTCTATGAATTGCCAGGCCTGTGTGTTTGACTGCAATGTACAGGAGCTGCTCAAACTCTTTGTACTCCTTCGGTTCCTTTTTACTTCGCACATTGTGAAAGTGCATACTTTTTTCTATAAGATTGGTCAAGGTAGAGATACTTTGACTGCAGAAAAAACTTGTATGCAGACTAGAAAGGACCGGAGGGAGTACATGTGAAACTGCTGCAAACAAGGTGATCACACTGGGAATAATGCTAGTACGTATTGTTTTGCATGTTCATCCAATGCCAGTGATATAAGAATTCAAACTAATCGAAGTAAATTCATTCATACACGGTCGGATTTCATATAAACATGCCGGATTTCATTACATTTCATACATTCTTCAACTAAAAAGGGGTGCGCTGGAGGTATAATTAATTAACCGAAGCTACCCACCTGTGTCCGGCTGAGCCAAACAGAAGCTTCAGTGACTTAACTGCATGTGTAGTTGCTTAACTGACATGTGGCCCAGATGCCTGTTGGGCCCATGTGTCAGTCAGCCAACTACACCAGCAGTTAAGTAGAAGTAGCGTCCTTCTCCAACATAGCTCTCCGACTCCACGTCTCCGCCAAGAGGCTAACCGGCCGTCAGTGGTCAACCCGCCTAGCATGGCTTCAACCGGAGGGTAGCGGTGGTGGCCTTACTTGGACCCAAGCGGCGGTGACCTACCGTGTTCTACTCTTCCTCGTTTTCTCTGTGGCGCGGCCTCGTTGGCAGCGGGGCGGGGCATCGGCGGAGCCGACGATGTCCTCTGTCTCGTTGCCGGCGGGCGGCGCCTCGGCGGAGCAGGGGAAATCCTCCCTGTCGGTGTCAAAACCGGCGAATCTCGGGTAGGGGGTCCCGAACTATGCGTCTAGGCGGATGGCAACAAGAGACAAGGGACACGATGTTTTTACCCAGGTTCGGGCCCTCTCGATGGAGGTAAAACCCTACTCCTGCTTGATTAATATTGATGATATGGGTAGTACAAGAGTAGATCTACCACGAGATCAAAGAGGCTAAAACCCTAGAAGCTAGCCTATGGTATGATTGTTGTTCGTCCTACGGACTAAAAACCCCTCCGGTTTATATAGACACCGGAGAGGGCTAGGGTTACACTGAGTCGGTTACAATGGGAGGAGATCTACATATCCGTATCGCCAAGCTTGCCTTCCACGCCAAGGAAAGTCCCATCCGGACTGTGACGAAGTCTTCAATCTTGTATCTTCATAGTCCAGAGTCCGGCCAAAGGTCATAGTCCGCCATCCGGACACCCCCAATCCAGGACTCCTCAAGAGCCTGAACCAGGCTTCAATGACGACGAGTCCGGCGCGCAATTTGTCTTCGGCATTGCAAGGCGGGTTCCTTCTCCGAATACTTCATAGAAGATTTTGAACATGAGGATAGTTTCCGGCTCTGCAAAATAATTTCCACATACCACCGTAGAGAGAATAATATTTACACAAACCCAATCTGCTGACGTATCTTGCAGCGTGTCATCACACCACGGCCAAGCCTTTATTTGAATCGTTTTTACTGTCCCACCTCGGCGCGTTTAGCAAGGCAGTTTCCTTGGCACATCTTGTCAAAGCAGAGATCGTGTCCCCTTATTCCGGGATTCTCATCAATACGGCGTAGGTAATTAATCGTGCTGCTGGCACGTCTCCTCTATCGAAGGCGAGTCCCAAACGGTCACGGGGAGGGCTCTTGGTATGCAACCTCTTTATAAAGAGACCAAGGCTCTACTCCTTTCTTTCAATCTAAATCGAATCCGCCCCTCGCCTCGAGTTCCAACACCCAAAGCTCCAGATTCAGGTGCTTCGGACCTTCGATGATGTCCGGCTCCGACCTTCAAGGCCGGTGGATGCCTTCCTCCGTTACGGAAGAAGACGTGCTAAAGCTGAGAGATGCCAGGTATCTAACCGGAGAAATTTCGCATAGGCTGCCTGCTCAAGGGCAGGTTACTCCAACTCCCAAGCCCGGTGAGAGCGTGGTGTTCGCATCTCACTTCCTTCGGGGGTTAAGCTTCCCGATGGACCCCTTCGTGAGGGGGCTCATGTTTTATTATGAGTTACAATTTCACGACTTGGATCCGGAGTCCATCCTCCACATCTCATCGTTCATTGTTGTGTGCGAAGCCTTCCTCCGCATTACCCCTCACTTCGGATTGTGGCTCAAGACCTTCAAAGTAGAGCCGAAGATGATCAAGGGGCAGCAAGCGGAGTGCGGAGGGGCTGTTATAAGAAAGAATGCTGACGCTCCATGGCCCGAGGGCTCTTTTCAAGAGGAGTTCAGCTTATGGCAACGAGAGTGGTTTTATATCACAGCTCCCAGGGGCACCAAGTGGGTGACGCCTCCTGTCTTTCGCCCCCCGCCACGGTTGGCTTCATGGGTCAATAAAGGGCTTGACTGGGGGCCGTCCAAGGACGTGCCCTTGTTGCAGGGCCGCATTCAAGATCTCCTTGAAAGAGACATCAATCTGGTCGTAATGGCGCAGGTCATGTTGATTCACCGCACTTTGCCCTGCAAACGCCGCCCCCTCCGCCTATGGGAGTTTAATCCGGAGGGACCACGAGCTCTCCAACACTTTGCGGGCGTGACGCCCATGGAGATGTACAAATTCTTCTTCGGATCACAAGCAATGTGTCCGGACTTGACCGAGGACGCAAGTCTAAGCTGCAATTGCCCAGATACTCAAGTAAGTAGCCCTGTACCCGGACATGCTATTCGTATATTCGTCATAAAATTGCCCTTAAAAAAAGTTGTCCCTTTAAACAGGAGTGGATAGCGAAAGCAAAGCTGATCAGGTGTCCGGCCCCCCTCCCCGAGACCACGCCGGATCCCGTGTTAACTAGGATGCTGGAGGTTGCGCCTTTGGAAGAAGGCAAAGGGGGAACAAGGGAGCTACCGTCTCCTCTAAGGAGGCTATCCGGAAAGGAGGGATCGAGAATCCCTCCATCTAGGGAAAGAAGAGGACCCCCTCTGAAGACCCGGAGACCATGGTCTCAAAGCGGGGGAAGAGATCTTCGCCGGGAGGGTCTGGCACGGGAGGTGCCTCGGCCGCACTGTGCCCTCAAGGGGATCAGCCCTCCAGCAAGCCGTAAGTAGAGAGGGGAGTGTTAAAATAAGAGACATCCCTATTTTATTCTTGAGAAAGACAACTGAATTTTTACCTTGTAGTTCGGATCTCAGCCCTTCGCAGCAAAGCTCATCTTCAGGGGATCTTCGTCTGGAGATGATGGAGAGCAGAACGCCCCCTCCTGCCGTATCGCCTTGCGAGGCGGGCGACCCTGAGGTGTCGTCGCGGAGGGTTTCTCCGAATTCGGCAGGTCCGGAAAACAGCTGTATGGCTCCCCAAAGCCCTCCGTGTCCGGCCTTCGAAAAAGGCCATCAGACGAGTCCGGCACCGTCCGGTGCATGGTTGGAGGAGCTGAAGGATCTGCTCGGGCGAGCGTCTATCTCAGAAGAACATCGTGCATTGATGGGCACAGTGATTGAAAGGATTTCATCCGCGGAGAGCGGGTTGCACGAGGCCGTCGGGGAGTTTATCGACAGTGTTTTGAGGTACGTGAAATGATGTACCTTTTGATAGTTCCGCATATAAAAGATGCGCCTATATAGATAGTAGTTTCGAGACTCGGTGCGTTGTCAAAAATGACAGCGCGCCGAGGATCATAATCCTGTATAACATGTCGCTTCCTATGTAGGTGGCGAAGTGTCCAGTGGCACGCCGGACTGATGAATTTGCCGAGCTAAAGCGGCAACTTAACGTGGCGGATGCCGACATCGCGCTTGTCAACAAGCGATTGGACGAAAGGTAAGGTATGAAATTTTCTCCACGGACACTGGTAAGGGGCTTGATGCCTTGCCTTATAACATGTATGCTTGATGCAGATGGTGCCGCTGCCATGGAGAACCTTCAGGCGGAACTCGCCCGAGCCAAGGAGCAGGCCAGAAAAATGATGCGACTGCCTTGAAGGCGGCCGAAGAGCTGAAAGCCGAACAGGCTGCTCACTACCGAAGTAGGAAGGAAATGGCCGAGATGGCTGTGAAGTTGAAGGATGCTGCCGACCGCTGCAAGCTTCTTGAGAAAGAAGATCGGGCGGAACAAAAGGACATGGAGAAGGCCACTACCGAGGCCAAGGATGCTCGCCCTGCAATGAGAGCCATGAAGAAGGAGCTATGTCAGGCCGGAGATATCGTGGCTGGAAAGCCCTTTATGCTACGAATGAAGTTCGGGGATCCTAAGTATGCTCAGTTGGACCAGCTGTGGAGTGCGGCGGATACTTATCTGGATTTGGCGGCAAGTGCCGCATACGCGGCCGAACACTTCCGAGATCAAAAGGATCACGAAGTGGAAAAGCTTTTTTGGTCGTAGTTCCACAATCCAGAGCGCCCACTTCCATTATCCGAGCGATTGGCCGAATGGGCGGAGCTGAATAGGTTATCCGGTCTCGCCATGAAGGAAGTCGTGAGTCACCTGTGGCCGGAAAGGCCTTAGCCGAAGAGTTATTTTGGTTTGGTGCAGCAGTTCCTTGGTGCGGTGCCCCATATCAATGCAATGAAGAGGCCAGCATGCATAGAGGGTGCACGGATGGCTCTTGCCCGTGTCAAGACATAATGGGCGGAGATGAGGACCACCAACGTTGCATCCCAAGATTCGGACGGGAGCCGAGTACCTACCGAGCACTATTTTCACGAAGTTCTATAGGGCTCTCGTTTAATAGAGACGCAGTGCTCGAAGGACATCATGTTCGAATAACATATATAATTGTAAAACAATGTTTCGATGGAATATAAAAGCTTTTTATACTTGTGCCTGCAAGAATTAAAATACCTCATGTGCGGCCGTTAATGTATATGTGTATATAACCTGAAAGATGGCAGTCTTTGGCTTCAGCCCCACGCATATAATGCGGGGTGTTATAAAGGCGCATTTTCACACTTGATCCAACGTCTTGGTCCTACAAAGGAGGTGATAGCGCAGCGAACTAGGCAACCGGACTATAATGCTTTATCACTTTCACTTAGCCATAGGAGTTTGACTGTGGGCTACTATATAGCCCCTAGGGGCACCGCGCTCGCCCGAATTCGGGGCGCGTGTGTGCCTGACCGGGAAACGGCCCTTCGTTAATGCGGAGGAATCCTAAAGACTCATGTGAGTCATCGAGTGGTTGACCAGTCTCACGCTACATCATGACAGTCAGTTTTCGGCTTTCTCTACTGAGGTGCTCGCCCGGCCGAACCGGGGCACAATCGCAGTAGTTCTCCTGGTGCCGCCTTAGCCGATAGAGCGGAACGTAAGGTAGCAAAACATAGGAGCCGGGCAAACCCAACATTTGACCAAAGACATGATTCGGAGCTGATGCATATAAGGCCAAACTCGCGACGCCGAACACTCCCTAAGGTATGCGGTCTTTATGAAAACGGGCTGAAGAACGCCCTTAGTAATAAGCCCCTGGTGTCCAGGTACGCGCAAAGTCCTGACGTGGCCAATGCTAAGACACCAGCCTCCACCTTGGTTATAGCAAGAAACCGGGGGATGTGTATCAACAAGAGACAGTAAAAAAGGTTTACGCAGGTTCTTAATCTGAAAAGAATCCTTGGAACGGGTCCCTACTGCACGTCTGCGCATGTGTCTCCGTTGTGTCGTATCCTGGACGGGTGTAGCATTGTGTTCATCTGTAAAAGAGAGGAACTTATTTGAAAAAGATCGTGCAAAAATGTACGTTATATTAAATAAACAAAGTACAAGTTAAAACATGAATAAAACTGAGCTTTATTGTCTCTTGTTGTACATGCGCGGAGCCCCTTAAACGGGGGTATGCGGCTAGTAAGCCCTTGTATGTTTACGCCGGACTCGTCTAGCCATGTCCGGGGTCTGAACAACCTGTTTTAGGTGCTTCGATTAGTGAAGCCGGTTTAGTGCGTGGCTGGTAAGGCAGCCACACAATCTTCCGCGCTCGAGGAACACTCGATATTTCCCTTTAGTGAGATGATGCCTCGTGGACCGGGAATTTTAAGTATAAGGGATGCATAATGCGGTATTGCGTTAAAGAGGGCGAAAGCTTCGCGTACCAGTAGTGCTTGATAGCTACTTGTAAATGGGGCGATGTGGAAGGTCAGCTTTTCGCGGCGGAAGTTGTCGGGTGAGCCCAACATAACTTCTAGCAGGAGAGAGCCCGTACAATGGGCATCTGGGCCAGGCGTTACCCCTTGAAAGGAAGTGTCGCTATGGCGAATTGTTGTTGGGTCTATCCCCATTTTGCGGATTGTGTCCTGATATAGCAGGTTTAAATCACTGCCGCCGTCCATTAGGACTTGTGTAAAGTGGAGTCCGTCAATTATCGGATCTAATACCAAGGCAGTCCATCCTGCGTTCCGGATACTTCTAGAGTAATCCTGATGGTCGAAGGTGATTGGTTTTAGCAACCAGTGGCGGGACTCCTCTGGGATAGGCCGTATGGCACGTATCTCTATGGGCGCCACTCTGTTCTCCCTTTTTGTCACGTGAAGTGAATTTACTGTTTTGACTTCTTGTGGGAAGTTCTTTTGTTTTCTGATGCTCTGCTTGTGGGGTTCGTAATCGTCCTCGCTTGGTGTGTCGAGCCCCTTGTGTTCGGCGTTAAGTTTGCCGGATTGCTTGAAGACCCAACAATCTCTATGGGTATGGTATGCAGGCTTCCCGGGAGTACTGTGGATTTGACATATCTTGTCCATGATTTTGTTTAGGTTAGATAGCTCGTCCCTGTTATCCTTGAGGGGCAGCTTTTTCTCGATTCTGCCGAGAGCTTTTGAATTGGCGTTGATCGCCGTGCTCTTCGGGCTGTTTCCCTTGATCCGCGCCGTCCTTGCTGCGCTATGTTTCCTGTTTCCATCCCTAACTTCGGATGTACTTGGGTCAGCCGGTAATCGCATCTTGCCAACCAGCTATCCTCTCCTGCGCAAAAGCGGGTCATGAGGCTTGTTAGTGCGGCCATTGTTCTTGGATTTTCTTGGCCGAGGTGTCTGGCGAGCCATTCGTCTCGAACGCTGTGTTTGAAAGATGCTAAGGCTTCGACGTCCGGACAGTCGACTATCTGGTTCTTTTTAGCAAGAAATCTGTTCCAGAGTTTCCGGGCTGACTCTCCAGGTTGTTGAGTTATATGACTTAGATCATCTGCATCCGGAGGTCGGACATAAGTCCCTTGAAAATTTGCCCGAAAAGCATCCTCGAGCTCTTCCCAACTTCCAATGGTGTTTTCGGGAAGGCTTTTTAGCAAATGGCGGGCTGGCACTTTGAGCTTGAGGGGTAAGTATTTTATGGCGTGGAGATCATCTCCTCTAGCCATGTGTATGTGGAGGATGTAATCCTCAATCCAGACTCCAGGGTCTGTTGTTCCGTCGTATGCCTCTATGTTTACGGGCTTGAATCCCGCTGGAAATTCATGATCTAGCACCTCATCGGTGAAACACAGGGGGTGTGCGGCGCCCCTATATCTGGGGGTACCGCGATGTTCGGATATTTGATGTGTTGCATTTCTTGCTAGAGCTTGCTTTCTTGGCCCATAGATAGATCTGGCTGGGCCATCTTTTTGATGAGAATCCTTGTGCGGATCGCGTGTCGGCTTGTGTGCGGCGTCCT
Source organism: Aegilops bicornis (assembly GCA_021605145.1). Taxonomy (NCBI): domain Eukaryota; kingdom Viridiplantae; phylum Streptophyta; class Magnoliopsida; order Poales; family Poaceae; genus Aegilops; species Aegilops bicornis. The sequence continues at coordinate 228,154,670 of CM038675.1, forward strand.
TTGCCGCACTGTGTTGGCCATGGGGTCGTTTGTCCGACCGGGTGGCTTCCTTATTTTTTGATTGCGGAGGCTCTAAAGCCTCATCATCAAATTCCGACAGTAATTTTCGCCGGATAGCTCTTGTGTATGGCGTCACGCTGTATTTGTCTCATGTGTTGAGTACTTTGCTCCATCTAATTCTGAGGGCATCTTCCGCTGTTTTGAGCTTCCGCTTCTGCTTTTTTAGGCTACGCGCAGTGGCGACGAGCCTTTTTTGGATGCTCTTCTGCTCCAGCAACTTGTCCGGCGTGAGGTCGTCCGGACTGTTGTCTTCGCCGGGGACAGGTTGTTTATCCAAGTTGCCCTGTTCGGACGGTTGCTCGATGGCATGTTCGTCGTCCATCGGTTCGCCCTGCTCTATGGCTGGGTCTGTATGGCTGCTTTCTCCGAGAGGTGGGGTTTGAGCGGGCGCTTACGCCGCCGCTTTGATTGCTTTTTGAGGGAACGATCCTCATTGCGCCCCTTTGTTCCTCGTCGCCGTTTCCTTTAGGTGTGTCCACCATGTATACATCGTGAGATGGGGTGGTTGTCCAGTGGCCTATAGGCGCTGGTTCCTGTTCGTCTCCTACATCGTCGTCCATACCGTCGATGTCTTCGGAGTCGAAATCGAGCACGTCGGTTAAATCATCATCAGTGGCTACAAAGTGGGTGGTGGGTGGGCTCTGAATTTCTTCGTCATCCGCATCCCAACCTTGCTTACCATAGTCCGGCCAGGGTTCTCCTGATAAGGTGAGAGACTTTAGTGAATTCAGAATGTCGCTAAAGGCGAGCATTGAAAGATGTCCACGGCAGTGAAGTCCATGATCGGCGCCCAATTGGATTCGATTGGCAGGGGCACGGAAGGTTCGGAGTCCGGCACCTTGGAGTCACGAGCTTCGCAAAGGACAGGTACGGTGTTTGGCTCGATCGTTGTGGAGATTGCAGCCCCTGAGGCGGTGTCCAGCCACCCGTCCTCGATAGGCGCAGTCGGCTCCGAGCTAAGGGTCGGAGCGGACACTAGTGCGGCCTCCAGGACACTGTTCGGCGGCAGAGCTAGATCATGCCCATCGTGACAGTGCGGCGTGCTTGGCTGTGGCTCGAACCCGTCGAAGATCAAGTCTCCGCGGACGTCGGCCGTGTAGTTCAAACTTCCAAATCTGACCTGATGGCCAGGGGTGTAGCTTCGATCTGCTCCAGATGGCCAAGCGAATTGGCCCGCAGTGCAAAGCCGCCGAATACGAAGATCTGTCCGGGGAGAAAAGTCTCACCCTGGACCGCATCATTGTTGATGATCGGAGGAGTCATCGGGCCTAAAGGTGACGACACAGAGGAACTCTCAATGAAAGCACCAATGTCGGTGTCAAAACCGGCGGATCTCGGTAGGGGGTCCCGAAGTGCGGCCTAGGCGGATGGTAATAGGAGACAAGGGACACGATGTTTTTACCCAGGTTCGGGCCCTCTCGATGGAGGTAGAACCCTACTCCTGCTTGATTAATATTGATGATATGGGTAGTACAAGAGTAGATCTACCATGAGATCAAAGAGGCTAAACCCTAGAAGCTAGCCTATGGTATGATTGTTGTTCGTCCCCCACGGACTAAAACCCCTCCGGTTTATATAGACACCGGAGAGGGTTAGGGTTACAGTAGTCGGTTACAATGGGAGGAGATCTACATATCCGTATCGCCAAGCTTGCCTTCCACGCTAAGGAAAGTCCCATCCGGACACGGGATGAAGTCTTCAATCTTGTATCTTCATAGTCCAGGAGTCCGCCCAAAGGTCATAGTCCGGCCATTCGGACACCCCCCAATCTAGGACTCCCTCACTCCCCCTCGTTGCCCGCAGGGTGGGGCCTCGGAAGAGCCGGCGGTGCCCTCTACCTCGTGATTGGCGTCGTGGAGCCTCGGCGGAGTAGGACCTCGTCGACGCCAGCAGAGTGGGGACTCGTCGGAGCCGGCATTGTCCTCTGCCTCGTCCTCGGTCTCACCAAACAGCGCCTCGCCCTCTTTGTAGGCGGCCGCAGCCTCCGGCACCTGCATGTACTACCGCCAGCGCTCGAGGCGGCCCTCGCAGGCGGAGCGGTACGAGTCGAGCAGCGCCTCCTGCTCCGCCCGCTCCGTGGCGATCTGCTCCTCCGCTTGCAGGTGCTCCTGGAGGAGATGGTGGTTGTAGGCGGCATCGGCCTGCGCCTCCCGGAACTGCTCCTACGTTTCTGCCTCACCGGGTCCATATATTGGGCGCGGGCCTCGCCGATGGTCCTGGGGCAATGCACTGGCGAGGATGGCGCGGAGGAGGGGGTTGGCGTCGGATCGTCGACTACCATGTTCTCCATTGGGACGTCGTCGTCTTCTGGCTGCCTGCCGGCCAGCCAGTTGGCAGCAATGGCTGCCATCTCCTTGTGATACGCCGTCCGCCCGTCCCGAAGAGCGCTGGAGCGCAAGGAAGCCATGGTGGGCAGTAGTGGTGTGGACAGGAGAAAGGGAACAAATGCAGATGACTGCGGCTATGGCCGGCGCGGCAGTTTATATAGCAACGGTGGGCGGCTGAGGGACGGACGTGTGGCGCCGGAGTAGCCATCTCGGCAATCACGTATCTTTAATGTTGGCGACAGAAGGACGGATGGACGACACTTGTGCCGTTTGAAGGCAGAGCAATCGTCTGCACCGGGAAACGAGGCGGGCAGCGCTGACCGTTTCGGGAAGAAAGTGTGCGCGGGCGAGGGAGGCGGTCTGGGTGGGCCAGGGCAGTCAGACTCGTGCTTGGCAGTTGGTCGGTCCAGCAGGCGGACATGCTGGCTCGCCAGCTAGCTCGCCGAGCTAAGCGACCAGGAGCTGGCGCCACTGTCCAAGCCGGTTCATGCCATGTTCACCATAGAGCAGGTGCAGCCGCACTTCGACGCCCTAATGGCGGAAGAGCTACCAGCATGAGGAGGACTGTCTTGCAACCTCCATCTCCTCAATGAGCACCGGTGAACAAGCGAACGACAATGCCGTCATGGACATGTGGCCCTATGATCCTGGCTTCCCGAAGCAGCGGGCGCTGTATCAGACCATCTGTAGGGCCCGCGAGGCCCTCTCTGTCGTCCTTCGAGTTGTTGCGCTCGTTGTGGCCCCGCCTTCTCGCGTTGTCAACATGGTTAACGGACATGAGGATGAGGAGATGAATTTACTTGGAGAGGATGACAGTGGGGACCCACCAGGGCCATAGCCACACGTACGCAAGTGCCTCCTTATTAGTATATAAAACTATATTTTTTTCTTCCTCCTGGTTTCCTGACATCACGGTCCTACACCATTGTCAACCTATGTAGTCAATAAACGAGAGAATTGCACAAGAAGCGACCGACAGCTGGGACCAAGTAGCTCGAGCAGTATTTGTGTTTTCGAGGTGTGAGCACTGCAGAGTTTTTCTTGAGCAATGTTTAGCCCAGATATTATTTTTCTCCTCTGAACAAGAACGAAAACATCGCTGCAGGTATTAACTGGGCGGGTTGTGGCCCGTCTAGCCCAGGCCAGATATGCAGCCCAGATATTAACTTTTTTAAAGCTGAAAATGGCTAGCCCAGCTATACTTTTTTTAGGAATACCTAGGCAAGGTCAAGTTGTTATTCTCCTACCATTGGCTGCAAATCTTTCCTAGGAGGGATGCATTAGGCTTAACAAGAAAATGGGATTTAAGAAATAATAAATGGGATGTAATTATAAAAACTGCGCAGTACCTATAAAAATGCACCAAACACGTAATTACTTTATAAAATATTATTTTTGGATATTGAAATTTTTACTTTCATTAATTGTTGCGAGTGCAATGTTTTGTTAGATTTTTACGTAAGATGAATGTATATTGAAATTGAATTTAATCTAAATAGAAATTTCGGGATAAAAATATTTTGGATCCCATCAAAATGTTGGAAATTTTATTGAATTCGGTTTTGAACGATTGGTTGAAATGGGCTGTACTTTTAACAAACTGTAAATGGGATGTAGTAAATTCCATTAGAATTCAAAAATTGGCTGCACATTCTTACAAATCTCAAATTGGTTATAAGTTATCTGCCACACACTTGTGGCCTTACTAAGTTGACGCGTCCCCTCAAAAAAAGAGAGTTGACGCGTATGCAAGGCTTTGTCAACTTATAGTCAACACACGGTTCTAGCAGCAGTGGCCGTTGGAAGTCCATCCAATGGATGCCGTGCTTATTCTTCAATCTCGGATATTCTAGCTTCACACGCCCAAAAAATGATTCCTCCCCCTGACATCTGGGGTGCACCATTTCAGAAGCTGACATGTGGGCCTACTAAGTTGACGCGTACCAAGGGCTTTGTCAACTTAGTCAATATAAATGATTCTAGCTGCAGTGACCGTACGATGTCCATCCAACGGCCGTCGTGCTTCTTCAACCTCTGGTCTTCTTGCTCCAGCCGCTCAAAGCAACGCCGGTCGTGCCGCCTGCTCCTGCCTCCCATGGCCGGCGGTGCTGCCGCGGAGGCCTCACTGCCTCCTACTACTCCCACCGCTAGCCAGGGCATCCCTCCACTCACCCACACCCCCTGTTATTCTACGGCGACGGTAGCCTCACACCGCAGCCGAACCAGTGAACCCTCATACTCCTCTCCGTGCGGGTATCCACTGTCGCGTCTTCCCCGGCTCCGCGTCGTCCCCTTCCGAGGCCTCGCCGTCGTCCACCGCCGTGGTGCTCTCGGCTCGGCGTGGTCAATGTGGTCAACGACCGACTTCCATCGGAAGAGTGCTGTACATGGAGAGGTTGACAGCTGGGTCCACGGCAGCCGCAAGGAAGTGCCTCCTTATTACGCGCAAAATAATTATTCCTCCATGTTACAGCGGGGACCCACCGGACGGGCCACCGCATTTCGCGAAAAAAATGGTTCCCCCCTGATTGCTGGGACCCACCAGCTACATCTTCGCACGCAAGGAAGTGCGTCCGGGCAAAAAAATGATTCGCCCCCTAACTGCTGTGACCCACCAGCTACATCTTTACACGGAAGGAAGTGCCTGACAGTCGGGACCCACCTGGTCGAAGCATACATAGTGTTGTCATTCTGGTCGCGAACATGTACGTACATACTGGTCGATGTAGAGGCGTGCACGTGTCGTAGTAGAGGCGCGCACGTAGCATGTACACGTATGTACAGTGGCCAGTGTGCAAGAAAGAAAATACGGCCACGTACGTACATACGGGCAGGGTCTCGAACGCCATCACGCACGTGACGCCAGGGCTCGTGTACATGGCTGGGTCGGAACGGAGAAACAGCGTTGTCGTCGTGTTCATGGGGAGCCAACCGGCTGGGTCGGAACAGAATGCGTCGTCGTGTTCATCGGGAGGGCTTGGATGGAGCAGCCAATGGAAACGAGGCCTAGCGTATCGCAGAACGGAGGAAACGACCTTTTGTTCGACCGGCCACGTTCGAAACGGGATCCAGTTCATCGGGAGGGGTCTGGCGTACCACAAAACGAAGGAAACAGACTTGTGTTGGACCTCCTACGGTCGAAATGGGCAGGGTGTGGCGTACCACAAAACGGAGGAAACGGACTTGTGTTGGAGTGCTACAGTCGAAACAGGGGTCTTGTTCATCAGGAGGGTGTGACGTACCGCAAATCGGGACTCCATGGGATACTATTCATCTCCACCATCGACCCCCTCCAGCCTCCATGGGCTACTGTTCATCCACCGTCGACCTCCTCCAGCCTCCACATGTGACTGTTCATCTAGCCTCCACCGCGCGCTACGCCACCAGCTACTGTTTAACCGGCCCTCTCCATGGGCTCCTATTCAACCACCCCTCCACGGGCTACAGTTCATCCAGCCATCCACCATCTACTGTTCATCCAGACCTCCACGGGGTGGTCCTGTTCATCCAGCCCTCCACGGGGTCCTGTTCATCCAGCCCCAACCGGCTCGATCGATCGGGGTCATGTTCATCTAGAGGCAACACCACGGGGTCCTGTTCATCCACCCCCACCGGGAACTGTTCATCCAAACCCCCCAAAGAACGCCATCGTTCATCCAGAGGCAGCATCGACCGCTTGATTAGGCTGCAGTAGCGGGCGAACCGCCGATCAGTTCGATTAACAACCATCGATCGATCGCTCGGGTTTAGTAACGCCAGAGCTCGCAGGCAATCGCTCGGGTTCAGTAGGCGAACGCCTCGCTCAGTTTCAGTTAGAGCCCAACGCCTCGCACCCACGCGCGTGCATGTACGAGAGAAACGCGCAAACCTCCGTGCATCTCTCGGCCCCAACCACCCACCATCTCCGGGAACACCCTGATATTTTCCTCGCCCTTGCTTCTACCACGGTTTTTTTCGTCATTGACAGCCCAAAGAATGTCATGCAGCTGCGTCTCCGGCCTACCCAGGACGAAAAAGCCCATTTTCTGTCATGATTTTTTGTCATAGAAGTAGGAGCCTACCACATCTATGATGATACCGGGTTTTGTCACAATTATCGTCATAGAAGTGTCATAAGTATGACAGAATTTTTTTTCGTTCGGCCAAAAATGTCACGGATGTGTCTTTTTTTTGTAGTGCTAGTTAGGAGCAGCTTCTTCGAATGTTCATTCTTCCGTATTTTCATGGTGTTGATGTTAGCTGTATCCAGTAGGATGCATGCTAGTTGGTTGTCGTAACATGCTGCCACTTCCCGTGGCTCTATTGGCTCGAACTCGCCAGGGTCCACCGCCATGACCACCAGTCTTCCGGTGCCGAGCTCATTTGGGCGTCGTGTCGACATTTCCTTCTTTCCTTCACTGGCTTGGGAGGTCCCACCTTCCGTGCTGTAGTTAGCAACATCATCAGCGCCAGTCTCAGTGCCGGTGTCGTTGGTGGCATCAGTGTCGGCGCCGGCGCCACCATCGTCGTCGTCCTTCATGACAAGGGGGTCCTGACACCCAGCTTGTTGTCTCTCCTGATCCGCTATAAAGTCGAGGTAGGCGTGTGCTCGACCTAATTGGGACTGAGAACCTCCGGCCTCATCGGTGTCGGTCATGTTTCCTAGGGTTCAATGTCGTAGTCGTTTAATTATCGAGTTTTATATAATAAAGTGAACAATGACAAGAAAAAGTGACCTTTGTTTTGCCTGAATGACGTTTCACTCCCGTCGCGACAAATCTCGAGCACTCGATATGTCCAACTTTCTAGCACAAGTCATGCCGAAATTCACGGAAATTTCGGCATGACCTTTGCTAGAAAGTGCACATATAGAGCGCCTGAAATTTGCCGAAATGGAAATGAATCAACATTTCTGGCAAAACATAGGTCACTCGCAATTGGTTTCCCTGCAAATGACAATAAGCACTATGCGCTGAAATAGCATTTCACTAACAATCATGGAGATGAAGCCATCAAAGTGAAAGTTTGATAAGTCAAGTGTAAACAAGTGTGAGCATGAGCATACTCATCTGCATGTCAAGTGATGTGTGTCATCACATGCATGCTATTGCTCATCATTCTCTGTTTAGAAACAAGCTATTTTTCATTTTCAAAATGGACAACAACATAAGCTAATTTTCATTTTCAAAATGGGTAGCAACATAAGCTAATTTTCAGGGATCAAATCCTCATGCGACACCAGCAATGCTCATCATTTTCAAAATGGACATCAACTACAAATTAAAAATCCTCAATTTCATATTCATTTACTTTTTGTTTTGCCTCATGAACTGCAAATGGACATCAACTACAAATTTAAAAAACCTCAAATGAACAGCAACATAAACTAACAAATGCTTTTGATGAACTCAATGTGGACACCCTACATAGAAAAATTGGCCTTAATTTGGACACCCTACATGCTAATTTTAGAAGAGAAAGAAAGGATGGAGGTGGCTCATGGCGCGTCGGGGTCGGGTTCACCGGGGCTGAGGGGGTCAGCGTCGGGGTTGAGGACGTCGGCGTCATGGTAGGGGTCACTGGGGCTGAGGGGGTCGGGGTCGATCTGCAGAGACCAAATTTGTTCAGAGAGAGAGAGAGAGAGAGAGAGAGTGAGGGAGGGAGGGAGGGAGACCTTCATGGAGCATCTGAGGTGGCTGGGGAGCGGCAGCATGGGGGGAGGGGTCGTGCCAGGGGGCGCCACAGGGGGAGGGGGTGACGGGCGGCGTCGGGGTCAGGGCTGAGGTCGAGTCCGGCGTTGGCGGCGGCATGGGTGGTGTGTCGTCGAGGTCGGGGCTGAGGTCGTGTCCGTCGGCGGCGTGGGTGGTGCGGCGTCGGCGGTGGCGTGGGAGAAAAGGGGATCGGTCGACGAGCTAGAGTGCAGAGAGGGAAAGAGATAGGACCGGTGTTGTAGGCAACTTAGCTACAGCGCGGAGAGGCAAAACGCGCTATAGCTAAGTTAGCTATAGCACGGTGCAGAAAAACGCGCTATAGCTAACTTAGCTATAGTGCTGCCCATCACAAACCGCGCTACTGCTAAATTTTCCTTTCCTTTTTCTTTTTCTTTTTCTTTTTCTTTCATTTCATATTCCACAAACTTCCTTCCTTTTTATTTTTATTTTTCTTTTCCTCTTCCTTTTCCTTTTTCTTTCATTTCATATTCCACAAACTTCCTTCCTTTTTCTTTTTATTTTTCTTTCATTTCATTTTCCACAACTTATTAATTCCTTTTTATTTTTCTTTCTTTTCATTTTGCAAAACTTCCTTTCTTTTTCTTTTTCTTTTTCTTTTATTTCATTTGCACTTTTCTTTTCTTATCTTTCATTTGCATTCTTACAAGTTTGTATAGAAGGGGTATATATAGCTCTAGCTAGCTAGGGTTTAATTTGGTCTGTCCTTGGAGCAATACCACTGTTACCCTCCGGATAATAATTAGTATAATATATATTACATCATTTGACCTATAACGGCAATATACAAAATAGACACACGGCGACGACGACGCTTCATTTGACCGGATAAAAATTAGTATAATATATATTACATCATTTGACTGTTAACGACGACGATGACGCTTCATACTGATCTTCTTCCCTCTTTTGTTCGTTGTCGAATAATAGAGCCCATGGTCGTGACTTTTCCTTCCCAGGGATTACGATCTTTCATATGTAATGTAGTCTTCATTCTTCTTTTGACATATGTTTCATCGTCATCAGCATCATCTTCCCTCATCGGATCACCGTACTGTTCGTAGTCTTCCTCGTTGGCGACTCCATCCATTCCGGCGATGCTCCTTTTGCTTCTCCTCACGACAACACGGCTGGGATTGATCGGGTCAGTTATGAAGAAACATTGTGTCACGTGTTTAGCGTGTACCCATGGCTCATTTTTGGCTCTGGCATTGACGGTACCGCTATCGGAGTCGGGTATACACATGGTAGTGAAACATCGGTTTTCTCTATGTACATTCTTAGCCCATTTGACACGGAACATCGTCGCGCTATGCAATCCAGAGTAGTTAAGCTCCCATATCAATTCGACCCTTCTGTAATATCTTTCAATTACATTCCCGATCATGGCTTCCATCGTCACCCCTGAGTTTTGGTCATCACTGTTTATATCTTTCTCCTCCATGTAGAACGTGTATCTGTTGATATCATATGCTTGATAAGTCGCGAGGTTGGTCGAGGGGCCATGTGCTAAGGCGTATATGAGCGTTCCGTTCAGACAGTCCTCTTCCGGGGGGTTAGCCAGAACTCGCTCTTTGAACCAACGCAAGAAAGTGGAGTTGTGCTCTCTAATAACTTCAGCATCCGTCCTGTCCACCCCACGGTCATGGTACTTCTTTGCGATGGTCTCTTTGTGCAGTGTCACGAAATCTTCTAGAATATCTAGGTGTTGTAGCACTACTTAGTTTGCCCTGTCAAGGTCGTTTTGTCGGCCCGAGCGTAACACATTCACATCCCTATGACCGTTGGTGTGACCTTCGCCTTCGATCCTTCCTTAGTGCTTGTTGACGAGCAAACCAACAACAGGGTCTCTGGTGCCTGGTAGATAACTCTCGCAGAAGGAAATGCACTCTTTGGTCAGATATCCCTGGGCTATGCTTCCCTCTGGACGGGACATGTTACGTGAATGAATCCTTTGATGACCTGATACGTCTCCAATGTATCTATAATTTTTGATTGTTCCATGCTATTATATTATCTGTTTTGGATGTTTAATGGCCTTTAATATGCTCTTTTATATTATTTCTAGGACTAACCTATTAACTGAAGGCCCAGTGCAAATTGTTGTTTTTTGCCTATTTCAGTGTTCGCAGAAAAGGAATATCAAACAGAATCCAAACGGAATGAAACCTTCGTGAGGATCGTTTTTGGAACAAACACAATCCAGGAGACTTGGGGTGGAAGTCAAGGAAGCAACGAGGAAGCCACGAGGCAGGAGGGCGCGCCCCAGGGGGGTAGGCGCGCCCCCACCCTCGTGGGCCCCTCGCAGCTCCATCGACCTACTTCCTTTGCTTATATACACTCTTATACCCTGAAAATATCCAGGGGAGCCATGAAACACTTTTTCCACCGCCGCAACCTTCTGTACCCATGAGATCCCATCTTGGGGCCTTTTCCGGTGCTCCGTCGGAGGGGGAATCGATCACTGAGGGCTTCTACATCAACACCATACCTCTTGGATGATGTGTGAGTAGTTTACCACAGACCTTCGGGTCCATAGTTATTAGCTAGATGGCTTCTTCTCTCTCTTTGGATCTCAATACAAAGTTCTCCTCGATCTTCTTGGAGATCTATTCGATGTAACTCGTTTTTGGTGTTTTCGCCGAGATCCGATGAATTGTGGGTTTATGAACTTGATTATCTATGAATAATATTTGATTCTTCTCTGAATTCTTATATGCATGATTTGATATCTTTGCAAGTCTCTTCGAATTATCGGTTTAGTTTAGCCTACTAGATTGATCTTACTTGCAATGGGAGAAGTGCTTTGCTTTGGGTTCAATCTTGTGGTGCTCGATCCCAGTGATAGAAAGGGAAACAACACGTATTGTATTGTTTCCATTGAGGATAAAAAGCTGGGGTTTATATCATATTGCTTGAGTTTATCCCTCTACATCATGTCATCTTGCTTAAAGCGTTACTCCGTTCTAATGTACTTAATACTCTAGATGCATGCTGGATAGCGGTCGATGTGTGGAGTAATAGTAGTAGATCTAGAATCGTTTCGGTCTACTTGACACGGAGGTGATGCCTATATTCATGATCATTGCCTTAGATATCGTCATAACTATGCGCTTTTATATCAGTTGCTCGGCAGTAATTTGTTCACCCACCGTAATATATGCTACCTTGAGAGAAGCCACTAGTGAAACCTATGGCCCCCGGGTCTATTTTACATCATATTAGTTTCCCGTCAACTAGCCATTTCGGTCGCCGTTTATTTTTGCAATCTTTATTTTCCAATCTATACAACAAAAATACCAAAAATATTTATCTTATTATCTTTATCATATCTCACTTTTGCAAGTGGCCGTGAAGGGATTAACAACCCCTTTATCACGTTGGTTGCAAGGTTCTTGATTGTTTGTGCAGGTACTAGGTGATTTGCGTGTAGTCTCCTACTGGATTGATACCTTGGTTCTCAAAAACTGAGGGAAATACTTATGCTACTTTGCTGCATCATCCTTTCCTCTTCAAGGGAAAACCAACGCATGCTCAAGAGGTAGCATGACCCCATTCATCCTCTCGAGCGGCATCATGTTGTGCAGGAATGTCGGACTTAGGTCGATGATGTCGTCCATGATGTGGACACATAGGTGCACCATGACATCAAATAACGCGGGCAGGAACTACATCTCTAGCTCATTCAGTATGACAACAATCTCTTCCTGTAGCCTATGGAGATGCTTCACACTGATCAACTTTCAAGAGATATCATCAAAAAAGTGGCATAGGTCAGTAAGCGTCTCACGGACAAGTGTGTCCATAATCCCTCTAAGTGCAACCGGGAGTAACTGAGTCATCATCACATGACAATCATGAGACTTCATCCCGCTGAACCTTTTTTCTTAGTGTCCAAATATCTGCTTATCTTCCCACAGTATCCGAAACTAACTTTGATTCCGGCAAGGCACTTGAACAATTGACCGACCTCCTTCGGATCTAAGGTGAAGCAAGAGGGGGGGGGGGGGGGAATATTGTTCTTCCATCTTGTTTACTTTTTTGCCCCTATCTTCCATCTCCATCTCCGTCTCGGTCTCCTCTGACGACTTTTTACCGGGCATTTGGAGATCTTTCTTGATATTTAAAAATTCCAAGTCTTTTCTTGCCTTCGGCCCATCCTTGGTCCTCTCCAGCATGTTCATCAATGTTCCAAGCAAACTCTCAAGGATATTTTTTTTGTTATATGCATTTGATCAAGGCTATGAGGCGTGTCGAGTTTGGGCCAGTATTCCAAGTCCCAGAAAACAGATCTCGTCTTCCATACCTTTAGCAGGGGCTCCGGCGCCTTTTTCTTCATCTTTCCCGGCGAGGGGCACTCTTTCCAGTTCTTCAATAACTCATATATATATATATATATTTCTACACCGCTACACTTACGTGGAGGACCTCGATGCTCACCCTTACCATTCAATAGATCTCCACGCTTTCTCCATGGGTCATCCTTCTCGAGCCATCTTCGATGCCCCATGTACACGATTTTCGAAGACTCACCATCTTTCGATAGCTGCTGGGAAGTTGTATCACCCATGCACCTCGTGCATCCGCAATATCCGTGGCACACCTAGCCTAAGAGATAGTCGTAACCGAGATAGTCCTGCACCGTCGTGATCAGTGCGGCTCTCATGTAGAAATACACTCCTTTGCTTGCATCCCATGTCTTGGCCGGCATTGTCCATAAGGTCTGTAGCTCCTCTTTCAGTAACCCGAGATACAGATTTATATCGTTTCCCAGTTGTCTCGACACTTGAATAAGCATAGCCATGTGTATGTATTTTTCCTTCATGCACAACCAGGGGGGAGGTTGTACATCCATACAAACATGGACCATGTTCTATGATTGGTGTTCTGGTTTCCAAACGGATTCATGCCATCACTACTAGCGCCAAGCGCGATGTTCCTTGGATCATTTGTGAAAAAATAAAATTCAGCATTTAATGCTCTCCACTGGCTAGCATCCGTGAGTTGTCTCAGCTTCGGATCATCTCCGTCATCTGGCTTCACCCTCTCTGCGTGCCAGCGCATAAGCTTTTCTTCCTTAGGATCTACGAAATACCGCTATAGACGCAAAGTGATTGGAAATTACCATACAACTTCCTGTTGAGCTTTCTTTCCGGCCTTTTTATATTGTGAAGCATTGCACTTTGGACAGATGGTTTTTTCCGCATGCTCGTTCCGATATATGATGCAATCATTGATGCATGTGTGATATCTAATGTGTGGAAGATCAAGAGGGCACACGATTTTCTTTGCCTCCATGGCACTAGTAGGACACAGGCTTTCCGGGTATGAACCTTCTTTAGATACTTCAGAAGCTCATCCAGGCTTGCATCTGTCCATTTGTCTTTTGCCTTCGTCTTTAGAAGTTCTACTGTGAAACTCAAGCGGGTCACCTCGGGATTGCAACCATCATCCAAAGGAGTCATCGAGTCTACCTCCAGTTGCGCCAGTTTGGCCTCCTCTCTAGAAGCAGCTTTCTCGCTAGTCGTCTTCTTACGAAGTAGGTCTCGAACATGCGGGTCCCGCATGGCTGAACTTAGTAGAGACGAAGACAGAGGCGTGTCCGCGTCTTCTCCGCCTTGAAGTGTCTCTTCGCCATCGACATTTACGAGGCCGTCTTCCTCTTCGGGCACATAATTGGTCATCTCTTCGTCTGGTGGCCCCATGTCGTTATTTCCTGCCCCGTCGATGTCCTCATCATCATCATCTTCACTTATCCACCGAGTATGGCCATCCATGAAACCATGCATGAGAAGGTGCGCCTTGAATGTACCACCCTCAAAGGGGTCGAGCCTGACTATTCCTTTGCATTTTCAACACAGACATACAACATCCTTCAGTCTTTTTTCATACACATCGTCGACAGCGGATTGCCAGTATCTTTCCACCATCCTTCCATTGACCTTCATGATCACCTGCGCGCAGAGCAAATATTATAACCACGTATATATGCATGCATGGATCAAATTCATACAAAAATTCGGCATGACCTTCCCTAAACATAGGACATATTGAGTTTGCCCAAAATTCACCGAAATGGAATTGAATTGACATTTCATCAAACACACAATGTAGGAAACTCAAATTACGCCACACACAATTCGGTATATTCTCATATCGCCCATATATTTATAGTTTCGGTCCTATCCACACAAACACATTTTTTTGCTCACCTATGTGTTGAGAGGGATATCGAGCACCTTTCTTCTTAATTACCTAGTACCTCTAGATATATAGCTCTAACTAGCTAGCTAGCTAGGGAGAGAGAGCTAGGGAGAGAGTGGGAGGAGAGGGAGAGGAGAAGAGGAAAGGCATTAATGGAAGGGGGTGGTGGAGGGTAAAGAAGAGGGGGAGGGAGGGCATTAATGGAGGGGGTGGCGGTGGAGGGCAAAGAAGAGGGAGGTGGTGGAGGGCAAAGAAGAGGGGGAGGGAGGGCTCTAATGGAGGGGTGTGGTGGAGGGGCAAAGAAGAGGGGGGTGGTGGAAGGGCAAAGAAGAGGGGAAGGGAGGGCTCTAATGGAGGGGTGGTGGAGGGGGAGCATTGAAATGAACAAGCAAGGTGCAAGGAAAGGGGGAGAAAGGAAAGGGGAGAGGAAGAAGAGAGGGGAGGAAGAAGGGGAAAGGTGGTAGGTGGCGGGCGGGCATAGCAGTAGCCCGGGTCACCTATGCGCGCTACTGCTATGGCAGCTTGCAAAATATCTATGGCTTGTGTTGCACTACCTATAGCGCGGGCTAGAAAAACATGCTACTGGTAAAATGTTATACATACAAAAAATAGCAATAGCGCGTTCATCACAAGAGGCGCTATAGATCCTAAACTAACACTAGCGCTGGTTAGGCGACCAGCGCTGCTAATATTTATTGATCAGGGGGTGTGGTGTGTTACACTTAGCAGTACCGTGGGGCTAGATAATAAGCGATGCTGCTAACAGGTACTAGTAGTGCTCTTCCTAGCCAGCGCTACAACTAACTACTAGTAGCGTGGGGTCATAAACAAACGCTACTATTAAACTTCTATCTATAAGCATTTTTCTAGTAGTGTAAGCCTTTACTAGACTAGCTCGTTAATCAAATATGGTTAAGTTTCCTAACCATAGACATGTGTTGTCATTTGATGAACTCGATCACATCATTAGGAGAATGATGTGATGGGCAAGACCTATCCGCTAGCTTAGCATAATGATCGTTAAGTTTTATTGCTATTGCTTTCTTCATGACTTATACATATTCCTCTGACAATGAGATTATGCAACTCCCGAACACCGGAGGAACACCTTGTGTGCTATCAAACGTCACAATGTAACTGGGTGATTATAAAGATGCTCTACAGGTGTCTCCGAAGGTGTTTGTTGGGTTGGCATAGATCAAGATTAGGATTTGTCACTCCGAGTATCAGAGAGGTATCTCTGGGCCCTCTCGGTAATGCACATCACTATAAGCCTTGCAAGCAATGTGACTAATGAGTTACTTACGGGATGATGCAATATGGAACGAGTAAAGAGACTTTCCGGTAACGAGATTGAACTAGGTATGATGATACCGATGATCGAATCTCGGGCAAGTAACATACCGATGACAAAGGGAATAACGTATGTTGTTATTATCGTTTGACCGATAAAGATCTTTGTAGAATATGTAGGAACCAATATGAGCATCCAGGTTCTGCTATTGGTTATTGACCGGAGATATGTCTCGGTCATGTCTACATAGTTCTCGAACCTGTAGGGTCTGCATGCTTAACATTCGATGACGATTTGTATTATGAGTTATGTGTTTTGGTGACCAAAGTTTGTTCGGAGTCCCGGATGAGATCATGGACATGACGAGGAGTCTCGAAATAGTCGAGAGGTAATGATATATTGGAAGGTGGTATTCGGACATCGGAATGGTTTCGAGTGGTTTGGGTATTTTACCGGAGTACCGAGGGGTTAACGGAACCCCCCAGGGGAAGTCATGGGCCTCATGGGCCACGGGAGAGAGAGGGGACAGCCCACAAGGGGTGGCCGCCCCCCCCCATGGGAGTCCGAATAGGACTAGGGGAGGGGGCGGCACCCCCTTTCCCTTTTCCCTCTCCCTCTCCCACTCCTTCCTTTTACCCTCCGATGAAGAAAGGAAAGGGGGGGGCGAATCCTACAAGGAGTGGAGTCCTACTAGGACTCCCCCCATCGGTTGGATCATGAAGATGTTTGACTACATCAACCGCGTTGCTATGCATCTCCGCTTTCGGTCTACGAGGGTACGTGGACACATTCTCCCCCTCTCGTTGCTATGCATGCATCTCCTAGATAAATCTTGTGTGATCGTAGGAAATTTTTTGAAATTGCATGCTACGTTACCCAACAGAGGTGAGGTCAATAAGGGAGTTAAGTTTGTTTTTTTCGCTGCCCCAGACCTTGTAGTGGTGCTGGATGTTGACAAGATTCAGGCATTTCAAGCCCGAAATGTTGAGCACTTTTAGATCGTTGGTGGTGTCCACCGTAGCGAAACTGTAGTCGGAGCTGTTGATAAACCTAGAGAAACGCTCGCAAGGCCTTTTGGCAAGGTGGTAGTGGTAGACGAGGACATCATGTCGCATGCACAACTGGGCGATGACAACCTTCTGATCATGCCTGGCACGACCGATGGTGTACTCGAGGTCAAAGCCAACCACTTTGTACTTGTCCTCGGCAAGGAACTGCTCCATAGTTTGAATGGAGATCTCCACCGACACCGGATCGTTCGTGTACACCACCGAGAGGGCCTCCCCTTCACGTGGGTGTCCACTACGTGATGCGTGGTGAACTGCCCGCCGTTGTCGTCGTCGGCCGCTGGGAGCGCCATTGAAGCCACGGGGATCACCATTGGAACCGCTGGATGTCCTCTTTGTATGTGTCGTCGTGGGTGTGCTTATTGTGTTGTGTGACACGAGAGATGAAGGTAAATGGCCGCATGAATAAATTGGGGCCGAGTGGCCTGGATTCTCTGCGCGTCCGCATGGCAGTTTTTGCAGCGGGTAGCTGCATTGTCGCGCCGCGCCTGGTGCAACTGCATGCACAGGAACGTGTGTGATCGTGTGCCGACCCCAAACACTGGTAGCGCGCGTTGAGGGACGAGGGAAGAGCACCCGGAGGGATGCGGGAGTAGAGCGCGCACGGCGGGATGCGAGTAGAGCACGCGGCAGCTGCCTGGACCGCAAGCAACCACATGCATAGAGTAGTTGAACACGCAGGAAATAGTCGCCTACGAGCCGGCCGACAGTTGCGTCGCTGCGTAGAGAGCGGCCGTGTGCTACTACCTTCGTCTTGGTCTATAGTCCCCTTTATATTTTGTTCCATACTTTTCCCTCAAATTTAACCAACAAAATGCTAATGCACGTTATAAAAATTATATAATTGGAAACTATGTTCAAATACAAATCCAACTATATAATCTTTGGTGAAATGCATTCGTATTTTATTAATTAAATCATACTTATAAACCAGGACGGGGGTATAGTAGGTAATTAAATAGCAAATGTTTTTTTATTAACCATATGTGTACATGGCCTTTTGTCCACCTCTCGCATGTCTTGTCACCCCGTTACCGCAGACGACTTACAGCGCAAGCTTGCGCAGCGCTCGGGGGCGTTCTTTTGGCCAAACGGTGGCACCAATGAATCGTCGGTGAGCCCATTCCCACGCAACCTTACAAGTTCCCACGCAAACTTCCCGCCCGACTTGGTGAAATCTGAATCCCAATGCTTACCGACCTACTATATAAACCGTCACGGCAGGTGAGTCCTGTGTCGCATTTTACCCTCCCTCCCTGGAGCTTATCTCGTCTGCTTCTCCCACAATCGCTAATGACACCGGTCCGTCGTCATCGCTCAGCCACTCCGCCGTCATCAGAGGACAGCTCCAGCTAGGAGGCTACACCGCGGCGACGGCTCAGTCCCCGGCGTAGTGTAGTGCGCATGGCATCCCTGTTGGGTGTGCGTGGAACACACACCACACACTCCGCCGCCGCTGCCCGTCGACAGCTGTTGCCGGCCGCCGTTGCCGCCACACCACCTTCGAAAGCCAGGGCCATCTCCTGCTCTACCGACGCGGCCCAAAGGCGGGAGGTGGCCATCGTGGCTGCCACCCCACTGCTGGCCACCGTGGCCATCACCCGTTCTGCGGCCGCGGCCCGAAGGCGGGAGGTGGTGGTCGTGGCCGCCACCCCATCGCTGGCCGCCAGCCCACCATCGACCACCGGGTTCATCACACGCTCCGTCACCGCCACCCGAAGGCGGGAGGCGGAGGTGGATGCCCGCACGTGCGTCAGCAAGTTCCTGTGGGAGGAGGAGGAGCGCCTTGTCGAGCACGCAAAGAGCCTTACCACCACCGTGGCTGCGGCACACGCCGCCTCAGAGGCGAGGAATCGGGAGATCTACGAGGTGGACCATCGCTTTGAGAGGGGTCATCTGGAGCGGCAGACGGCGTTCGAGGGGAGCGTCGCTGAAGCTGCAGCAGCGGCAGGCACCGTATTGCAGTTGTCCAGCTCGTCGGTAGGCTCCTCCTCCTCCACCTCTTACTGAGCATGCTCTGCAGAGGAGAGGCAGCCGGAAGTAGTACAAAGCCCCTCCGTAGTAGAAGTATTTAGGGGCTATTTTGTTCAGTTCATCTGACTATAGATGTGGTGCAACTGTGCGACGTACTTACAATTAGCTACTCCCTCCGTCCCATAATGTAAGACCTTTTTTAACACTAGTGTAGTGTCAAAAAAAGTCTTACATTATGGGACGGAGGGAGTAGTATATAAAGTAGAACTAGCTATTTTACTATGTGGTTGGCAACAATTGGTGAAATGTTTGGTCGGTTTGGCTGTCGAGTTGAACTATTTGTATAAAGAACGACTGCTTAATCTATGAATGAAATCTATGCTTAATTACTGAATTTTAGTTACAAAAATTAGATACTGCTAGTGATTTTTAGCTTCATATCTTGACAAATGACAATCTTTCCAGTTTGACAAATGGCAAGATACCCAATACGACAGATGCAAATATTACCAAATTGTTTGTACGTGGTTGCACAAGGGTCATCCAAAATAACCGTTTGCGTTGAAGGGATGCACAAATCCCGCGCTGCGAATTTTCCCTCGACTTAAGGGGGTAGACCATAGCTCTCACTTTGCATATGGGTGTTCTATCTAAAACCTTTACGATCAAGAGCCGCAAAAATCCTGCTCGGCACATTTCCCTTGGCTTCCTGGGGTATAAGTCTATACATTAAGAAAATTGTTTGATAAGTCTGTACATTAAGAGAGAAAAATGCAAGTTCGCTCAAACCATATCTTTCATTCAGTCATACTGCGAATTTATATTCATATCACTACAAAAAAAAATACACTTCCGTGATGATACGTGTTTGTCACAGTAGGTCACGTTTTCTATCATGCATGTACATCCATGACAAATTTATGACAGAATCAACATAGTCATACCTATGCTGTCGTAGAAGTGTTCCATGACATTACCAAAATTATCATCACGGAAGTGTCCACTTCCATGACGGTAAATCACGGCGTCCGCGAAGTGCTTTTCGTCAAGGGTGACCGACACGTGGCATCCACCGTGAACGGAACGCCGTTAAGCTATCGGGTCGGGTTTTGGATCCGATAACTCAGAACAGCCCCGACCAATGGGGATTTTCCACGTGTAAAATCATCATTGGCTGGAGGAAACATGTGTCGGCTCATCATTGGGACAGATGTCATCCACTCACTGGACAGAAGGCGCCTATGATACGTCGACACATGGCACGGCCCAACAGTGGCCCATTCCTGTGAAAAGGCTGGCCCGTTTGACTTGGTCAAAAGCTGGCGGGCCGTCCCATGGAAAGCCTATTAACGGCATGTTAGCATATAGCCCATTTACAGCCCGCTAACACAAGGCCCGTTACGCCCTATGCGAATTAGGCCCAGTAGCGTCATCTGGGCCATCCAATATAATTCCAGCCCGTTTTCACTTCTGGCCCATGTATGGCCCATGACATCTTTCGGCCCATATGAGGCCCTTTGTAACTCTTGGCCCATTAGCGGCCCATGCTGAAACTGGCCCGTAATGAACAGTGTATTACTTTACGCCCATTAACGGCCCGCGGTGAAACTGGCCCTTAATGAACAGTGTAACACTTTATACCCATTAACGGGCCGTTATTCCGTTGGGCCGTTTCCAGCCCAAGATAACTTTCGGCCTTCTGAGGGCCCATTTATTCTTGGGCTCATTTGCAGCATTCGGTTACTTACGGCCCGTTATTGTCATTGTCTGCTTGTGGGCCAAATTTAGCCCGTCGTTACAGTCGGCCCGTTTGTGGTCCGTTAGTTTGTTGGGCCATTTTCATAGCATCACCAAAGACGGCCTATTAACGGCCCATTATGGTCAGCTCATAAAACGTACGATTTCCATTATAGGCCCGTCTACGGCCCATTAAAGGCCCGTACAAGACCCATAAATGAGTCGGCGGCCCATGGATCCTATGAGACGTAGAAGTCCCATGGATCCTATGAGACGTAGAAGGCCCATGGATCCTACGAGACGTAGAAGGCCCATGGATCCTACGAGACATAGAAGGCCCATGGATCCTATGAGACGTAGACGGCCCATGGATCCGACGGCCCGTGAAGGCCCATGGTCGGGCGAGTTGGCCCCCGTTTGAATGATATAGCATATTCAAAGAATTATCCTACTCAATACTATCACCTCTAAAAATCATACACTATACAACAAAGAGATCAAGGCATAGAAAGGTAGAATAATCCTACACTATACAATAAACAAATTATAGCCGATTATACCCACTGGGCATTATGGTTCGGCACAGGTGATAATAAAGCATACACAAACATCAAATTACATACACTGGGCAAATACATCTCATACATCATGGACGCGCATCAACTTAACTCTATTTGAACTATAATCTCTTCAAAAAATAGGATTGGCCGGATTCAGATAGCACAAATTTCAGTCTGCAAAATCTCCAATTCCTTCATGGTTACCTTGGTGTCTTGTTTCATTTTTTTACTCCTGCATCTAATACCTGCATGTCCAGTCTCAACTTGTTGATTATACGTAGACAATCATGTACACGTTGTCTTGCCACCTCTAGTTGATGCTCGAGAACATCAGCACATTCCAATTCCAATCCATAATCATTCGGTAATGGCCATGCCGCCTTTGCCGCAGATTTTTGTGTTAATGTCACTTCATCCCGAAATGTTTACGTAAGTACACATGACTAGGGCAAAAATATAGTTACAACAAAGGAAGCTTAACAAGACACTATTTTGTACTACATGGCAAAACAGGACTAACAATAATGTTACACGTCACTTCCACACAAAAAACGTTACACGTCATGAAGCATAAGCAGGTGATATTTTAAAAATTATAAAAAGATAGTCCGGGCAGCTCGCATACGTAATCCCTCTTAGCTCACCAGGAGGAACATGATGTTGGGGCCCAATCAAAAACATGCATAAGTTACAAATTTAGATAGCACGCTATGTATAAGTAAGCAAGCAGTTGGCCATTTTGTACCTCAATTAAAGTCTTAGGGAGCATAATGAACAGCAGAGGGTTTCATACAAACATACTACAGCAGTAAAACTATGCAATCATTAGCGTAGTATAAACTAGATTGTGAGCCTCATGCAATAATAGTTGGTTAATAGACTTCAAAGCTTCGTGCACACTTGACGAGTAATTAAATGGTAAGGCCTTTAATTATGTCAACTAATAGTGATACAAGTACCTAACATCGTGCATGATTATTTGGGCATCTCATTAATCGAGGACAAATAAAGCAATTGAAAAGAGAAAATTAACTATGCCTGAAACAAACAAGGAATTGAACTATTGAATTGCATCTGATGACTTACCTTAGCAGGTTGAAGAGGCTCAATGTAGCTCCTACTTCTCTTGCAAGGCTCCTTCCTAACATCTTGTACTTGGAAATCCTCAATCTTATCTTCATTGCACCCCCTCTGCAAGGTGACACAAACTAGTTACTCATCTCCATGGAAGATAAATATGCATACTTTCCAGTCTGTGAACACAAAAGGATGAGATTATAACAAAACAACACCACATAATGAAACACGCCACATCTCTTGCACTTGCACACAATGAAATGAGCATTTACTATGTCTGCACTATGTAAAAACTAGGCATACCTTCGAATCGGATCTCCGTGTACTCTTGGAGAGCCTCTTGTAGTGTCTGATCAAACCTTTATGTCACCTATGAGTTAGACAAGGCCCCATTACAGCAGCCCTTAGTGTTTAAATCGTTGACAAGCTCATTAGAGTGTTAGGTCAAGAACATCAAGTAATCAAAGCAAACAGTCCTAGTATGGCTGGCTGATGCAAACAAGCAATTGAACAGATGTGTGAGCAAATCTTACATATCAAGAAAAGAAGCAAAGAAGGAGGCTTAAAGACCATCAGTTAAGGGGCATTTAAACATCATGTGCAACGTATGAACTAACGTAAACATTGAATATTCCAGATTCTACAATGGAATGCACATATATTAGGTTATGCCATGTATGATGATGCCTAAATGTACAGATAGCAGGCAGGAATGATTCATCATTGCACACACAATTGAATTGTAGGTTAAGGGCCAGTTCGATTCTGCCTTTTCAGGGCATATTGTCAAAATAAGCCATAGAAGATATAAAGAAGTCATTTTTGAGTTATGGGCTTGGGCTTAAGTAATTTCGCTTTGGAGGGGGGGGGGGGGGGTTCGGGTAGAACCTCACTAAAAATTGAAGGGAAGGGGAATAGTGAAATGACTCTGTTATCTGCCTAATATTACACTCAAAATGCAACTGCTGACGCCCGTCTCACACCTGACCCTCAAGTAAAAACAAACACGCAAGAATTCATTGCCCTGCCCCCTTGCATCTCCTCTCCCATTTCCCTCTACCTCGATCCCCTGCCTGCAGCACTAGGGTTCCTCCAGCGAGCCGTCGCCACTGGTCCCCTCTGGCCGGGTCCTTGACGATGCTATGTCCAGCTAGTCTACATGGCCGGCGGGTAGGGGCAAATCTCCCTGGCTGCTCCTCCCTCTGGCGCCACCCCTCATTCTCATAGTCTCCAGCAGCTGCTCCACTGTGGTTCGTCCAACGCACTACTCCGTGGTAAGCGCTGCACAACTACGGCCGATGCCACATCATGCAGAAGGCACATTATTCCCCTCCTCCTCCCGTGCCATGGCCTTGAGGTGCTTGTTGAAGGATGAGCTCATCCAACAAGGTGAGGATCACCTCTGATTTTTGCCAAATTTTCATTACGATCCACTATACGATGAATTGCTATGAGCTGCTTCGCTGCTGCTATATGATGCATTGCTATGAGCTGCTCGCCGCTGCTATATGATAAAAATTCTATGAGCTGCTGCATCGTATGATGAGTTGCTATGAGCATTGCTGCTATATGATGAATTGCTATGAGCTGCTGCCGCTGCTATATGATGAGTTGCTACAAGTCGCTCGCCGCCGCTATATGATGAATTGCTATGAGCTGCTCCTCGCTGCTGCTATATGATGAATTGCTATGAGTTGTTCCTGTTGCTGTTATATGATGAATTGCTATGAGCTGCTGCCGGTATATGATGAATTGCGATCGCTTTGTTGTATGATGAGTTGCTACGAGTCAGCCGCCGCTATATGATGCTTTCGTGTGGTGCTGCTATATAATAATAACCAGCCACTTGGACCATCGAATTTCAATAAATAATTGTTCTTCATTTAAATGTGGGTCATGCATTCTTCGTTTAAATTAGGCAATGGGATCTCTATGGAAAACATTGGCCAAAGTAGATTGTGCCAAGTAGATGGTATTTTTGTATTTGCATTTTGAGCAAATAGTGATGAACTGTTTTCCTATCATATTAATTACTACACTGGGTTCAATTTGTGATGTTTGCAAGTCAAATTAATTTCCATATGGGCAGTAAAATGAAAAATATATAATGCAATCTAGACTTTCCACTGATCATACCAAAGATAAGCTGAAAACGCAATGAAAAGAACTGGTTGGCTTATTACATGGAGCTTATATTCACAGTGCTTATTTTCTTAGGATAACTCATAATAATCATCCCTAAGAAACTTGGCTAATAGAACGGCATATAAATAACATGTCACGATGATTGCAATGGAGGAGTGACGTACCATAGCACATCGTATAGGCTCACCGCTGCCTCTCCTTTTTTGCGATGTTCCATGAAATTGCCACATACATCTTGTATTTTTCATTGTGTAACCCTATCTGCAAGTTGACACGGCTAATTTCAGACATCTCTACATGATACTACATTGCATATCCCTTGCGCATATTTAAACCACCAATTAACGATTGTGTGCGTACCATAAACTAGCCATGACTCTGTATGTTGGACTAGCAGGCACTCTAAGGGAGCCTAATGTAGTGCATTTGAATTCCTACATGCCACCTATGATTTTGTGTAATGTCGCTCGTGTTCCTAAATATATTTCTTTGTAGAGATTCCAAGATGGACCACATACAGATGTATATAGATGCATTTTCGAGTGTAGATTCACTCATTTTGCTCCGTATGTAGCCTATAGTGGAATCTCTAGAAAGACTTATATTTAGGAACGGAGGTACGAGGTAGTATCATGTATGACATCTACATATCTAATTAATAATTTAGCAGCCAGTAGTAGAAATCATTATGCGCATAAAGGGATTCTTGGTAGAAAATCCTAGCAAAGCAATTTGGCGAGCCTGAGAACAATACAAGAGAGAGAGAGACGCGCTTACAAGATCATAGCAATGCCTCAGTCCAGGATCTTGGTTAGCCAAGCTGTTAGATCCAGAAGAAACATCATCCTTGTAGTTTTTGCCAGCTGCATAACAGGTAACATCGACCGGTTAGTATATTTGAAGTACATCGGGCAGGTGATCTCGGACGGGTTTAAAGGTGACAAGTACCTAGGCCGTATGGTGCTTGGCATCTCTCCAAACGGTGGGAATCAGGTTAGAAACGTCCGAGGGTGATGACGATGTCTTTGGCTGTCGGGGTTCGGTAAGGAGATCTAGAACCGCCGAGTAGGGTGTTTGTGGAAGCGGCTCGTAGGGTGGACTACGGTGTGGGCGGTTAAGCCGTGGCCGTGGACGAGGGCGAGGGTGAAGCTTCTCACGGTGGTTGGGTTAAGGATGGTGTCGACAACGCAGATCTGCGGCCATGGACGGGCGCCGGTTGCTCCGGTTGTTGGGTTAAGGATGGTGTCGACGGCGCGGATCTGCAGCCGTGGACGGGCATCGGGTTGCTCCGGTAGTTGGGTTAAGGGTGGTGTCGACGATGCGGATCTGCGGCCGTGGACGGGGCATCAGAAGATGCTCCGGTAGGTTGGATGAGGGTGCGAGGAAGCGGATCTGAGGCCGTGGACTTGTGAGTTGGCAAAGCGGCCCCAGTAGGGTTGAGAATGGTATAGGCGAAGCTACTCCGGTAGGGTTTACGATGGTGTCGGCGAAGCGGCTCCGGTAGGGTTGAGGAAGGTGTCGGCGAAGAGGATCAGAGGCCGTCGATGGGGGTGTCGGTGGGGCGGCTCCGGGGGGTGTGGACGAAGCGTCTCCGGTGGCGAGTACGAATGAGCCGCTGCAGATGCGTGGTGGTTGACGAGAGTACCGGCGAAGCAGATCCGGTGCCGTGGGCAAGGCCGGCACTAAATGGGTTGTGGTACAGTGGTGGATGAGCAGTCTACTTGTTTCTAGGAGAGGTGGGAGGGGTAGATACGGCCGCAGAAGCAGATCCAAATGAGGTGGACGCCACCGGCAAAGGAATGGGCTATGGTACCGGTGGATGATCACCTAGGGGTTCGAGAGGGAGGGGAGAAAGAGGCGATGAAATGCACGGACGGCGTGATGTAAGATGCTCTGGTGCTGTAGAGTTAGTCGCTTTATGGAGGGGGGAGAGGAAATGGGGTGCCGTGTAGTGGGGGGAACCGGAAGTTACCAAAGCAGCCCCGACCTATCATGTAGATGAGGACGGTATTGTAACTGTTGGTCTCCGTGTACCAAGGACAAAGGGGGGATTTAGCATGCTAAAGACTAAGGTGGCGGAAATTTTAGAAGGACGTGGGAGATTTTGCCGCCCATGGGATCGTTCGTATCCAGTTTCAACTAATTTTGGACCGTGCTAGCGGGAAGGTCATGCTAGACTGTGGTACATGTGGCACGCACAAGAAGCTAATAACTAGTGTGAAGTCCACCCTTAAAAAAGACAATAACTCAGGATGATGCGCCAATAACTTGGACGTTCACACGGGCGGCCAATCATACGGGTGTAGTGGCTGCTCACAAAAAAGGGATCAAACGCTCAGCCTATGTATTTCTCGTGTAAATAGATAATTTAGTGCCATTGGTTATTTACTTTAAACATAATGCACTGACGAGTTAGTGTAGAGGTGCACAAAAAGAAATGGATATTGTAGCTAGCTACTTCAAAGTGTTACCTCATATGATTACATAGCCTCCATTTCATAAATTGCGTACCTGTTGAATTCATATATGAATATTACATATATTACTTCAAAATAGAAACTTAAATCATCCAAGACTAATGAATTTGAATGCAAGAGTAACAATGGTGCATGTACATGATAGCTACATTGGTTGTTTGAAGAAACATCACTATAACTTCGACATGCACAACTGAAAAGGTTTATTTAAATAGAAAAAAATGTGATATGTGAGTGTCCAATCTTTATAGCGTTGAATCGATATTGTACCATTGGCCACGATACAAGTAGATATTGACTTATGTTCAAGCGATGCACGTCCACGATCGCTAGATAGTGATACGTGAATGAATTGTGCAATCTCTCTGACACGCATACATATCTCATTTCCCTGTGGGCATCGGAATCACACACGCCAAGACTTCGTGTATTTCTCTCCGTCCGTCAGGGTTAAATTCGTCTTTCTACCCCGTCCTACAAGTCTCTCACACAGAAACACACACTCTCTCTATGTCTAACACGCCCACCCCTTTAAATCCGCCCACCCACAGCCACTAATGTCTCAAAGTATAATAATGTCTCTCACACATATGCTATCTACCTATCCCTTAATATAGCTAGATATGTGTCACACAAACTCCTTCTCCCTACTAGCAAGATGCCCATGCATTGCATGTAACATCAAGATGCATTTGTATGAGAAGTTTATCTTGTGGGAGAAAAGGATGAACGAAGGAATGCCTTATTTGCAAATGCGGAGAGGGGTGGGTATCTTTTGCAAAATTGCCATATTTTCCTTCACATGCATCGGATATAAATCGGACGGCCTATATTGTAGGATGGCAGGAACATCATCATCACCAACTCTGTTTTTTTATAAGAGTGGAGATATGTGAGTGTCACTGCCCCCCCCCCCCCACATGCACACACACCCACACTTCCCAACACCGAAGGAGTAGGGTGACACCTCGATCTTGATACTAATCTATCGACTGGCTTCTCTCTCAAACATACACACACACACTACCCCACACCGAAGGAGTAGGGTGACACCTCGATCTTGATACTAATCTATCGATTGGCTTCTCTCTCAAACATACACGCACACACACACTACCCCGCACCGAAGGAGTAGGGTGACACCTCGATCTTGATACTAATCTATCGATTGGATTCTCTCTCAAACACACACACACACACACTACCCGGCACCGAAGGAGTAGGGTGGCACATCGATCTTGATAATAATCTAGCTACTCCTCTTTCAAACACACACACACAAACTCGCTAGTTGTGCCTTTGTGCCTACCACGCACACTCTCGATACGTCTTTCTCTCCCTTCCCCCCCCCCCCCCCAACAATGACAGCAGAGGGGTGACAACTCGATCTGATCATAATCTGTCAATTGGTTTCTCTCTCAAACATTGTGTCTCGGTGCCTCGCTCGGTAGCCCCCTCAATATGTAAACTTCTTGCACGCGCACAACTGTAGTGACAATGACGCTGAACCCAGTGTGCCTTGTTTTTACCGGCCTCATGTGATAGTTTTCACCTGTTTTTTGTTAATTAACAAGGCAACCTTTTCTTTGTTACTACTAGTGAATCTGAAATCATTCGGGGCAGACATAAAATATATCACTTCAACCCAATTATCGCAGCAACTATTTTAAAAGAAATTAGCTAGCCTTCGTATGCGTTACGGAACATCAAGATGCATTTGTATGAGTAGTTTATCTTGTGAGAGAAAAGGCTGAACGAGGGAAGGCCTTATTTGCGAATGTGGAGAGACATGTGGGTATATTTTTGCAAAATTGCCATAGTTTCTTTCCTATCTGTTAGATATAAATCCGACAGCCTATATTGCAGGATGGCACGCACACCATCATCACCAACTCTGTTTTCTACTCCCTCCGTCGAAAATACTTGTCATCAAAATGGATAAAAGAGATGTATCTAAAATTAAAATACGCCTAGATACATTTTCTTTTATCCATTTTGATGACAAGTATTCAACAGGAGGGAGTATTTGTCTTTTTAGAGATTTCAACAAGTGACTATGACTGGACCTTACCAACATACTCAAAAAAGTAGTCCATAATTTTGATGTTACCCTCTTTTCTTGGCGGTGCAGTGCCATCTGGATACCTCATAAATAAATCAAGGACAAATCTGACCCCTTCCTGAAAATACATATGTAGCAAAATGAGTGAATCTACACTCTAAAATATGTCTACATACACATCCGTATGTGGTAGTCCATTTGAAATCTAAAAAAGACAAATATTTAGGAACGAATGGAGTATATATAAGAGTAGACATGGAGATATATCTCCAGCATGGTCTACAACAAAAATGTGCTGGGCTGGTTAGCGTCGGATGCTCGCAACGCGATGGCATGAGTTCGAATTCTGTCTTTTAAGTTTAGATTTTTATATTATATATTACTCTACTTATTTAATATGTACTTCTTTCGCTACTGTACTAACAGTGGAACCCACAAAGTACTTAGAATATTAAGGATGGACTTGTTTCTTTTTATCTTTACATGCACGGGTTGTAGCCACTGCAAGTCACATGTACCTTTGTACATGCAATTAACTTTTTATAGAGGGACAATCATACAGGCAATTAACTCAAATGGATTGGATGTCACTCTATTAATTCCAGCATAAAGAGCATCTCCAACGACAGCCGGCAAGTTTTCTCCCGCTTCCTTCCGCGGAGGACGACATCAAACGCCAGCGGCATACATTTTTACAACTCTAACCAACCAAATGAAATTCGTGCAAACACGGACTGATTTCATATAAGCATGAAGGATTTCGTATAAAAAAGCCGGATCTTCATATAAACATGATGGATTTCATTACATTTACATTAACTAAGAGGTGCCAATCCGGCTCTCTTGTATAATTAATACTCCCTCCGTCCGAAAATACTTGTCCTAGAAATGGATATATCTATACTTATTGTAGTTCTAAATGGCCGCCCGCGGATCCCTTTGTATTCCTCATCTCCGTCAGACACTTGCGGGGTCGACGAAGGTCCTCGGAAGAGACGAAGCAGCAAAGAAACCACTTGAATCATGGTCGCCGCGCCGGCGGTGGCCTCCATGGGTCCCAAGTGGCAGCGGCCTCCCGTGTTCTACTTCTCCTCGATGATGGCGGCGGACACGGAGAAGCTGGCCACCGACTCGACGCTCTCCATGCACCCGGCTTCTGTCTCTGCCTGCATGGCGCTGCCGCAGGCACGCGAGGCGCGCCCACAGACACGGGAGGCGTGGCCACCGCAGAACCTGGTGGCGCGATACGACGCGGCAGCGACGGCGCCTATACCGGCTTGCTCGCCGCCGTGCCGGCGCGGAGCAACTCGCCACTCCTCATCGAGCTCAACTGGAGCGGCGAGTTGCTGAACCACGCTACCGCTTAGCGGCAAATCGCCTGCTGGGCCAAGCGAGGTTGCCGAAGCACCGAGCGGCCTCGCCCGTATCAGGAGGGCTCGGTGGGCCACCCAACCGGGTAATATGCCGGAGAACGGCTCATCGGAAGCCATCAGAAGAGTGGAGAAAATGGTGAAGGAGGAGATGGGGGAGCGGCGGAGGGGTGCGATTCTTGCCATTGTCTGCAGCCTCGTGTAAATAAAGGGCGGACGGTAGGTGCTTGGCCGGCGTCTGGCCTCGTTTAAACTGAGGGCGGACGGGAGGAGCTCGGCCCGTGTTGCGTTTAATTCCGGCCCGCTCATGAACGTACGTGTGGCCAGAGTAGGATTTTCGGTTTGCATGCGGGTTTAACAGAGGGGTTTAATGGAGGCCCGGGCGTGCGTGGCGGTGCTGATACTATTCGATTTGGCGGCATTAATGAGCCGTCAAATCACAAAGGCCCTCGCCTCTCGTGAAACCGACCGAGCTAGACTGCCCCGCCCTCTAGCCTTTTAAAAAATGTATATACTCCACTTTTGTACAATAGTAGTATGGATGGATTGCGCCATGGAGCAAAACTTGAAATTAAAAAAAGGTGGTACATATAGAGAGCGCTCGTGAACTATGTGTCATACATGGCAATAAATAAAGTACTACATGATACTAATATATGATGCA
Source organism: Aegilops bicornis (assembly GCA_021605145.1). Taxonomy (NCBI): domain Eukaryota; kingdom Viridiplantae; phylum Streptophyta; class Magnoliopsida; order Poales; family Poaceae; genus Aegilops; species Aegilops bicornis. Next base: position 228,185,396 of record CM038675.1, read on the forward strand.
TGGCACAGGAGTACTAAGTATTATTAATACAGTTTTGCTAGAACTCATCTAGATGAGATATAATTTGGTCTCATTCATCTTTTATAGCCATTGGATGTGATGCTATAAGATGCTTGTGTGCTGACGTGGGTTGTATTTGTTCTTGTGCAACGAACTGACCACTGCATGTCACGTTTGATAGTCTCAAGTCATTAAAAGCATACAAGCCCCACATCTCTTCTTGGTTGATTCCTCAATTTATGTCAAAAAATAAGAAACAACGTGAGAGTTAATGCACCACGCCTATGTGTTTACTATTTGGTTTTCGTAAGATGACTTAATACTCACCTAGACGGAGGGAGTATTCGATTTGACAGCGGGTGGCGCAGTTCCCGATACGGATTTAATGCAGATGAGGGAGGGAGTAGCGGTTCCCGATATGTTGAATGGCCAATGCATCCTCTTTCAATTAATGCATGAGGGAAGTAATGGGAGGAGGTCCAGGAAAAGAGGCTGCTCGATGTGAATGCAACGCAGTTTGCCCTCATTGCCCTCATATAAAGGCGCCCCTCCATTCCAATGCATCTACCACATCGTACGCACCTAAGGATTTGCCTAAGCACCTACACTAAGCGCAAAAGAGCTCACTCCAGTCCCATGGCGGCGATGCGCGTGAGCGGCCAGCGGCTGCGCCAGATGGTCCACGACGCCGGCCTGCAGCATGGCGCCGAGGATAGTCTCCAGACGGTGTTGGAGACCGGCTGGTGGATGGCCGCCGTCGACGCCAACTACGACTCTCAGTTGGACCAGATGATCGTTGCCACCAGCAACAAGTTCACCATCCTTAAGAAGCTCGCGGACGACATCGCCGTACTCCTCCAGCCCGCGCGCCCGGGATCCTCATTGCCTACCACCCTAATCGGCCTCCTTGGTCGGAACCTCTTTCAAGCACTGGTGGCCCTGCGACTGCCCGCAGACGCCACGAAGAATGTCCACCTGGAGGTCGCGCTCACTGCGAGGCACCTCGCCCTGCAAGAATTCGTCGACCTACACATCCACGTGTAGGAGCAAATCATGTACATAGGTATCTACAAGGCCAGTGAGGACACTACGACGTTGGCCTTCCTCAACCGGCTGGAAGCCTTGGATGCCTTTGCTGAGAAGCACCTCGACTTCGCCACAAAATCCGCCGCTCCTTAGCCGCCGGTCGGTGGCCCAGCGCACTAAGTTGAGGAGGAGGAGGTCGTACGTTCGTGGATCCATCTTTCTTCTTGCCTTCTGTAACCACCACTTCGATCGCATCATCGTGGCCTTAATTCTTATTGTGCTGTTGTATTCTCGTTCCAGTCAATACCGACATGTATGATCCCTTTGCTTAATTATATGCATCACTCTAACTAGTACTCCATCCGTCAATTTATAAGTTGTGCTTACCTTTTCCATTAACTTCGTGCAACGCGCGGGCATCTTGCTAGAAACACTAGAATATGTCTATATAATCCGTATGTGATAGTCCATTTGAAATCTCAAAAAAGACAAATATTTAGGTACGGAGGGAGTAATATATTAGGAGTATATAAAAACAATAGTGATTTCTTTCAAGTTTGTGAACAAATACTACTATTCTACTACATTGGATCCATCGCAACGCACACGCACATTGCTAGTAAAAGGAAAAGGCATGTCGCGTTCGTGTCGCACCCCTACACGCCCGGGAATCGGGAGTACAACACGGCCCGTCCGGCACGACACATAGCTTAGGGAAGGCGTGTTGCCTAGCATTTTCACTTTCATGTGGGACCGCCGTTGAGCAAACCGACACCCCGCCCGCCGCCGGGTTGGAAAACAGAAACGAGGGGAAGATCTAGCTGTTGCACGGAAGCCAAGAAATTTGGTGTCAGACGGGGCTCGTTGATAGAGTAGGAGCATTCCGTACTAGTACTACTCCTACTAGTACCAAGTTTGTACTCCTAATACTATATTACTAGTAATACCACTATACAACTAGTAGGTACGTGCACGGCACAACATCGTAGGAACAAAAAAGGGGAAGATCTTGTTTTGGGTATTTTATCTTTTTTTTCAATCAACGTAGTATGAATAATATGATGTGGGGGGCACCCATGAAGCTTATGTGGCTTGGTTGCATGGCTATGGAAGGTTAGAGAAAAATAAATAGATAATGTGTTTAGAGTGCACTCCACTAAATAGATATACTTTGGATCCATTGCAACGGACCGGCACATCTATATTTATACCCCCTATATAGTGTGTGAAAAACTTTGAAAGTTGGTCGTTGGATGAAGCCAATCCGACGGTACAAAGATGGAAAATCCAAGCACCATCGGCCGTTGGATATCATCCACCAGATTCTCGCCACATGTATAATCTAGAAGACTCCATGGTTGAACTTAATTCATGACTAACTTTGCCACAACTAAGCTTAGGCAAAGTTATTAGTTCTTCAAAATGAGAGCCACAAGTTCGCAAGCCTAAGGGAATCTTGCCACATTTTTGTGTGTATGTCATGTGGGGCCTTAGTGTGGCTTGCCTAAGGTGTGGCTTGGACCAAACACTCACCTAAGTTAATCAAACTTGCCTAACCTTACATTCCACCAGATTTTGCCACATGTTAGAATCTAGAAAACTCCACATGTAGAAGCATAATGCACAAACCACCAGAATCTCATGCGTGCAATGCATGTGTACCTTACTAGTACTACTCCAGTTGGTAGTACTAGTAAGAAACAAATTCCAATTTTGGCACGAGCTCGTACTGCGGGAGCACCACAAGGCCTGCCGCAGGAGTTACATTTCCCTCTCGGGGCCCACGGACCGAACTTCGTGGCTTAGTGCCCGGCCTATGAGTCAATGACATGCGGACCTTAAATGCGGCTGGCCCACATGTCATTCTCATGGTGGTAGCGTGGTTCGCGACTTACTCGTTCGAGATGAACCGGCCGGTGGTGGCGTGGCCGTGTCGAGGGTGCCACAGCTGGGCGTCGGGGCGTTACGAGGCGAAGATGGCCACACCGGCGGGTACTACCTGTAGTACATAAGTACTCCAGCTGAGGAATGATGCCCGGGACGAAATGCGTCACAGCTGCTGGATGAAAATTCGATGAGTACGGATCGGAGCACAGCAGCGGAGCAGGCAAATTGCGTCCAATCGGGTGTGTTTGTGGTAGAAAGTTGATGGTCGCTGCAGTTCAGCTGGCCCGCATGTCATGCACACAAAGGCAGAGGAGCGGTGGGGCCGAGAGGGATGAGGGGCACGAACAATCCTATTTTCTGTCAGCGACATGTGGGACCAATAAGCGTGGGTCCCACCTGTCAGCGAAGGAAAGGCAGGGCAAGGCAGTGATAGCCACGTCAGAGGATCCATGTCCACGTCGGGGGACGTCGTGCCGTGGGTTGGAGCGGCGTCATGGGAATCGCGTGTGGGTGTGGCAGTGGTAGAAACAAGAAACGTGATGGTCGTCGTGGTTCAACTTCCATGGACAAGCTGTCGTGTCTGCTGACACATGTATATCAAAACTAGAGTGTTTATATTTCAAGCACGTGAACAAGTATTATTCTACTAGTTTGGATCCATTGCAACACACGGGCCAGCACATTGGTAGTAGTAGTGTCCATCTCTATCTCTAGAGGCCTTCCCTCGTTCATCCTTTTCTCTCACAAGATAAACTACTCATACAAATGCATCTTGATGTTCCGTGGAACGCACGAGGATGTTTCCTTGGGGTCTCTCGGTAGCGGCGTGGCCGTAGTTGCATGTTGACGCCCCTTGAGATGCCGACGTTGAGGGGCACTCGGATTTCCTCCGATGAGCAGGTAAGATGAGTTTGATCACGTAGTAAATGCATTCTAAAGACTACTTCCGTGTCCATTTCCAAATTCTCCCCGCCACTGCTTTCACTGTGCTAGGCTCCGTCTGCAGTGGAGATTGGCTTGCATATGTACGGGAGGGTACCAACATCAATTTGCACAACATTTACAACGGTGACGCCGTTCCCGTAGAACCTTTGTCCAATATTGGGATCAGCCATGCAATGGGCCACCGCATGAATTGGTACGATGGAACCACGGTGAGATTGAATAAGATAGCACGAACCTTGCACATGGCGGTCAAAGGCGGACCATGCTGTCTGCGGCCGATTTGTTGTTGTACGAGTAGGAAGAGGTTGTGCTCCTTTCTAACCGCATCTTCGCGGTGACAAACCAGGGGACTTATTTTGTATGGGACACATCCTACAATATACTCCCTCTCTCCCAGTTTATTCGTTTTATAAGTTTCAAATTCAAATTTAGAGCTCCCCATCACATGTTGAGATTACAATGTCCATTAAATCATTGCTTGCATGTATAGTAAAGAAACAAATCTCGAGTTTGGCACGAGTTCGTGCTGCGGGAGCACCACAAGCCTCGGCGCTGGAGTTACATTTCCTCTCGAGGGCCGTCGGGACTGAGCCAGCCTTATCGCACCTACCTTTTCAACAATAACATGTGGACCCGATAGGTGACTGGTCCACATGTAATGCTCCCGAAGGCAGAGGGGCAGTGGGGCCAAGAGGGGTGAGCCACAGGTCGGGGGACGTGTGGTTTCATGGGTTCGAGCAGCGTCGTGGGAATCGCGGGTGGCTGTGGTAGAAACTTGATGCTCGCCGCCTTTTAGGTGGCCCACGTGTCATGCACACAAAGGCAGAGGGGTGGTGCGGCCGAGAGGGGTGAGGCGCAAGTCGGGGGGCGTGGTGCCGTGGGTTGGAGAGGCGTCGTGGGAATCGCGAGATGAAACGTGATGGTCGTCATAGTTGAACTTCCATGGACAAGCTGTCATGTCTACGGACACATGCACTGCATACCGATCACTAGAAGGAGTAGCAGAGAAAGCTATATATGCGGATAAATAGTTCCTTATAGTCAAGCGGACCCAGGCTACTACTCTGTTCCAAAGACATACACACCATTGAAATAGTCCATCTATAGCAATATACACAGAGAGGGAATAATTTTTTTGTACAAGAGAGGAAATAGTTCATCCATCCATAATGCCCTCCTGCTGGTGCAACGTTTTCTTCTTCTTCTTCTTTTTCTTCTTGTTCTCATTCTCTGTGGGAGACGGCTTCGCAACAAGCTCTTTGGACCTTGCAGCTATCTCGAAACTCACACGGGCATCGAGGGCAGCATATTTTATCCGCTCGTACGTCAAGGGATAATTCTCCCATCCAGACGACCTTAATGCCACCGTCTCGTCACCCGAGCACAAAATTTTCTATGTCGAATAGGGATGGTGTCTGTTTAGCACAATCTTCTACAGGAATTTTGATTCTGGTTTGTAGGTCAGCGATGCTTTTCAAATCAAGGTTGTACGGCTCCAGCTTCTGTTTGTCCCCTCCGATGGCTGCCCCACAGAAGTATACGTCCTCCCGAGATAAGAAATCGTGAAGCTCACCTGGCATGGTTGGCGAGTGTATGATGTGGTACACCAAAACATCATCTTCGAGGCACAGCTGATGGACGCGGCACGCTGGATCTTCCAGGGCACGCCTCCGTGTACTCGTGTCGAGACTGATGACCCTCGTCTCTACCTTTTGAGGGAGTTGGATACATTGTTGATCCACTGCCGAACAACCCTTGGGTGGACGGTGACGGTGGCAACTATGCGCATCGAGCCTTCGACGAGGACATGTTGGATGCTAAAAACCTGCATCTCGATCTCTTTCGCCATTTGGAACTGCTGGAATGGAGGGCTATGGTTTGGAGAATTAGGATTAGATGGCTAGTCTAACTGAAGTAGTAGATGATTATTTAAAGAGGTTAAAACAATGTGAACGCAGTGGGGTTTGGATGCAAATGAAGACGAAGGGGAGGTGAACAAGACGAGGCGAATTGGTTCCCGATGGAGAAGTAAATGGGAGAAGTGGCGTGCAGGCAGTTGATTAGACGGCTAGGTAGACTAAACGAAAAGGCTATGCGGGTAGACCGAGGAGTCGTACATGTTAGGTATGCGTGCCCATCCTTCACGATAGGTGGGACCTATGCAAACAGATAAAACAATGTGTCGTAGCTTTTTTTTTGAGCGCGTGAGTGGGAGACACAACATTCTCTGGTTAAGGAATACTCCCTCCGTTTAAGTGAGTATAAGTCACCTTATGAAAATCAGGTTTTCCCAAAACCTTTAGGCATGGAGCATTAACTTCCTGCTCGATCCCCTCCCAGCCTCGTTAGCCAGTGTTCTCTTCCTCTGCTGCCGTGTTCTACCTTTCCATTTTTCCTCTTCTCGAGTGTGGAACGATCTGCATGTCGTCCTTGATGCACCAGAACAACCACTGCATGCATCGCAGGAGGGCGTTGATTGGGAATGCATGAGAATTTGGTTCTGCTCACAATATGGATGATACCTAAACGATGAAGTGAACAGGCATGCTATCACGGGAGACCTATTTCTGCTATACAATACTGGAGTACTCATGTTCCTACTAGCAGTAGTAGTAGTAGTAGTAGTAGTAGTAGTAGTAGTAGTAGTAGTAGTAGTAGTAGTAGTAGTAGTAGTAGTAGTAGTAGTAGTACAACTGTGGTACACTTGATGGTCAAAATACTATTCATCCGGTCCTCGCAGTGAAGTGACAACACCCCGCGCCTGACACTAGTCCAGGCGGTGTTTTCAGGTTACCAAAGTCAGCCTCACCCTATGCACTGTGCAGTCTGTCACCGCTGTTGTACAGCACATTGGCGCCTCGCCTCGTCTCCCTCTCCGCTCCCATAGCACCACTCCATCTCCATCTCCTTCTCCGTCTCCGTCTCCGTCTCCATCTCACTGTGCCCCCATGTACTGTCGCCTCACTCGCCACCCCCCAGTACCACTATTCCCTCGCTAGCCGCTCCAGCACCGACATCCTTCTCCCCCGTAAATCGAGCCCCCTTCAAACTCCACCATGGCGGAACGCGAACCGCGCAACATCCATATGAGCTGCGATTGGAGCAATCTCCCCAGCGACATCCTCGACCTCTGTTGTTCGTGTATGGATATGCTGACCGCCCTGCGGCTGGCTGCATGCTCGAGGGACATGCACACGATCATCATCGAAGGGATGCCTAAGCTTTTCAAGACACCCTGCTTGCTGCTATCTGGTCTTGCGAGATTGGCTCACCATGATACGGAGGCGTGCATGATGCCCCTCGACTTCAATCCGATCTCCATTAGCCGAAACTTCTTTGCAGGTATGTAGTGTGTCGCCGTACATCATTTCTCTCGACACCGATTCGACCACCATCGCCCAAAACATCTTGGCAGGTATGTACTGGTTCGGCATGAAATCCCACTGGATGGCTGCCTTCAGAGAAGACGGTAAAAAGTTGGTGCTCGTGAACTTCCAGACCTCCCATGAGATTATCCTTCCTCCGTTGGATTATATAGAGTATTACCATTGCGTTCCAAGTCATCTAGATTACTACGTCAGTTGGACGGATCTTGTTTTGCAGAAGATTGTAATCTGCCAAGTGCCCACACGACATGTGAATTACGCAGACTTCAAGCTAATTGCCTTGTTCGACCATGGACTCGCCTATCTTTACGCCGGTGCCTTCTTTAGCTGGAGACAACTCGGCTTGCAGTGGATCATCGTCAAAGCTGATACACACTTACGTGATACTATTGAACACAATGGCATCATCTACGCGATCGACAAAGCAGATGGCACCATGTATTCTTTGAGACGGTGGCGTGTAAGTTGTTTCCATCTCATGTTAATGATGACGCCATGACACTATTTGAACTTTTTGTGATGATTGGCATATCCCTGTTTGAGCCGAATTTGAGTAGAACTATGGCAATATATTAGGCCGTAAATCAGCTACATTTGGAATGAGTTAATTCATGCGATTGTGACCATGTCATTACAGGCAATTTGTACCCTGAATAATCAAACGTTTAGGAATATATGGATATTATCCTTATTTTACAGTAATCTATATACTACTACTAAATATGAGTGTGTATCAATGGCCATGTTAGTTTCCTCATTTTCATGATGTAGAAACATGCACCACACTGTTGGTTTCATCTAACCATACATTAGGGAAGTAAATGTGCATATGGAGAACTCTATATTTGGAAGTGGTAAAATCCTGCAATGCTTACCATGTGTACATACCTATATTCGCCCTTCAAAGAATCAATGGCTAGAATAATATCCTCACAAAATTTTTGCCCACGTAACACGAGTATATAACAATGCATGGTCTCATTAGTTACCTTGAAGAATTTGTTTGTGAGGGCAGAACATGATTACATAACATGCATGACATGGTAGTTTCTTGTGAAGAATCGATTGCGAGATAACATGAGTATAACCATGCATGGCACTTCTATATTTTCGAACCCAGTATACATTTGTATTGTCCTCCCAGTTCCAACAGGGACATATCACAGCTGTTTCTTGCATTATCCTACTCATACTCTGAACAATGCTGATCTTACATTAACAATGCCTGTCCTTTTTGATATGATGCAGTGTCCCTACAGTTACTGCCCTTTGTAATCACACCACCTTTGCCAAAAACAGGGAAGCACAACTGGTTCCTCGCTCTATCAGACGACGGAAAAAGACTGATGGTCATTCGAACACATGAGCCGAAAAAGTTATATTGCAAAAACCCCACTGTATATAAGCATCGTGTAATACGTGAGTATCCGGACAGTGACTGTTACATCTATGAGCAGGATACCAGCTTGTTGGGGCCTTTAGGATTTTTTAATTGGAGGCGGGTAAACAGCCTTGGTTCACACTCTGCTTTCGGACTCAATTATCCGATTAACCAGGAGATCACCGTTGGCAAGGACCTTGATGGTAGAGAGGCTCTGCTTGCTATGGAAAACTGTGTCTACACGGCGAGCCCTAGGAGTCTGGGAGCAAACTCCCCTGATTGTCAATGATACAGCCTGCAGCCAAAAGAAGGTGAGAATGACAAAGGCATCTGGATTAACTTTGATCCTTGGATGTCTCAATTACGACAGGAAGTGATGTGGTTCAAGCCTTGAGGTTGATAGGTGATTGGGCTGTTGCATCGAAAGGTTGGAGTACTGGTGTCTACGGATCACTTGTCGCTGAAGCGGGGCTGCAAATTATGATGGTGTTGGATCATCTCTTTGAATGACTTTGTTGTCTTTGCTGCTGGTTCTGGATGGGTAGTTCTTTCTTTTGTTATGCATATTCCTTGTCATTTGGTCATCCTCGTCTATGTCACTCTTTCTATGTAATAGTTGCTTCTGTTTAGAATGTCATTCTCGTCTGGACCACGAGAGTCTCAGCGCTGCAGATGGGTGCATTTTGGTGGTGTAGCAAGACTTCTTATGAACTATCATGTCTTGATGTTTATGTCAGTAGTAGTCACTAGTCAGTGTTTGAATGTTGTATATGTCGTTGTTTCGAACTGTTTATTGTCTCAAACTACTGGTGGGCTAAATGAGGGCATCACCATTCTCCAAAGGTTCAGAGTATATCTCCTTTTTTCAAGTTATATAATTTGAGCTCACTGTCTTTTCAATGACGTACACTTGTTTGGGCCAGTGAGGTGTCGTTGAATATGGGCTGAGTAGTAACGCAATGCCAAACAGGTCAATTATGACTCTCAGGCCGGGCTCTCAAAAGATCCTGAAAAAAGGACAGGCTCTCCAAAAAAGAAAGAATAAGGACTCTTAGGCCGACATGTGGGTGCCACCGGTGTTTTCGTGTGCTTGCGCGCCGAGAGCATATTGGCACGTGCTCGAAATTCATGCTACCTTTTCATCCCCAGTCTCCCGCCCCTCCCCCACCTCTGGAATCTCGATTCCTACTCCAGTTCCCCCAAATCCCCCTCCTGTACTCCCTGTACTCAAGCGCACTATCATGTCTCCGGTCAACGGGATCTCCGAGCCGGAGATCCTAAGGTCCGTCTTGCCTTCGGTCGCTGCGTGCTGTCGCTCAACAGTGGCATGGCGGCGCTATACGACCAGTATGCCGGCAAAGTGCTGATGGTAATCATCAACAGCGACCGCCTCCTCAGACGCCGGACGACCTTGTCAAAGCTCTTGGTATTGCGACGGCATCCAAATAAGTGACTTGCTCGTCGAAGTCTGTCCACCACCGCTGATTTCTTCGTCGGGTTCCGGACAACTTTCAAGCTGCGATCGTGTGTTCGAATCTTCCAGCGTTTGTTACTGCGATGGCGCTACCGGTGAGCTTTGATCGGTGGCACCCAGGATGGGGCTTGGTGCTATCTGAGCTTGAGTTTTTAACAAAGCTTACCTTCCACGGCATGCCACGACGTGCTTGGAATAGCGAGTCCATGAACGAGCTTATCAACGACCTTGGAGGTGAGCTTGTAAGTATGTTTGTTCCTCCAGACAGCTGGGCTCTGACGGTTATGGCATGGATGAAGAAGCCGTCCACCATACCGAAGGTGATTGGTGTTGAGATACCGGTGCAGGAACCGGGGTTGTACTATTCGTCGCCACCAAGGCCGCCGCGGACCACGTTAGGGATGTACCTGTATCGAGTGTTCATGCATGTCGAAGAAGTGGTCAATCCATCAATCGAAGTCCTGTCGCCATCGGTGCTGTGGGTCCGTCGATGGCGCCCATTCTGATAGTCAACGCCGGACTTTCCTGTGTTGCTCGGAACGATGGATGGCACAGGCCTACTCCATCGCGTGGCGGAGGCCGCCGCTTCTTTGGGAGAAGAGGCGGGCTGGCTGCTGGATGTGCTCTAATTTGAGGTAACAACTGAATCTTGTCAGATAGTACTAGTTAAATCCGAGCTATGGGTCTGAAGCACTGATATGCCAGTACATTTGATTGTGACCTATTCTAATTTTGTACCTGAACTATTTTTAGAAAGGGATGTACGTCAACTTAATGTGCTAGCAGAACTTATTGTGTTGTATGTCTGTTTTCTTTGCACAACATTCAAGATATTTCCCCGTCATTTATAAAGACGATGAACCGTTATGTATGACTTCGTTGGTTTCAACATAGCCCTTCGCGTAGCGATCCACTGCTTCCATCCTGATTGTGCCGCCTGCGTGAAATTTTTGTATGCAAGTTCAGTGTGCTATGATGTTCTATATGATTGTGTCAACTATATCAGTTTTTACTGAGCATCAGCAATGCATATGGCTAAAAGATGTATTTACGAGCATCGACCGATGAGTCTCTCTCTCTCTATCTGTCTCACACACTCACGCACGCACACACACGCGCACACGCACAAGTGGGACCTATTGAATTATTTATTTGCTCGTGACAGCTTTTAATTAGGTTCCACTGTAATCTAAAGTTTTTCTTAAGTTATTAATTGAGCTCAGTGACTTCAAAAAGTTGTACAGAAGTCTTGTTTGGGCCTTTCCGGTGTCGCTGAATGTGGGCTGAGTAACCATGTTAGGTTGTACTGTACTACACAGGCCTTTTTTTCAACATCAGCAGTGCAACTGGGCCGACAGTTGTACACAATATCCGGGTCAACTTGTTATCCACCCCGCTGGGCTGCAAAGTTTCCTAGGAGGTATGCATTAGGCTTAACAAGAAAATGGACTTTAAGAAATTATAAATGGGATGTAATTATAATAACTAGGCAATTACTATGCACCAAACACGTAATTAGTTTGAAAAATATATTATTTTTGGAATTTGGAAATTTTAATTTCATTACTTGTTGCGCGCGCAATATTTCGTTGGATTTTAACGTAATACAACTTTATTTTGAAATTATATTTAACCTGACTAGAAATTTCGGATAAAATATTTCGGATCCCATCACACCACAGCCGAACCAGTGAACCCTCGTACTCCTCTCCGCGCGGGCTTCCACTGCCGCGTCTTCCCCGGCTCCCCATCGTCCCCTTCCTAGGCCTCGCCGTCGTCCACCGCCCTGGTGCTCTCGGCGCGGCGTGGTTAAGGTGGTCAAGAACGACTTCCATCGGACGTGGGCGATGCGTGGAGAGGTCGATACCGGGTCCACGGCCGCAGCAAAGAAGTGCCTCCTTATTACGTGGAAAATAATGATTCCTCCACCTAACAGCTAGGACCCACCGGACGGGCCACTGTATTTCGCGGAAAAAACGTTTCCCCCTGACTGCTGGGACCCACCAACTTCATCTTCGCACGCAAGGAAATGCGCCCGAAAAAAAACAATTCACCCCCCTAACTGCTGGGACCCACCAGCTACACCTTCGCACGCAAGGAAGTGTGTCCGGGCAAAAAAACAAAACGATTAGCCCCCCTGACTGCTGGACCCACCAGCTACATCTTCACAGGCAAGGAAGTGCCTGACAGTCGGGACCCACCTGGTCGAAGCGTACGTAGCGTTGTCATCCCGGTCGCGAATGTACGCATATACCGGGTCGATGTAGAGGCGCGCACGTGTCATAGTAGAGGCTCGCACGTAGCATGTACACGTACGTACAACGGCCAGGGTGCAAGAACAAAAATACGGCCACGTATGTGTACATACGGGCGGGGTCTCGAACGCCTACTCGCGCATACATACATGGCTGGGTCGGAATGGAGAAACAACGTCATGGTCGTGTTCATGGGGAGCCAACCGGCTGGGTCGGAACGGAATGCGTGGTCGTGTTCATCGGGAGGGCTTGGACGGAACAGGCGATGGAAACGAGGCCTGGCGTAATGCACAATGGAGGAAACGAACCTCCTATGTTCGGAACGGGTCCTGTTGATCGGGAGGGCTATGGCGTACCGCAAAACGAAGGAAACGGACTTCCTACGGTCGAAACGGGGGTCCTGTTGATCGGGAGGGGTGTGGCGTACCGCAAAACGGGACTCCACGGGATATTGTTCATCTCCACCGTCGACCTCCTCCAGCCTCTACGGGCTACCGTTGACCTCCTCCAGCCTCCACCACGCGCTACTCCACCGGCTCCTGTTCAACCACCCCTCCATGGGCACCCCTCCACCGTCTACTGTTCATCCAGCCCTCCACACCACGGGGTCCTGTTCAACCACCCCTCCACAGCCCACCCTCCATCGCTCATCGCTCATCCAGCCCTCCACACCACGGGGTCCTGTTCATCCAGAGGCAACGCCACCGCTCATCGCTCATCCAAACCTCCCCGCAACGCCACTTGTTCATCCCAGAGGCAGCATCGATCGGCTTGATTAGCAGCGAGAAGAGCGGCGAATCGCTCGATCGGGTTCACTTAATGCCCATCGATCGATCGCCGGGTTCGATGAACGCGTAACTGCGGTGCAATTGCTCGGGTTCGATTAGAGCCCAACGCCTCGCTTTCGGTTTGATTAGAGCCAACGCCTACGCACCTGCAGCGTCACGTGTCACGAGAAAGCAGCGCGCATCGCTTCGGCCCCCGACCTCCCACCGTGAATCGAACTCCCGAAATTTTCCTCCACCGCGCTTCTACCATGGTTTTTTCCGTCATGGACGGCCCAAAGAATGTCATGTAGCTGCGTCTCCGGCCCGCCAAGGACGAAAAGCCCATTTTCTGTCATGATTTTTTGTCATAGAAGTAGGAGCCCACCACATCTATGATGATACCGGGTTTTGTCACAATTATCGTCATAGAAGTGTCATATGTATGACAGAAAAAAAATTCGTTCGGCCCAAAATGTCAGGGATATGTCTTTTTTTTGCAGTGTATGATCGAGATACAGTATTAAACCCAACAAAAAAACTATTTTCGATGGTGGCGGAGGCGGCGTGCCGTGCCATCGTCATCGTTGTCATCCTTCGGGACGCCGTTGTTGCAGTCTTCAATGCAGCATGCTTCCTCTTGAGCATGTGTTGGTTTTCCCTTGAAGAGGAAAGGCTCATGCGGCAAAGTAGCGTAAGTATTTACCTCCGTTTTTGAGAACCAAGGTATCAATCCAGTAGGAGACTACCCGCAAATCGCCTAGTACCTGCACAAACAATCAAGAACCTTGCAACCAACGCAATAAAGGGGTTGTCAATCCCTTCACGGCCACTTGCAAAAGTGAGACCTGATAAAGAAAATAAGATAAATATTTTTCGTATTTTTGCTGTATAGATTGAAAAGTAAAGATTGCAAAATAAATAGTAAACTAGAATTATAGATTGGAAACTTATATGATGTAAACTAGACCCGGGGGCCATAGGTTTCACTAGTGGCTTCTCTCAAGATAGCATAAGTATTACGGTGGGTGAACAAATTACTGCCGAGCAATTGATAGAAAAGTGCATAGTTATGAGAATATCTAGGCATGATCATGAACATAGGCATCACGTCTGTGACAAGTAGACCGAAATAATTCTGCATCTACTACTATTACTCCACACATCGACCGCTATCCAGCATGCATCTAGAGTATTAAGTTCATAAGAACAGAGTAACGCATTAGGCAACATGACATGATGTAGAGGGATAAACTCAAGCAATATGATATAAACCCCATCTTTTTATCCTCGATGGCAACAATACAATACGTGTCTTTTCCCTTTCTGTCACTGGGCTCGAGCACCGCAAGATTGAACCCAAAGCTAAGCACTTCTCCCATTGCACGAAAGATCAATCTAGTAGGCCAAACCAAACTGATAATTCGAAGATACTTGCAAAGATATTTAAATCATGCATAAAAGAATTCAGAGAAAAATCAAATATTGTTCATAGATAATCTTCATAATAAACCCACAATTCATCGGATCTCGACAAACACACTGCAAAAAGAGTTACATCGAATATATCTCCAAGAAGATCGAGGAGAACTTTGTATTGAGATCCAAAGAGAGAGAAGAAGCCATCTAGCTAATAACTATGGAACTGAAGGTCTGTGGTAAACAACTCACACATCATCGAAGAGGCTATGGTGTTGATGTAGAAGCCCTCTGTGATCGACTCCGCCTCTGGCGGAGCGCCGGAAAAGGCCGCAAGATGGGATCTCATGGGTACAGAAGGTTGCGGCGGTGGAAAAAGTGTTCCGTTGCTCTTCCCGAAGGTTTCAGGGTATAAGAGTATATATATGCGAAAGAAGTAGGTCGGTGGAGCTGTGAGGGGCCCACGAGGGTGGGGGGCGTGCCTACCCCCTGGGGTGCGCCCTCCTACCTCATGGACAACTCGTGGCTTTCTTGACCTCCACTCCAAGTCTCCCGGATTGCGTTTGTTCCAAAAAAAGATCCTCGCCAAGGTGTCATTCCGTTTGGATTCCGTTTGATATTCCTTTTCTGCGAAACGCTGAAATAGGCCAAAAAACAACAATTTGCACTGGGCTTCCGGTTAATAGGTTAGTCCCAAAAATAATATAAAAGGTATATTAAAGCCCATTAAACATCCAAAGCAGATAATATAATAGCATGGAACAATTAAAAATTATAGTTACGTTGGAGACGTATAAAGCATCTAAGCTTAATTCCTGCTCGTCCTCGAGTAGGTAAATGATAAAAACAGAATTTTTGATGTGGAATGCTCCCTAACATAATTTTCAATGTAGTCTCTTTATTGTGGCATGAATGTTCAGATCCAAAAGATTCAAGATAAAAGTTTAATATTGACATAAAAATAGTAATACTTCAAGCATGCTAACCAAGCAATTATGTCTTATCAAAATAACATAGCCAAAGAAAGCTCATCCCTAGAAAATCCTATAGTTTGGCCATGCTTCATTCACTACTAGAATCAATGATTTTAACTAGGGCAAAATACCCTAGGTGAAAGCCCAAAAACTCTAGGTAAAGACTTTACCTAGAGCTTCCCCTAGGTAAAGAGCACTAGGTGAAGTATAGTCGGTAAAGAAGGCTTTCCCTAGCGTTTTTCATCAGCCCGAGGGGAAGTATACTTTACCTTGGGGCACATGCTCTAGGAAAAGAATACGTTGGGTTAGCTCTGCCAGCGTGGAAAGTATATATCCCTAGGGCCATAATGCCCTAGGGAAAGCTTGTGGGGCCCTATTATATATATATATATATATATATATCAGCTATAATTTGAAATATATAAATATGAAATCATATCCACTATTTACGAATAATAGAAACATGTTGCATCAGACAATCACAATGAAAGTAACAACACACCAAATTTGGATTTATACCAACTATAATTCATAAATTACCGAATATTCATCATACAAAACATTTATACAACCCATCAATCCAAAAAGAGCTAGCTTAAGTTGCAGAAATAGTCCAACACTGCAATTGCATCTATAATCTGTTGTAGACCAGACCACGTATCAGCTAGTGTTGCTATACGAAAACACTCCCAATCGACATGTTAATTTACTATGCATGCATCACAATGTTGGCCTTGAGAAGTATATGCTCCGAACATCTCTTGAGCCCTTTCATCAGGTTGCCCATCCAAGTCTTATGAGGAACGAGGAACGTCTGAGCTCACAAAAATGAGGCTGCAAAATACAAAGAAATAAGAAAAGCGCTTTCATGACCATACAAAACAATTGCAGTACTAGATATTGAACCATAGATCATAGGCATGGAATCGAAATGATGTTTTCAAATGTCAAAAATGTTGGTGCACAATGCATATGTAATGCCCTCGATGCGGCTATATCTCCCACGTGTCGAAGCACGACTTAGAGGCATAACCGCATTGAAAGCAATGTCGCAAGTGAGGTAATCTTCACACAATCCATGTAATACATAAGGGAAAGAGGTACATAGTTGGCTTACAGTCGCCACTTCACACAGTACATAAATAAACATCCATCTTTCAGATTACACTCAAGGTCCGACTACGGAACCAAAACAAAAGAAGATACCCCAAATGCTACACAGATCCCCGATCGTCCCAACTGGGCTCCACCACGATCATCAGGAAAGACACATAGTAACGACCACGTTCCTCGTCGAACTCCCACTTGAGCTCGTTTGCGTTACACCGGCATCGTCGGCACTGCAACTGTTTTGGTAGAATCTGTGAGTCACGGGGACTCAGCAATCTCACACCAGCGAGATCAAGACTATTTAAGCTTATAGGAAGGACAGAGTTGTGAGGTGGAGCTGCAGCAAGCGACTAGCATATATGGTGGCTACATTCGCAAAAGAGAGCGAGAAGAGAAGCAAGGCACGGACGTGAAGCTAGTAGCGATCAAGAAGTGATCCTGAACTACTTACGTCAAGCATAACTCCAACACCGTGTTCACTTCCCGGACTCCGCCGAGAAGAGACCATCACGGTTACACACGCGGTTGATGTGTATTTTAAATACGGTCAACTTCGGGTTTTCTACAATCGGACATTAACAAATTCCCATCTGCCTCATAACCGCGGGCATGGCTTTCGAAAGATAATACCCTGCAGGGGTGTCCCAACTTAGCCCATTATAAGCTCTCACGGTCAACGAAGGATATTCCTTCTACCGGGAAGACCCAATCAATCTCGGAATCCCGGACTACAAGACATTTTGACAGCAATAAAACAAGACCAGCAAAGCCACCCGAATGTGCCGACAAATCCCGATAGGAGCCGCACATATCTCGTTCTCAGGGCACACCGGATGGGCAAGACGTCGGGTTGGCATAGACCCTGGATTGCCCAGGGGGCGCCGGACATCGCCCAGGTTGGGCCAGCACTCGAAGGAGCACTGGTCCGGGGGTTAAAATAAAGATGACCCTCGGGCTCGCGAAAACCCGGGGGAAAAAGGCTTAGGTGACAAATGGTAAAACCAAAGTTGGGCCTTGCTGGAGGAGTCTTATTCAAACCAAACTGTCAAGGGGGTCCCATAAATCACCCAACCGTGTAAGGAACGCGAAATCAAGGAACATAACACGGGTATGACGGAAACTAGGGTGGCAAGAGTGGAACAAAACACCAGGCATAAGGCCGAGCCTTCCACCCCTTACCAAGTATATGGATGCATTAATTATAGCAGATATATATTGTGATATCCCCAACAAGTAAACATGTTCCAACAAGGAACAACATCTCCATGTTCCAACAAGGAACAAACTTCATCTTCACCGCAACTAGCAACGCTATAAGAGGGGCTGAGCAAAGCGGTAACATAGCCAATCAACGGTTTGCTAGGAAAGGATGGTTAGGGGCTGACATGGCAATATGGGAGGCATTATAAGCAAGTGATAGGCATCGTTGCATAGGCATAGCAAAAGAGCGAGCATCTAGCATAGCAAAGATAGAAGTGATTTCGAGGGTATGGTCATCTTGCCTGCAAAGTTCTCAGAGTTGTCGAAAGCTTGATCCTCGTAAGCGTTCTCAACAGGTTCCTCGCTCACGTACTCGTCTCCGGCTCTACCCAAAGCAAGAACACAAACAAAGGAACCACAATAAATCACGGTGCAATGCACAAGCAACATGATGCAAAACATGACATGATATGCGAGATGTGATATGCAATGCGTATGCGGCGCTCGGAAGGAAAATGATGAACCAGGCATCAACTTGGCAAACCAAGTATGCCGCTGGAAAGATGAGATGATTTCGGTTGAAATCGATATAAAGATCACCGGAATCAGATGCACGGTTTGCAAAAGACAAGCCAAACAAGAATGACACAAATCTGCCATCAACAGCATGATGCCACATAGCAAGCAACAAGAAATTAAGCTACTGCACCCAAACGTACCAGAAAAACATATGGCAGTGATCTACTCAAGATGCTTGACAAAAGATGAACACTGAGCTACGGCTAAATCACAGACTTCGTGAAATTACTGAACATGGCAAAATCAGCATCAGGAAGCAATGTTCAGAGCAAGAAAACAGCATGCTACAGGAACTTATAATAGCAAAGCAAGGCATGGCATGAATCTACTCAAAGCATAGAACAAAAATCCCTTACTGACCATGAGCCAAAAGAGATCAGAAAATATAGTAACACCCATGTCAATATAGCAAGTTTCATAATGATTCAGCAATGTATGCGTGGCAAAAACAGATAACAAGTAGGCATGTTTAAGAGCTCAATGCACTACCTACAGAGCATTACATGATAAACTAAGTATACATACATCAAGAAGACATGGCATAGAAGACATACATGGCAAGAACAACATCATAGCATACACGGATCAACCACAACAACCTTGGCAAAATTGAATAACATGTAAACAATATGCCAGGAAACATTTTATCGCCAAAGTAGAGCTCGATTGACTCAAGCTATGGAACTCCATAATTGCAAACAAAGGCATGGATGGATAGAGCATAACCATATGTTCAAAATATGCATGGATCTCTCGGTATCATCATGTTAACATGGCATAAAAATATTAGCAAAACAGGGGCTGAAATCAGCAACATCAGGAAGCCTAGTTTGCATGCTTGTGCTAGTCACCACATAGATCACAAAAATACATGGCATACACCCCTGGAAAGATGGCATGGCATATTACAAAACACATGTAGGACTCAAATTCATAGGGTGCACACATCAATCATAGCAAAAATAACAAAAGTGCATGTTCTGTTAAGAAACAAAAACTAACATCACATAGCCCTCTTCTAACAGCATTTCGGGCATCAAGATGAGCTCAACTGAAAATGATGCAATGAGATGAAATGATCTACTCATCGAGGCGAACATTTTGGCATATTACACGCACGAAACGGAGCTACGGGTGCATAGTTATGATGCGATGAAAATACAACAAATCATTACAGAATTAAAGACTTGGACGATTTGGGGGAAGAAAGTCAACCCGCTTGGATCCAGATCTGGCGGAGCTCGAGGTCGAGGTGGCCGGCCGAGCGGGCTGCTCGCCGGAGTGGCTCGGGCCGGGAGGCGAGGGGCCGAGGAGGGCGAGGCCGGGCGGAGGAGGGCGCCGGCGGTGGCGCGCGAGGAGGGCGCCGGGCCGGTCGGGCGCGGGCGTCTGGCGCGGGCGACCATGGGCGGCGGCCGGGCAGGGCGCGGGCGGCCGGCCGGGAGCGGGTGGCGGGCGCGGGCTGGTGGCCGCCTCGGGGAGGGCCTCACTTTGGCCGGCGCAGCGTGGGGGAGGGGAGGCGAACTGGGGACCGGGCTCACGTGGCGCAAGGCCGAGAGGCGGTGGGAGGCGGACGTTGTCCGCCCGCCCGGACACGCCCGGGCGGCGGCGGACTGGGATTTGCTAGGGTTAGGGGAGAGGATCCGCGAATTTGGAATGGGGGGTGTATATATAGGCATAGAAGGAGCTAGGAGAGTCCAAATGAGGTGCGGTTTTCGCCCACACGATCGTGATCCGACGACGGAGAGCATGGAAGTGACTTAGATGGGTTATTGGGCTGTTTTGAAAGGTTGTTGGGCTGCAACTTAAAAGAGGCTTTTGCGAGAGTGCGGTTAACCGTTGGAGTACCAAACGAGCTCCAAATGACCCGAAACATGACCGGTGGTCTACCGGTGGTATACCAAGGCCACTTGACAAACCTCGGTCCATTCCGAGAAAATTTAGTACCCGCTCACGGAAAAACGTAAAAGGGGACGCCGGGGGACATAGGAGTGCCGGATTGCAAAACGGACAACGGGAAAAATGCTCGGAATCATGAGACGAACACGTATGCAAATGCGATGCACATGATGACATGATATGAAATGCATGACATGGACAAAATGCAAAAAAGAAGAAAAACCCAACCACGGAGGGAATATCATATCACAATGCTGAAAATGGCAAGAGTTGGAGTTACAAATATGGAAAGTTACATCCGGGGTGTTACAGCATATGATCTACCTGAGTTATAATGCTTGTTTTTAGACCTCTAGAAAGTCTACCAAGCTCGAAATGAAACTGCATGTGCCCAGAAATAGTCACAACACTTAGGTTTAGTCGCATGAAGAATACACAATTTTGGACATGTGCATCAAAGCATTCCTGTCATACCACTTTGTTGCCTTCTAAAATAAAAACACAATTTTGGACATGTGCAGCAAAGCACTCCTGTCATACCACTTTGTTACCTTCTAAAAAACATTACTTGACAAAACAGTGCAGGAACATGTATGGTATCCCACTTGCTAAATTACTTTTATCATACAGCTACGCCGCGTTATGATGTAGTCAATCAACCATATAAAATTTCAGTGCATATATCACTATAGATACAACAGATCATCGAAGGCGCGAAGGTACAACAGGTCATCAAATTTCTCAGAAAAAAATATCATCAATTACTAATTTTATGAGTTCACACCAGGACTTACCATATACATGATTCATGAGACACATGCACAGAACAGTCTTGCAGTTTAACTAGGCATCTTGATATCCAGAACAGACGTGACAATGCCCTACATCAAGAAAGATAACATCACAACCATCTCAACAAAATAGTTACTTGAATTACCACATACAGATAACTGAATGTTTGTTGACCTCACTGAACACTACTTCTAAATGTCTAAAACCATACGCGGGAAATTTTTAGCAATACAGTTCGGTGAACATATATGTTTTCCAGTGATCATAGACAGAAATAAATATAATTCATAGATTGGGGCCTTTCTATGTAGTCCCATGTTTGAGTCTTCGACCATAGCGGACAGTCAGATCACGACCTGCCAAACAATCACTCCATGTGCACCCCCACTTACCTCCTCCCTCTTTCCCCTTTTACTTTCTCTTCCTTCCAAATATTTTTTTCTTCCCGGTGAGCAGACAACATGATCTTTTAGGAATTTTCAATTGGTACTTATCGTGATCCCCCTTTCTGTTAAGATGGGGTGAAGAGAGAAGCAATGAAGGTGAAGATGCAGGAGGATGGCCTTGAATATCATGTTTATGCACGAGGAGCTGAAGCACTCATTTGTAGATGCTCTACCTTTCTAGGATTCACCAGGTTTATTATCAACTCTGTAATTTCACCTTTTCTCAAAAAAATTGTATATTTAACATTATATTTTATTAAGCGCATACAACCCGCAATGATTTTGATTTGCAACAGTAGTTGGTATGCTTGCTACGGAAAGCCACAATTTGTTGTGCATTACCACAGCCAGGTTAGATGTGTTCCCTAACATTAATTTGTCTACAACCATCCATGTTGCTATGGCCTTTGCTGTTTTAGCCTGTTGATCTTTCCGATTCAGATTCGCTTATGATAGCTTAGCCTACCAATATGGAACATTATTATTTGCCTATAAAAAACTACCATTACTGTTGTGCAAATCATGAAAGATATTACTCCATGGAGCATGTACAAGGATTTTGCTATGAGTTTCAAGTGAAAGAAAAATGCAAGAAGAAGCGGATCATCATAATCATACTCTCATCTGATGAAGACAGCGCCAATAAATTGATGCCAACAATGCAAGACCCAAACCACACATCAAGCATCCCTCTCCATTTGTATCCGTAGACTATCTAGCTCTACCATGTACTATCCTAAATAAATAGTAACGAGTCTATTATGCATTTTTTGTTGTATTCCACAGTTTACCCAAAGACACATTCAGCACGGAACTTAATAAAACTTATTAGGCTACAATCCAATCAATGATGGGCTGTCACAGCGCATCCACACAATTAGTTTAATTATAATGCTAAATGACTTCTATATCATTATGACACATGAAGAGATGTTACAGAACATGGACCATAAACGAGGGCTAACGAGCAAGTAAATTAACTGAATAAGACCGTCACACAGACATTTACCTTGAGTTTTATATAGTGGGCATCAATGACTCATGTTACATATAGACTAATGTTCTGATGCAACGAGCAGTAGCAATCTAATGATGCGCAAAATAATAGCTTCTAGAGAATATTATAATACTAAGATTGGTTCAAACCAGCAAGAGAAGGGAAGATGGAGGACCTTGTCAGCGGAGGCATGGTGGTGGATCTGGTCGTGTGGGCATGGTGGATCCACGGCATTATGGGGTCGTCGGTGTGGATCCACGGTTGGAGAAGGAACGACGAAGGGATGCCACGTCTCCTCCCGCGGTGGGGGACGATGGATCCGGTGCACGAGGACCTCGCCCATTGCTCGTCAGCGTGGATCCACGATTGGATAAGGGGAGAAGGGATCGCGCCAGAGAGGCCATGGCTGCTCTCGCGGTGGGGATGAAAGATCCGGCACACGGGGACCTCACCCTGTCCTCGTCGGTGTTGATCCAGTACTTCATCTCCATCTCCGGTCACTAGGGCAGGGGCGAAGCTACTTGGGCACGTGCCCAATGGCAGCGCCCTTGCGGCGGTTGTAGCTGTCGTGGAGGATGAGGGGAAGGGGGCCATCGATTAGGGGCACAGAGAGCGCAGATGCGGCCTGCACCAGCGCCGCCGCCAACCGGCGGGTGGGCGGCTTTGGGAGAGAATCGGAGAAGGGGAAGATTTGGTCTGGTGCCGCTCGTTTCGGGGAGGTAAGGTGGGAGAGGGGAAGGAGACCAAAAGAAAGTGCGCCAATGCCAAAAAAAATGAGCAGGAGGTCGTGACGACATTATTTCCTAATTTTTCTTGCAAGGAAATTCACCTTCCCCTAGGGTGTACTGTTCATGACTATTCTATCCCTTGAGGAGGCCAATGTGCTGTAGGTAAAGGACTTGGCCCTAGGTAAAATAGTTGATTCTAGTAGTGATTTTCATCACACAAAATGCTCCCATCATGTATAACCCCGATAACAAGCCGAGCAATTGGTTCATACTTTTTAACGCGCTTCATCCTTTTCAACCCTTACGCAATACATGAGCGCAAGCCATGGATATAGCACTATAGGTGGAATAGCATATGATGATGAGGGTTATGTGAGAAGACAAAAAAGTGAAAGTCTCACATTGACGCGGCTAATCAACTGGCTATGGAGATGCCCATCAATTGATGTCAATGCGAGGAGTAGGGATTGCCATGCAACGGATGCACTAGAAATATAAGTGTATAAAAGTTCATCAAAATAAACTAAGTGGGTGTGCATCCAACTTGCTTGCTCACGAAGACCTAGGGCATTTTGAGGAAGCCCACCACTGAAATATACAAGCCAAGTTCTATAGTGAAAAAATTCCCACTAGTATATGAAAGTGACAAAATAATAAACTCTCTATCATGATGATCATGGTGCTATTTTGAAGCACAAGTTTGAAAAAAAGATAGTAACATTGTCTCTTCTCTTTTTTTCTCTCATTTTTTTGTTTGGGCTTCTTTGGCCTCTTTTTTATTTGGGATTCTTTGGCCTTTTTTTTCATAGTCTCCATCATTATTTCCTCACATGGGACAATGCTCTAATAATAATGATCATCACACTTTTATTTACTCATAACTCAATATTACAACTCGATACTAGAACAAAAATATGACTCTATGTGAATGCCTCCGGTGATGTGCGGGATATCACGATGAATCAAGAGCGACATGTATGAAAGAATTATGAAAGTGGCTTTGCCACAAATACGATGTCAACTACATGATCATGCAAAGCAATATGACAATGATGGATCATGTCATAATAAACGGAACGGTGAAAAGTTGCATGGCAATATATCTCAGAATGGATATGGAAATGCCATAATAGGTAGGTATGGTGGATGTTTTGAGGAAGATATAAGGAGGCTTATGTGTGATAGATCATATCGTATCACGGGGTTTGGATGCACCGGCGAAGTTTGCACCAACTCTCGAGGTGAGAAACGGCAATGCACGGTACCGTAGAGGCTAGCAAATTGCGGAAAGGTAAGAGTGCGTATAATCCATGGACTCACATTAGTCATAAAGAACCCATATACTTACTGCAAAAGTTTATTAGCCCTCGAAGCAAAGTACTACTACGCATGCCCCTAGAGGGATAGATTGGTAGGAAAAGACCATCGCTCGTCCCCGACCGCCACTCATAAGAAAAGCAATAAAAGAACACCTCATGCTTCAAATTTGTCACACAACGTTTACCATACGTGCATGCTACGGGACTTGCAATCCTCAACACAAGTATTCATCAATTCCACAATTTCCCAACTAGCATGACTTTAACATTACCACCTTTATATCTCAAAACATCTATCAAGTATCATAGTATTCAATGCACTCTATATGAAAGTTTTTAGCATACCCGTCTTGAATGCCCATCATATTTGGACTAATTTTATAGCTAAAGCAAAATACCATGCTGTTCTAAAAGACTCCCAAAATAATATAAGTGAAGCATGAGAGATCAATAATTTCTATAAAATAAAACCACCACCGTGCTCTAAAAGATACTCCCTCCGTTCCTAAATATAGGGTGTATAGTTTTTGGCACGGAAATTAAAGAACGCATGTGGAAGGAAAATTTCACAAGTTTTGGGCGAGATTACACCTGACTAATTGGCATGAGAAAATAGAGGAGCTTGCCTAATATAAGGAAATGTAATCGAACCCCTAAAAAAATTATCCATACGAGTGGTGCAACTCAATACACCTTATATTTTGGGGTTTTTCTCAAAAATCTATACACCTTATATCAAGGAACGGAGGGAGTATAAGTGAAGCACTAGAGCAAAATTATCTAGCTCAAAAGATATAAGTGAAGCACATAGAGTATTCTAATAAATTCCTATTTATGTGTGTATCTCCCAAAAGGTGTGTACAACAAGGATGATTGTGGTAAACTAAAAAGCAAAGACTCAAATCATACAAGACGCTCCAAGCAAAACACATATCATGTGGTGAATAAAAATATAGCCTCAAGTAAAGTTACCGATGGACGAAGACGAAAAAGGGGATGCCTTCCGGGCATCCCCAAGCTTAAACTTTGGTTGTCCTTGAATTTTACCTTGGGGTGCCTTGGGCATCCCCAATCTTAGGCTCTTGCCACTCCTTATTCCTTAATACATCAAATCTTTACCCAAAACATGAAAACTTCGCAACACAAAACTCAACAGAAAATCTCATGAGCTCCGTCAGTATAAGAAAACAAATCACCACGATATGGTACTGTAATAAACTCATTCATTATTTATATTGGTGTTAAACCTACTGTATTCCAACTTCTCTATGGTTCATACCCCCCGATACTAACCACAGATTCATCAAAATAAGCAAACAACACACGGAAAACAGAATCTGTCAAAAACAGAACAGTCGGTAGCAATCTGAATCAAACGTATACTTCTGTAACTCCAAATATTCTGAAATAAATTGGTGGACGTGAGGAATTTGTCTATTAATCGTCTGAAAAAAAGAATCAACATAAAAGCACTCTCCAGTAAAAAATGGCAGCCAATCTCGTGAGCGCTAAAGTTTCTGTTTTTTACAGCAAGATCGCAAAGACTTCACCCAAGTCTTCCCAAAGGTTCTACTTGGCACAAACACTAATTAAAAAATAAAACCACATCCAAACAGAAGCTAGATGAATTATTTATTACTAAACAGAAACAAAATGCAATAAACAAAAATAAAATTGGATTGCCTCCCAACAAGCGCTATCGTTTAACGCCCCTAGCTAGGCATAAAAACGAGAATAGATCTAGGTATTGTCATCTTTGGTATGCAATCCATAGGTGGCTCTGATAATAGATTCATAAGGTAATTTAAGTTTATTCCTATGAAAGTGTTCCATGCCTTTCCTTAATGAAATTGGAATCTAATATTTACTCCTTTCATATCAATAATTGCACCAATCGTTCTAAGGAAGGGTCTACCAAGAATAATAGGACATTTAGGATTGCAATCTATATCAAGAACAATAAAATCTACGGGCACATAATTCCTATTTGCAACAATAAGAACATCATTAATCCTTCCCATAGGTTTCTTAATGGTGGAATCCGCAAGATGCAAATTTAAAGCAACCATCAAATTCACAGAAACCTAACACATCACACAAAGTTTTTGGAATTGTGGAAACACTAGCACCCAAATCACATAAAGCATAACATTCATGATTTTTAATCTTAATTTTAATAGTAGGTACCCACTCATCATAAAGTTTTCTAGGGATAGAAATGTCTAATTCAAGCTTTTCTTCATAGGATTGCATTAAAGCATCAACGATATGTTTGGTAAATGCTTTATTTTGACTATAAGCATGAGGAGAATTTAACACGGATTGCAACAAGGAAATACAATCTATCAAAGAACAATTATCATAATTAAATTCCTTGAAATCCAAAATAGTGGGTTCATTGCTATCTAAAGTTTTGACCTCTTCAATCCCACTTTTACCAATTTTTGCATCAAGACCTAAAAAGTCCAAATCATTGGGACACCTTTTAACTAAAGTTGACTCATCTCTAGTCCCATCTTCATCAAGATTCATATTGGAAAACAAAGATTTAATAGGAGACACATCAATCACTTTTAGATCTTCATCATTATTAGCTTCTAGATCTTCCGGTTTGGCGTCCATCTTATTAAGTAAGGTGGCCTGCTTATCTGAAATTTGAGCTATTATGTTTTCAAGATGAGAAAACTGAGATTTCAAACCATACAATTCCTTACACATGTCATCGAGCTCTTTATTCATGTACTCCATAAAACCTCTTTGTTCCTTAAGCTCGTTTCTGAAGAAATTATTGTGCTCAAATTGCAAAGACATAAAGCTTCTAACGTTGTTTTCAATTTCTTCCAACCTTCTAAGGTGAGTATCAACGTTTTTTGGCAGAGCCATCAGGGCAAAGGGCACACAAGAAGCAAGAGAACGAAAAAGGGCGAATAAAACGTCAAGGGTGAAGTGGGGGAGAGGAAAACAAGAGGCGAATGGCAAATAATGTAATGTGAGGGATAAGAGTTTGGGATGGGTACTTGGTGTGTCTTGACTTGGCGTATATCTCCCCGGCAACGGCGCTAGAAATCCGCACGTTGGCGGGAGATCAAATCTTGACTTGACTTGGCGTAAACCTCCCCGGCAACGGCGCCAAAAATCCTTCTTGCTACCTCTTGAGCATGCGTTGGGTTTCCCTTCAAGAGGAAAGGGTGATGCAGCAAAGTAGCGTAAGTATTTCCCTCAGTTTTTTAGAACCGAGGTATCAATCAAGTAGGAGACTACACACAAATCGCCTTGTACCTGCACAAACAATAAAGAACCTTGCAACCAACGCAATAAAAGGGTTGTCAATCCCTTCACGGCCACTTGCAAAAGTGAGATCTGATAAAGATAATAAGACAAATATTTTTGGTATTTTTGTTGTATAGATTGAAAAGTAAAGATTGCAAAATAAATAGTAAACTAGAATTACAGATTGGAAACTTATATGATGTAAAGTAGACCCGGGGGCCATAGTTTTCACTAGTAGCTTCTCTCAAGATAGCATAAGTATTACGGTGGGTGAACAAATTACTGCCGAGCAATTGATAGAAAAGCGCATAGTTATGAGAATATCTAGGCTTGATCATGAACATAGGCATCACGGCCGTGACAAGTACACCAAAACGATTATGCATCTACTACTATTACTTCAGACATCGACCGCTATCCAGCATGCATCTAGAGTATTAAGTTCATAAGAATAGAGTAACGCATTAGGCAAGATGACATGATCTAGAGGGATAAACTCAAGCAATATGATATAACCCCCATCTTTTTATCCTCGATGGCAGCAACACAATACGTGTCGTTTCCCTTTCTGTCACTGGGATCGAGCACCGCAAGATTGAACCCAAAGCTAAGCACTTCTCCCATTGCAAGAAAGATCAATCTAGTAGGCCAAACCAAACTGATAATTCGAAGAGACTTGCAAAGATATTTAAATCATGCATAAAAGGATTCAGAGAAGAATCAAATATTGTTCATAGATAATCTTGATCACAAACCCACAATTCATCGGATCTCGACAAACACACCGCAAAAAGAGTTACATCAAATAGATCTCCAAGAAGATCGAGGAGAACTTTGTATTGAGATCCAAAGAGAGAGAAGAAGCCATCTAGCTAATAACTATGGACCCCAAGGTCTGTGATAAACTACTCACACATCATCGGAGAGGCTATGGTATTGATGTAGAAGACCTCCGTGATCGATTCCCCCTCCAACGGAGTGCTGGAAAAGGCCCCAAGATGGGACCTCACGGGTACAGAAGGTTGCGGCGGTGGAAAAAGTGTTTTGTTGCTCTCCCCGAAGGTTTTAGGGTATAAGAGTATATATAGGCGAAAGAAGTAGGCCGGTGATGCTGCAAGGGGCCCACGAGGGTGGGGGGCGTGCCCTCCTACCTCGTGGCCGCCTCGTGGCTTCCTTGACCTCCACTCCAAGTCTCCTGGATTGCGTTTGTTACAAAAAAGATACTCGCGAAGGTTTCATTCCGTTTGGATTCCGTTTGATATTCCTTTTTCTAAAACACTTTGAAATAGGCAAAAAAACAACAATTTGCACTGGGCTTCCGGTTAATAGGTTAGTCCCAAAAATAATATAAAAAGGTATATTAAAGCCCATTAAACATCGAAAACAGATAATATAATAGCATGGAACAAGGATGGTCGCTGGCGCAGGCGCAGGGATGGGAGCTGGGACGGGAGCGGGGGCAGCAACCACCGCGACCAACTTATTCTGCGCATGTCCATGAGACCCCATTCCTCCTTATTTTCTATCTCCTCCGGCTCGGAGTCGACTTCACCAAACTTGAAGACTAGTGGCAGATGATCCTTTTGCGTCATGGCGTTGGTGGAGGTCTGCGGGAGGGAGGGGAATGGGAGGCAAACAGTAAGGCCTCCCGTATTAAGCTGCGGCTCGAGCGACATTAATGGGAGGAAGGCGGGCGGCCATGGAAGTCAAAGGGCTCGCTTCCTAGTGAGCCTGCACAGCGTACAGCTTGCACGCTTCTCGGTGAGCCTGCGCATTGGAGGACATCTTGCATGCTTCTCGGTCAGCCTGCGCACTGGACTGCACTCGCACGTCTCCCGTTCAGTCAAGCAGCTGTCCGCACGGCACCTCATATAGCCATTCAAACCAAGACACGTGGTGTCACTTGAATAGTTA
This sequence comes from Aegilops bicornis, assembly GCA_021605145.1. Lineage (NCBI taxonomy): Eukaryota > Viridiplantae > Streptophyta > Magnoliopsida > Poales > Poaceae > Aegilops > Aegilops bicornis. The sequence goes on from CM038675.1 coordinate 228,215,158, forward strand.
ATAGAACGCACATGGTTTGAATTATACAAATGTTTGAGATATTAAAGTGGCAGCTATTTTTTCAAAATGCCTTTGTTGGTTGTTATTTGAGTGCGCCTTCTCTCAAAATGGACACGAAATATATCACAGCATGTCGGGTGCCATTCCATGGTAGCACGCCAAGTTTCATGAATTTCAGACGAGTTTTGGATTTACTAGAATTTAAAAACAAATTATTTAAACTTTTTGCCGGCAATCAACGGTGCCCTAGTGTTTGAAATTCATTCCCATTTCTTGTATGGGATATCATTTCGTCACCAAAGGTGGGACGTTCCCTACCAAAACCATCATGCTTGTTGTGAGAAGCTCTGGTTTGTGAGAAGTATATAGCCAAACCTGCCCCAAATGGGACAAAAAATTTACCACGACATGTTGATGCCGCTCCATGATAGCATGCCAAGTTTCATGAATTTCAGACGAATTTTGGATTTATGAGAATTTACAAACCAGGTATCTCAATGTTTTTGGCCGAGTGACGGTGGCAGGGTGTTTGACATTCATTCCCATTTCTTGCATGGGACCTAAGCATGCAACCAAGGACACAAATTTGAATTTTCCACCAATTTATATGCATTAGAGCGTGTGCATGTAGTTCAATTTTGAATTATGGACATGAATGCATTGAAAACTCAGTTAATGCATAAAAATGTCCAAACGAACCCCGAAAAATCCCAAAACTTGACACAACACTCCTGTTGTTCTATGTTGACACGAGAAATTTTTTGAAAGCAATAAGAGGCAATGGGTATCGTTTCGTCCCCAAAGGTGGGACGTTCCCTACCAAAACCATCAGGCTTGTTGTGATAAGCTCTGATTTGTGAGAAGCATATCCCCAAACCTGCCCCAAATGGGACAAAAAAATTACCACGACATGATGATGCCCCTCCATGATAGCATGCCAAGTTTCTTGAATTCCAGACGAGTTTTGGATTTACTCGAATTTAAAAACCAGGTATCTCAATGTTTGTGGCGGAGTGACGGTGGCAGGATGTTTGACATTCATTCCCATTTCTTGCATGGGACCTAAGCATGCAACCTAGGACACAGATTTGAATTTTCAACCAATTTATATGCATTAGAGCATGTGCATGTAGTTCAAATTTGAATTATGCACATGAATGCATTGAAAAATCAGTTAATGCATAAAATGTCCAAACGAACCCCGAAAAATCCCAAAAATTGAAACAACACTCCTGTTGTTCTATGTTGACACGAGAAATTTTTTGAAAGCAATAAGGGGAAATGGATATCATTTTGTCCCCAAAGGTGGGACGTTCCCTACCGAAACCATCAGGCTTGTTGTGAGAAGCTCTGGTATGTGAGAAGCATATCCCCAAACCTGGGCCAAATGGGACAAAAAATATACTACGACATGTTGATGCCGCTCCATGACAACATGCCAAGTTTCATCAATTTCAGACGTGCTTTGGATTTACTAGAATTTAAAAACCAGGTATCTCAATGCTTGCGGACGAGTGACGGTGGCAAGGTGTTTGACATTCATTCTCATTTCTTGCATGGGACCTAAGCATGTAACCAAGGACACAAATTTGAATTTTCAACTAATTTATATGCATTAGGGCATGTGCCTATAGTTCAAATTTGAATTATGCACATGAATGCATAGAAAACTCAGTTAATGTATAAAAATGTCCAAGCGAAGCCCAAAAAATCCCAGTATTGACACAACACTACAGTTGTTCTATGTTGACACTAGCAAAAAAAATTAAATCGAGAAGAGGCAACGGATATTGTTTCGTCCAGAAAGGTGAAACGTTCCCTACTGAAACCATCACAATTGTTGTGAGAAGCTCTGGTTTATGAGAAGCTTATACCCAAACTTGCCCCAAATGGGACAACATATTTTACCACGGCATGTTGATGCCGCCCCTTGATAGCATGCCAAGTTTCATGAATTTCGGACGACTTTTGGATTTACAAGAATTACAAAAGCAAGTACATCGACGTTTGCTGGAGAGCCACGGTGCCGTGGTGTTTGAAATTCATCCCCATTTCTTGCATGGGACATAAGCATAAACCCATGGACACATATATGATTTTACAACCCATGTTGGTGCACCGGAGCATGTGCATGTAGTTTAATTTTGAATTGTGCACCTGAAATGGCTAGAAAACCAATTTAATGTATAAAATGTCCAAACGAACCCTGAATAATTCTAATTCTTTTATGACAGACACATAGTTGCATGTTCACTACAGATAAAAGGTCTAGCAGTTCAAACACTGTCCATTGCCGCTATGACCCCATTATGTAATTCAAATCAAGATGAAAAATCAAGTAGATCCCACATGGTTTATTATCACCAACCGTGTGAGATGCAGCACAAAATATCCTGGAGCACCGTCTGTGTATAGTATGCCTATGGCTTATGCGAGAAGGTGCGTCGGCTACAGTCCATAGCCGTCGTGTCAAGCACACTAGCTCGCTCCCCAAATATCATTTCACTATTCAATCATTGCCGGTGAAAGATGGGGACGTGGACCCGCGTCGTGAGGGCAACTTCGGCGGCCCTCACCGGCGAGAGCGCGGCCGTAGCCGCCATGCGCGTGCTAACAAGGTGCATGAGCGCGGCCGCAATCTGCGACCGGGGAGCCAAGGCAGCCCAAACGTCCGTTGTTGCTTCTCAGGTGGCGGCAGTAACATCTGCCTCGGGGATAGCAACTGGCGAGAGCGGCACAGCAGCTGTCCGTTCCGCAGCGGTGGCCTTAGCCCTGATGGAGGCTGCCCGCGACCATGTCGAGGCCGCCAACGCCCAGCTCATCGCGGTCACCGCACAAATCGAACGAAGCTTCTCCGACAACGGTCAGCAACCCACGGCCGTAGAGTTGGCAATCGCCAAGAGCGTTCAAGCAGCCGTCTGTTCCTCCGCCGCATACCTTGCGACGACGGAGCCCGTCCAAGCCCACATCACAGCCGCCCATGCCCAGCTCGTGGCGGCCTTTTCCAAAGAGATGGTGGACGCGGACGGCGAGATGCTTGCCGAGTATGGTGCGATGGATGCCGAGCCCCTTCCCTAGGAGACCGTCGGGCGCGAGCTGGACATGGAGGTGGTGGCGGAGATCGATGAGCACCAGCCGTAGTAGTACTCTTTGTTTTGTTTAATTAAGAGCATCGGTCTTTAATTTGTTAGAGTAATGTTTAGGTCAGCTAGCTCCGTTTAATTGCTGAACTTGCTCGATTAAGAAGTGTGGGTGTGCTGTAGTCTCCTTTGTGTACCCAAATTATGCAATGACGTGGATGACCACTGTAACCAGGGAAATTCGAACCAAATTTTTTGACGTTCAAACTCATCACACACGGGTTAAGCTATCTGAATCATTTGTGATGTTCACATATCATACACAGTTCTGAATAAGGGTGCGTATCTGATGACACTTTGCGCGCCAGTTTTTTGCTGAAGCGATTCCAAATTTTCGGCTTCCGCGAAAATATCTACCTCCCCGCCCCCTCCCCCTTACCAAGAGCCACATTTCTCCTGTTTCCGCCTTCCTTTCCAAGTTGAAACCTTCACTCCTTGCTTGCAGCGCCGCCTCCTCGCCAGTGACCCTCCTTCATGCTGCTCGGCCTCGTCTATCCAGGCAGGTAATCCACACCCGACCCCCATCCTCCTCCTCCTTCTACATCCCACATGTCCCGACCGCCGGCGCGACACCTTCCACCCAAATCACCGACCCCTCCACCAAATAAGTGCCTCCCTAAGCCATGGTGCACACAGTATAGCCAGGAGCTCAAGGAGCATTTGGCAGCGGAGAAGCAAATTGCGGCCGCACGCGCGGATAAGGTCGCGATGGCTGCCATTCGTGCCGACCCCCAGATCTTGGAGGAGCACCTTTCGGTTAGCTAGCTACGCCGGTTAAGCATGCTTGGTTTACCCGTTGTGTGTGCTGCTCCTGCCTTTCCTTCACAAATTCTAGTGAATTGTGCTATCTAATTTAACCATGCAATATGTTGCTCTAGTGTATATGTTCTATATGTCGTGCAGTGTGGTGCTCACTTATTAACTATTTAGTTAATTAGTTCTCATCTTCAGTTAAATGTTTGGTTCAATTCTGCAAATGTGATGTTCAATTCTTCAGGCTGCAATTTTGTATTGTCTTCCATGTGAGAAATAAATCGAATTTATCTTTACAAAGTACATGAGACGAATACAATTGCTATATTTCCAAGTTTTCAAGCATGCTTTGTTTGGTTATACATTGTGCAATGTGGTGCTCAGTTAATGTTTGGTTCATTTGTGTTGTGGTGTTTAGTTAACTGTTTGGTTCAATTCTGCAATGCGATGTTCAATAGTTGTGGGTGCATTCTGTTATTGTATACCATGTGAGGAATAAATTGAATTTGGCTATAGTAAATACATGAGAAACAAATACAATTGCTATATTTCCAAGTTGTTAAGCATGCTTGGTTTGTTTAACTGTCTGATCTTCTATTAGGAGTATGTTATATTGTGCAATGTGGTGCTCAGTTAACGTTTGGTTCATTTGTTGTGGTGTTTAGTTAACTGCTTGGTTCAATTCTGCAATGCGATGTCCAATTGTCGTGGGTAGAATTTTGTATTGTTGTGCGTGTGAGGAATAAATCAAATTTGGCTGCACTTAATACATGAGAAACATATACAAGTGCTATATTTCCTAGTTCTTAAGCATGCTTGGTTTGGATAAATGGGTTTTCCATGTGGCTTGAATTAATCTGATAAATCTGCAATGTGCTTATTTTTCATCAACATATTTTACTGATAGCATGCGAACCCTTACTTAATCTGATGACTAACTACCTTATATGTGTTGCAGGGAAACAATGGGAAGCTTTGAGGTTTACAATCGAGGTTAGCACGTGCATGGTCCGTTGTCTAATAGCACATTATTGTGCAATTACAGGAACCATTCTAATATTTAGGTTTTTAACAATTTGGTCTTGCACATGTAGGTCCTGCTGTCAGAGGTTTTGACCCACTGTTCGACCCTTTTTGCATATGGGGAAATGAGTTGTCCATGAATATCAATCAAGTCAAGAAACTCAGGAAGATTGTTAGGATAAAGAAATTAGCGACAAAAAATAACAAAATCTTTGTCTGCACAATGAAGAAGACATCAGTTCACTACAAGATGGTACTAACTATTATACCTTGCCTTTTTTATTCCTTTGCCCCATTTCCAATATACAGAAGATATTTACGCACATCCTTGTTTTCAGGCCTTTTGTCGGGGATATCGTGATACATATGCCAGGGGGTGGCTTATCATGGATGGGGACAAGAGTATGTCGCCGGGTTCGAGAAGCGGGAGGGAGCGAGACCGCATACGCCTGCGAATTCGGGGCTCTCCGTGGAGATAACACCCCTAGTCCTGCTCTGTGGGGTCTCCGCATGATGACTATGATCCACAAGGTAGCTACAAGCTTGCTCCTTGAGCTGTTTCGGCTAGGGGAGGAAGAAGAGCAAGGCTAGCTCTACTCCAATTTCTCTATGTGTGTGTAATCTCTAGAGTTGTGAACAAGGTTCTGAACCCCTTGCATGGGGTGGCCTGGGGGATTTATATAGGCCTACCCCCTAGGGGTACAATGGTAATCTGGCCGGGTGTAGGACCCGACCATCAATGTTTATGGGCGCCGGCTTCTCCACCGGCTGCTGGGGCCCGCTGCTTGGTGGGTCCTGCCGGCTGACGGGGACTCGACCGATAGGTAGGGCCCGCCGCCTGCAGGGCATGCCGAGCGCTTTATACTGTTGACTTGCTCCTAATGACGGAGGCTTTGTCGGGGGGAGCGTGGCTACAGTCCCCCACCTGGCGGGCGCTCACTGTAGCCACACCCCGTCTCATCTGATTAATGGTGCACAGACTCCAAGGGGGAGAAGGCCCGCCTGCTAGGAGTCGGCCTACCCTTGTTGCCGCCTGCTTGGGGTTCGCCGCCTTCTGGTGGCTCACGAACAGGTAGGGCCCGACGCCTGCGGGCCGTACCGACCGCCCATCGTAGGAGCATGGCTCCCTTTGGTGTAGGTGATGTCACGACTACGTGGCAACAGTGCCGCGCCGGGCGAGGTGTGTCCGCCTGGTACACCGTGCTGTGGCCACCATCCGCCCTGGAATCGGGTGTGGCAGGTTGCATTGTAGCCACGCCCCGTCTCGTCGTGGTAATGGGGTGCAAACTTTGAGGGGACGAGGGGCCGCCTGCTAGAAGTCGGCCCCTTCATGGCCGCCTTGTGTGGTCTTGCTGCCTTCTAGCAGCCGGCCTCTTGGACCCGTCTGCCCGAGAAGCTAGTCGTGCTACCAGGAGGTGTGAGGGGCGGAGCTAGCCCCGATGTCTTGAAATACCATGGGGGGCTGATGAGGCTATCCGCGGTCATTTACTTCGATAGTAGTCCCCGAAGCTCGTGGGGCACCGCGGCTGAAAATCGAGGAGCCTCAGCAGCTTCCTACTTTGAGTGGTTCGGTAACTTTGTTGTATCCGTTTTCTGGAGATGGCAACTGTTAGGAGCTGGCCATGGCCAGACCGGCCGGCTGGTGAATTCGAATCGTCGCGGTGGAGGCCGGGTGGCGTGCCAGCCAGATGACAGGCTTGACGCCCGTTGCTCGCTCGCCACGCGGCGCCAGCAGGCCAGGCCAGCGTGCCAGCCCACGCGCGCGATGGGACGTCGTCGCAGGCCTGGACCCGCCACTACAGGGCCTCGGCACGTGCGCGGATCCGCTACGGGCGAGGCGGGCGGTTGCGCTTCCCAAGCGTGTTGAATACGCGCCGTTATGGCGTGGGAGATGCGGGGTTGTGGGGGGAGTGGGCGCAGTTAATCCTGCGCCCCCACGTCTCGCCCCCTCGTCTCCGTCGCCGGCGGGCTATAAGTAGGGGGAGGAGGGGGCGGTAGAGAGCACGCGCGCCCGCCTCACCCTTCGTCTTGATCTTCTTCCTCTTCTTCTTCTCTCAGATGATGTGCCCTCTCCTCTCGCCAGAGCGCATCCGCCGCCCGTTGTCGCCGGACCTCTTCGCGTCGCAGCCACCTTGCACCGCCGCCGAGCAGGGAGCCCATGGCGCATGGCGGCCGTGTAGGCGACTGGGACGGGTCCAACGTCCACGACGGCTACTTGGAGTTTCTTCGGCAGACGTGACGGCTCCTCACACGTCGAACATGAACGTGCATGTTCCTCCCGAAAGGAAGATCTCGCCGGCGCCGGAGGACGGCGAGCACGTCGTCTTTCGGTCACACTTCCTTAGCGGCTTCGGCATGACGGCGAGCGGATTCCTCCGCTCGTTTCTTGATTTCTACAAAGTGCAGCCCCACCATCTTACCCGGAATATAGTGGTGCTCCTTTCCGCCTTCGTCACCCTCTGCAAGGGGTATCTTGGCACGCTCCCCACACTCGAGTTGTGGGGAGAACTCTTCTATATCAACCTCGGCACCGCCGCCAAGAATGAGGTGGCCTAGTGTGGAGCCTGCGTTGCGGTGCGGCGCACCGAATCTAGGGTCCACTTCCCGGCCCTCGCCTTGCTGCAGTCGGCCAAACTGTGGCAGAAGTCGTACTTCTGCATCGAGAAAACCACTCGTCGTGGGACTACGTCAACCTGCCGGCTTACATAGCCGGCCCGCCTGTCGAGCCCTGCACCAACTGGAGATTTCGGGCAAAGAACCTGTTGGCCGCCTCCTCCGCCGCTCTCGCCCGGCTCCAGGAGATGATAGAGTCGGAGGGCCTCAAGGCCTGAGACCTGCTGGCCGCCTTCATGGAGCGTCGGGTGCTTCCTCTTCAAGCCCGGCCCCACATAATCAAGAACATGAGTGGGCGCCGGGATCCATGCCAGATGTCCTCCAAGGAGATGTCAGACGTGGAGGTGGTCCGGATGGTGAACTTCTTCGCCGACTGCAAGCTCTCGGAGAAGGAGTGGCGGTTCGGCAAGCCGCCATACAGCCGAGCTAACCCGCCGCCTCCGGTAAGTCTTCTGATCCTCTTTTCTTTGTTGGTCCGGGTTCATTCTTGCCGCATGAGCAGTCGGCCATGGTGCAGCGCTTCCCAGGCCAGATGGCAACCAACGCATCGGCCCCAGGCCATCAGTACCTGGCGGACCGAGCGGTGAGTGACGCGGACGGCCCCGGTTTAGGGGCGGCCGCCATGGAGGAGGATGACGCCACAGGCGGTGGCGGTGAGAGAGCAGGTGGCTCCTCAGAAGGCAGCCTTGGGGAGTGGCCGGACGACGACGAGGAGGACAATGAGCCATGCCGCACCCTTGGCGCCGACAGGGCGGGCGCCAGCTCCTCAGCAGCGCCGACTCCAGCAGCCACCACGCCGAAGCACTGGGCCGACGCCGGGTTGTTCAGCAGCCGGCCCAAGAAGGTCAAGACCTCGGCCACTGCGACCAAGCAGCAAGAGGCTACCGCAATGGCGGCCCTCTTCTAGAAGGGCCCTAAGTAGCGCGCGATGGTATCCGCGTAAGTGCCTTTGTCTTTTCTTGCGTTTGCTTTCCTTCTTTCCTTGCAATCTTCTTGGTTGTTTCTCTTGCTTCGCTGAGCAGGGCCCTGCTCTCTCTCTCGCGGGCCCTGTCTGCCTCGGTGATGGGGGCGGCGGACAGCTCCGCAGACCCCCATCGCGTGGATCCACTTGCCGCCCTCCAGGAGGCGACAGAGAAGAACACGCGGGAGGAGCGGGAGGCCACGACCCAGGAGAAAGCAGAGGCGGCGCAAGCGGAGGCCGATGCGGCGGCCAAGGCACAGGCCAACGCGGCGGGCAAGGAGTAGGCGGACGCGGCCGCCAAGGCGCAGGAGGAGGAGGCGTCCCATAGCTGGGCCCCGGAGTCCACCGTCCCATAGCATGCGGAGTCGCCGGTGTCGGAGGGCCAGGCGCCGACTGGAGGGGCTGGCGTCGACCAGCCGGCCTTGGAGAGGGGAGGGGCGGCTTCATCGTCTTGGAGGTGAAGGCGCCTCTACGCGCGCCTACTGATGATGCGCAGAGCAGCCGGCCTGAGTCGCCACTGGTGCCGCCATCTGGCGGCGAGTTGGTGGTGGGTCTGACTCCCACTGAGGGAGTCCTGGATTAGGGGGTGTCCGGATAGCCCGACTATAGCCTTTGGCCGGACTCCTGGAATATGAAGATACAAGATTGAAGACTTCGTCCCGTGTCCGGATGGGACTTTCCTTGACGTGGAAGGCAAGCTTGGCGATACAGATATGTAGATCTCCTACCATTGTAACCGACTCTGTGTAACCCTAACCCTATTCGGTGTCTATATAATCCAGAGGGTTTTAGTCCGTGGGGCGAACAACAATCATACCATAGGCTAGCTTCTAGGGTTTAGCCTCTCTCGATCTCATGGTAGATCTACTCTTGTACTACCCATATCATCAATATTAATCAAGCAGGAGTAGGGTTTTACCTCCATCGAGATGGCCCGAACCTGGGTAAAAACATCGTGTCCCTTGTCTCCTATTACCATCCGCCTAGACGCACAGTTCGGGACCCCTTACCCGAGATCCGCCGGTTTTGACACCGACATTGGTGCTTTGATTGAGAGTTCCTCTGTGTCGTCATCTTCAGGCCTGATGGCTCCTCCGATCATCAATAACGATGCGCTCCAGGGTGAGACTTTTCTCCCCGGACAGATCTTCGTATTCGGCGGCTTTGCACTGCGGGCCAATTCGCTTGGCCATCTGGAGCAGATTGAAAGCTACAGCCATAGCCATCAGGTCAGATTTGGAAGTTTGAACTACACGGCTAACGTCCGCGGAGACTTGATCTTCGACGGGCTCGAGCCACAGCCAAGCGCGCCGCACTGTCATGAGGGGCATGATCTAGCTCTGCCACCGAACAGTGTCCTGGAGGCCGCACCAGTGTCCGCTCCGACCTTTAGCTCGGAGCCGACTGCGCCGATCGAGGACGGGTGGCTGGACACCACCTTGGGGGCTGCGATCTCTATGGCGATTGAGCCGTACACCTACCCCGTCCTTCGCGAAGCTCGTGACTCCAAGGTGCCGGACTCCTCTCCGGACTCCGAGCCTTCCGCGCCCCCGCTAATCGAATCCGATTGGGCACCGATCATGGAATTCACTGCCGCGGACATCTTTCATAACTCGCCCTTCGGCGACATCCTGAATTCAATAAAGCCTCTCTCTTTATCAGGAGAGCCCTGGCCGGATTATGGTCAGGAAGTTTGGGATGCGGACGAAGAAGAAATTCAAAGCCCACCCACCACCCACTTCGTAGCCACTGTCGATGATTTAACCGACATGCTCGACTTCGACTCCGAAGACATCGACGGTATGGACGACGATGTAGAGGAGGAGAATGAACCAGCGCCTATAGGGTACTGGAGAACCACCTCATCTCACGATGTATACATGGTGTACACACCTAAAGGAAGCGACGACGAGGAATAACGGGACGCTACGAAGGATCACTCCCTCGAAAAGCAGTCAAAACGGCGACGTAAGCGCCACTCAAAGTCCCACCTCGACAAAGACAACAGCCATACAGACCCAGCTATAGAGCAGGGTGAACCGGTGGACGACGAACATGCTATCGAGCAACCGTCCGAACAGGACAATCTGGATAAACAACCCGTCCCCGGCGAAGATAACAGTCCGGATGATCTCACGCCAGACAAGTTGCTGGAGCAGAAGAACCTCCACAAAAGGCTCGTCGCCACAACACGTAGCCTGAAAAAGCAGAAGCGGAAGCTCAAAACAGTGGAAGATGCACTCAGAATCAGATGGAGCAAAGTACTCAACACCGCAGATAAATACGGCGACAGTCGCCGAACAAAGAGCTACCCAAACCGAAAACTACTGCCCGAATTTGATGAGGAGGCCGTAGAGCCCCCACAATCAAAAAACAAGGAGGCCACCCGGTCGGATGGACGACCCGATGGCAAACAGAGAGTGGCAAACGACGCCGCACACAAGCCGACACGCGATCCGCACAAGGATTCGCATCAAAAAGATGGCCTAGTCAGATCTATCTACGGGCCAAGAAAGCAAGCTCTAGTAAGCAAGGCAACACATCAAGTATCCGAACATCATGGTACACCTAAATATAGGGGTGCCGCACACCCCCTATGTTTCACCGATGAGGTCTTTGGATCATGAATTTCCGGTGATTCAAGCCCGTAAACATAGAGACATCTGACGGAACAACCGACCTGAGTTTGGATTGAGGAGTACATCCTCCATATACACATGGCTAGAGGAGATGATCTCCATGCCATAAAATACTTACCCCTCAAGCTCAAAGGCCCAGCCCGGCATTGGCTTAAAAGCCTTCTCGAAAACACCATTGGAAGTTGGGAGGAGCTCGAGGATGCTTTTCGGGCAAATTTTGAAGGGACCTATGTCCGACCTCTGGATGCCGACGATTTAAGCCACATAGCTCAACAACCCTGAGAGTCAGCCTGGAAATTTTGGAACAGATTCCTTACTAAAAAGAACCAAATAGTTGACTGTCCGGACGCCGAAGCTTTAGCAGCTTTCAAACACATCGTCCGAGACGAATGGCTCGCCAGACACCTCGGCGAAGAAAAGCCAAGAACAATGGCCGCATTAACAAGCCTCATGACCCGCTTTTGCGCGGGAGAGGATAGCTGGCTAGCAAGATGCAGCACCAGCGACCCAAGTACATCCGAAGTCAGGGATGGAAACGGGAAACCACGATGCAACAAGGACCAGCATCGGACCAAGAGAAACAGCTCGAAGAGCACGGCAGTCAACGCCGGATTCAAAAGCTATCGGCAGAATCATAAAAAGCTGCCCCTTAAGGATAAGAGGGATGAGCTATCTAACTTAAACAAAATTTTGGACAAGATATGCCAAATCCACAGTACTCCCGGGAAGCCTGCAAACCACACCCACAGAGACTGTTGGGTCTTCAAGCAGTCCGGCAAACTCAACACCGAACACAAGGGGCTCGACACACCAAGCGAGGACGATGACGAACCCCAAAAGCAGAGCGCCGGAAAATAAAAGAATTTCACACAAGAAATCAAAACAGTGAACTCACATCACGTGACAAAAGGGAAAAATAGAGCAGCGCCCATAGAGGTACGCGCCAGACGGCCTATCCCGGAGGAGTCCTGCCACTGGTTGTTAAAACCAATCACGCTCGACCATCGGGATTACTCTAGAAGTATATGGAACGCAGGTTGGACTGCCTTGATATTAGATCCGATAATGGGCGGACTCCAATTTTCACAAGTCCTAATGGACGGCGGCAGTGATCTAAACCTGCTATATCAGGACACAATCCGCAATATGGGGATAGACCCAACCAAATTTTGCCATAGCAACACTTCCTTTCAAGGGGTAATGCCAGGCCCATATGCCCATTGTACGGGCTCTCATCGCTAGAAGTTGTGTTCGGCTCACCCGACAACTTCCGCCGTGAAAAGTTAACCTTCCATCTCGCCCCATTTACAAGTAGCTATCAAGCACCATTGGGACGCGAAGCTTTCGCCCGCTTTAACGCAATACCGCATTATGCATCTCTTACACTTAAAATGCCCGGTCCACGCGGCATCATCTCATTAAAGGGAAACATCGAGGGTTCCTCGAGTCCGGAAAATTGTGCGGATGCCTTGACAGCCCCACAATAAACCGGCTTCACCAATACAAGCACTTAGACAGGTCGTCCAGACCCCGGACACGGTTGGACGAGTCCAGCGTAAACGTACAAGGGGCTCCGTGCATCCACAACAAGAGACGATAAAGCTCAATTTTGTTCATTTTTTGAATTGTACTTTGTTTATGTAATATAACGTACATTTTCGCACGATCTTTTTCAACTAAGTTCCTCTCTTTTACAGATGAACACCGTTCTACACCCGTCCAGGATACGGCACAACGGAGACACAGGCGCAGACGTGTAGTAGGGACCCGTTGCAAGGATTCTTTTCAGATTAAGACCTGCGTAAACCTTTTTACTGTCTCTTGTTGATAGACATCCCCGGTTTCTTGCTATAACCGAGGAGGAGGTCATGCGTTTTGGCATAGGCCATGTCGAATTTCGCGTGTACCGGACACGTGGGCTTTTTACCAAGGGCGATTGTTCGACCCGCTTTTCATAAAGACCGAATACCTTAGGGAGTGTTCGGTGTCTCGAGTTAGGCCTTATATGCATCAGCTCGAATCATGTCTTTGGTCAAATGTTGGGTTTGCCCGGCTCTTGTGTTTTGCTGCCTTACGTTCGCTCTATCATCGGCTAATGCGGCACCAGGAGAACTATCGCGATTGTGCCCCGGTTCGCCAGGGAGCACCTCAGTAGAGAAAGCCAAACACTGACTGTCATGATATAGCGTGAGACTGGTCAACCACTCGATGACCCGCTGGAATCTTTAGAATTCCTCCGCATTGACGAAGGGCCGTTTCCCGGCCAGGCACATACGCCCAATTCGGGTGAGCCTTGGTGCCCCTAGGGGCTATATAGTAGCCCCGGCCGAACTCCTATGGTTAAGTGAAAGTGATAAAGCATTATAGTCCGGTTGCCTAGTTTGCTGCGCTATCACCTCCTTTGTAGGACCAAGACGTTGGATCAAGTGTGAAAATCGTTTTACGCAAAACACCCCGCATTATATGCGTGAAATAAGCCAAAGACTGCCATCTTTCAGGTTATATACACATATACATTAACGGCCGCACAGGAGGTATTTTTAATTCTTGAAAGCACAAGTATAAAAAGCTTTATATTCCATCGAAACATTGTTTCACAATAACACATGTTATTCGAACATAATATCCTTCGAGCACCGCGTCTCTATTAAACGAGCGCCTTGAAGAACTTCCTGAAAATAGTGCTCGACAGGTACTCGGCTTTCGTCCGAATCTTGGGATGCAACATTGGTGGCCTTCATCTCCGCCCAGTATGTCTTGACACGGGCAAGAGCCATCCGCGCACCCTCTATGCATGATGACCGCCTCATTGCTTTGATATGCGGCATCGCACCAAGGAACTGCTGCACCATGCCAAAATAACTCTTCGGCTCGGGCCTTTTCGGCCACAAATGAGTCACGACATTCTTCATGGCAAGTCCGGACAACCTATTCAGCTCCGCCCATTCGGCCAAATGATCGGTTAATGGAAGTGGACGCTCTGGACTACGGAACTGCGACCAAAAAAGCTCTTCCATCTCGTGATCCTTTTGATCTCCGAAGTGTTCGGCCGCGTCCGCAGCACTCGCCGCCAAGTCCAGATAAGCATCCGCACTACTCCACAGCCGGTCCAACTGAGCATATGTAGGATCCGTGAACTTCCTCCGCAGCAGAAAGGGCTTTCCAGCTGCGATATCTCCGGCCTGACGTAGCTCCTCCTTCATAGCTCTCATCGCAGAGCGAGCATCCTTGGCCTCGGTGGTGGCCTTCTTCAGGTCCTCTTGCTTCGCTCGACCTTCTTTTTCAAGAAGCTCGCAGCGGTCGGTAGCATTCTTCAACTTCACGACCATTTCGGCCATTTCCTTTTTGCTTCGGCAGTGAGCAGCCTGTTCGGCTTTTAGCTCTTCTACGCCTTTAAGGCAGCCGCATCACTTTTTCTGGCCTGCTCCTTGGTTCGGGCAAGCTCCACCCGAAGATTCTCCATGGCAGTGGCACCATCTGCATCAAGCATACATGTTGTAAGGCACGGGCATCAAGCTCCCTTACTAGGTGTGCGCGGAGAAACTGCATACCTTGTGACTCGTCCAGCCGCTTATTGACAAGCGTGATGTCGGCATCCGCCACGTCAAGTTGCCGCTTTAGTTCGACAAATTCATCAGTCCGGCTAGCCATCGGACGCCCCGCCACCTACATAGGAAGGGCGACATATTATATCTGGGATTATGATCCTCGGCACGCTGTCATTTTTGACAACGCATCGAGTCTCAGGGGCTACTATCTACACAGGGCGCATCTTATATATGCGGAACCGTCAAAAGGTACATCATTGCACGTACCTCAAAACCCGTCAGTAAACTCCTGGCGGCCTCGTACAACCTGCTTTCCGCGGACGAAATCTTTCGAATCACCGTACCCATCAATGCACAGTGATCCTCTTAGATAGACATTCGCCCTTCAACTCCTCCGACCGTGCACTAGGAGGTGCCGGACTCATCTGATGGCCTTTTTCGAAGGCCGGACACGGAGGGCTCTGGGGGCCCTACGACCGCCCTCCACCCCTGCCGGATTCGGGGAAACCCTCCGCGACGACACCTCAGGATCGTCCTCCTCGCTATCTTGATGCGGCAGGGGAGGCGTTCCGCTCTCCATCATCTCCGGCGAAGATCCCCAAGACGAGCTCTCATCGAGAAGGGCTGAGATCCGAACTACAAGGTAAAATTTCGGTCATCTTCAGATATAAAACAGGGATGTCTCTTATTTTAGGAAAAACTCCCTCTCTACTTACGGCTCATTGGAGGGCTGATCTCCTTGGGGAAATAATGCGGCCGGGGCATCTCCCGGCGCAGGACCCTCTGGCGAGGATTTCTTCCCGCGCTTTGAGGCCTTGGTCTCCGGATCTTCAGAGGTGGTCCTTTTCTCCCCTCAGATGGAGGGATTCTCACTACTAGGGAAAAGGCTACTAGCAGGACGGTTAAAATGACTACTAGTAGCACGGGTACTCGCGCTACTAGTATCGCGCTACAGCTAAAAGTTAGTAGTAGCGTGGGTCGAACCCGCGCTACTACTAACTTTGTTAGTAGCAGCGAGGGTTCAATCCGCGCTACTGCTATTATGAACCGCGCTACTACTAATGAAATAGTAGTAGCGTGTCTATAGTCCCAACGCTACTAGTATCCTAAATACTAGTAGCGCGCCATTTTATTCCCACGCCACTACTAACTTATTACGAATTAAAAAAAATAAAATCAACCAAATTCATTCTATCACGTGTCGTATCTTCTCTAGTTCCTCATTGTAGCAGCAATTCATGTATAATTTCATTCTATCGCACAGTTACATAAGCAACTACTCCCTCCGTTCCGAAATAGTTGTCGCTGGGAGAAATCTCCAACCAAGTGAAAACGAACGAAGCAAAGTACGAACTACCCCTAACTTGAAATCAGATCGTCGTCTTCCTCCGGGGTAGCGCATCCAGGCTAGCAGCAGGCCCTCCTCCTCCTCCGGCTGCTCGTCCGGACCAGCAACAAGCCCATCCTCCTCCTCCTCCTCCGCCTCCACCAGCCCAGAGCCTCCTCCAGGCTCCTCCACAGCAAATCGTGCTCGTCCCGTCGCCATGACAGGCCCCTCCTCCGCCCTCCACCAGCCAGGACCCTCCACCAGGCTCCTCCCTGTTGTCCAGTTGCTCATCCCGTCGCCAAAGAAGCAGCCCAACCTCCTCCGCCCCTGTCTTCTCGCCCTTGACCCTAAGCGTCCTCGCCCATGCCCAGACAGATCGTCAAGCGCCACCGCCTGGTCATCGCAGCACACACCACTCCAGGCAGGTACTCGTCACCTCAAATTACAGAAATTAACAACACAAGATTGATTCAGTTAAACAGTACAACAGAATTTGAGGAATCACTAGAATTTCAAATTCAGGACTCAACTGAAATAAAAGAGACAAATAAAGGAGGCAAGTGTAGCCTGCAGCCCACATTTCCAATCAGTCATCCAAATATGGATAATTAAACATGGCTTGCTTTGGTTGTGTGTTAAGCTTACATTTATTATTTAAACATGGCTGGCTTTGGTTAGTTAGCAATGTCACTTTCAATTTACAAATATAGCTAAGAAAAGAAAATGTAGGGTAAATCAATCTAAAAGAGCACACGGCAAGGTGCACTATCCGCTTCTCATCTGTAGACATGAATACAAGGAGTACATCACTCTCTGTCTATAGGAGTGACGTGAACATCATTCTACATGGGTCTCTGAACATCTTCTTACAAAGTTGGAGCACAATCACTTCATTTATCGATCTTTATATCATGGAAGAGGAACCGAAGAATGTGCATGTACTTATAATAGTCTTTTGTCTTTGTACTCCAAATTTGGAAGTAGGCAAAGATTTTCTTTACTTACCAAAATCACACTTAACATTGGAGTCTACAACAGTCTTTTGTCTATAGGAGTGAATATGCACTGGTGTACTCAAATTCTGGAAGCACTAGCACTAGTATCTTGCATTTGTTTGCTTCATGAGATGTATACACAAATCTGGAAGCAGGCAAAGGTTTTCTTTACCTACCAAAATCTGCTTCTGCTTTCTGGTAAATGGCTTCAATCGTCCTTGGATGAAGTGCATTAAAGTAGTCCTATTAAAAGATGAACAGAAAAATGTTACTCCTACATTGTACTGAAAAAGTTGCACAAATCTCTACTGCCAAGCCTTGCTTTCACAGAAATGAAGTACTCCATACTCCATACTGTACATCCTTCCATAAGCAAAGAAGATGCCAACAAAGAAGACGCACATAAATCTCTACTCCATGCTTTAGTGAATTTTGTGGATCAAGTCTGTAGAAGCTACAGAAGCTGTGGAGATCCCATAAATCTATGAGACCAACCAAATTTCATTGCTTGATGGCCATTTAGACAATTTTGATAGTTATAAACCTTATTTTATTTTAGTCAAAGCATCACAGTGACAATGCCTATTTTATTTCAGTCTTTATAGTGGAGACAGTTTTGGTAGTAAAATCTGCAGTACTCCAATTTTACAAACTGAAAACTATGACAGTACAAGAAGATCTCAGTTTCCACATGGAAAATACATTTCTCGGCTTTACAAACTGAAAATTATTGTATGATAGTGCAAGCAGATCTCAGTTTCAAAATGGAAAATACATTTCTCAGTTTTACAAACTGAAAATTATGACAAGACAAGCAGTTTCAAAATTATGACAAGACAAGCAGTTTTAGTAAATGGTGATGCGAGATACTTATTAGCACAAGAACGGATTCTTGATGATCTTCAAAGCCTGGACTGAACCGACTCAAACTGAACAATAGCGATATTTTTTCAGAGAGGATGCAATGCAATAGAAGAACATCAGGGGAGATAGTACGAACTGCCAGATCCAGTGCAGAGATAATTACATTGGATTGCACTGAAGAATAGCATTAGCAGGAATGTGTTTAATTTAAGAAAAAACGAATTAACTCATCCTGATATCTGAAGTGTAAAAATCCTGAACTAAACCAAACACTGTTAAGTCTGAAGAATTTTTCAGATTGTTAGGAGCCGTACAATGAAGATTTCCCCATCTCTGGGAGGGAATTGGGACTCACAGAGGAAATTGGAGAAGACCCCCTTGACGACCTCCCCTGCATCGTTGGTGTAGAAGAGCCGCTTGAAGCACAGCCAAACCTGCAGCCGGATCGATTTCACCACGACAACCAAAGTGCCAACGGAGCGGCGGAATCAGAATTGACGGATCGATCAGGGCAGGGCGGGCGTACGGTCCTGGCGTCGCCGAAGTCGCCGAGGGCGCTGCTGGCGATGGAGTAAAGGCGGAGCTTGTGGGGCTTGCCATTCTTGTCCTCACCGTCGGCGACGACGCCGATGGACTGGCCCTCCTTGTAGGGCACCTCGCCGTCGGTGGAGAAGACCATGTGCCGCGTCTCCTCGGGCGCGTCGTCGGCGGTGATCTTGGTGTTGAGCAGGCACTTGCCCACGTACGACTCCTTGGGCCGGAACTTGTTGGTCACCACCCCCTCCTCCTGCTTCTTGGACACCTTCTTCTCCTTCACTGCACTGCGGCCGTGTCGGTGGAGACCGCCATAACGCCCGAACGCCAGCAGCGGGAGGAGGCAGTTCTTGTGGCGCACGGGAAGCTGCAGTGGGAGTGCTGCGGGGCGCTAGACGACATGGAGGTGGCGGCGGTGGCGGCACGGAGGGAGACGCCATGACGTGACGGCGCCATGGCGCTGGAGGAGGGGAGCGGCGGCTGCCGGGCCGGCGTGGACACGTGGCGGGGGGCATGGGTCGGGCGAACGAAGGAGAGGAGGTGGAAGGGAGGCCGGCGGCGAGTGGGTTGGGAGAGGAGAGGAGGTTGGGGATCTGGATCGGGCCGCGGGGTGGTGGGGTGGGAGTGTGGATCGGGCCGGGGTGGACACGCTTAGTAGTAGCGTGGGGGTCTTACTGCGCTACTACTACTTACTTAGTAGTAGCGCAGGTTTTATACCCCTCGGTACTACTATGGCCTATCCCGGGGGCATTGTTGGAGACCATTTAGTAGCAGCGCGGGTTTATACCCCTCGCTACTACTATCAACTTAGTAGTAGCGCGGTTTTTATGCCCCTCGCTACTACTAATTAGCAGTAGCGCTCGTTTTTAAACCGCGCTACTGATAAACTTCTGTGTATAAGGTTTTCCCTAGTAGTGTCTCGATCCCTCCTTGCTTGATAACCTCCTTTGCGGAGACAGTAGCTTCCTTGTTCCCCCCTTCGCCTTCTTCTAAAGGCGCAGCCTCCAGCATCTTGGTTAACACGGGATCCGGTGTGGTCTCAGGGAGGGGGGCCGGACACCTGATCAGGTTTGCTTTCGCTATCCACTCCTGTTTAGGGGACAGCTCTTTTAAGGGCAAGTTTATGATAAATATACGGATAGCGTGTCCGGGTACGGGACTACATACTTGAGCATCCGGGCGATTGCAGCTCAGACCTGCGTCCTCGGTCAAGTCCGGACACATTGCTTGTGATCCGAAGAACAGTTTGTATGTCTCCACGGCGTTGCGCCCATAAAATGTTGAAGAGCTCGTGGTCCCTCCGGATTGAACTCCCACAGGCGGAGGGGGCGACGTTTGCAGGGCAGGATGCAACGAATCAGCATGACCTGCGCTACTCCGACCAGATTGATCTCTCTCTCCAGGAGGTCTCGAATACGGCCCTGCAACAGGGGCACATCCTTGGACGGCCCCCAGTCAAGCCCTTTATTGACCCATGACGCCAGCCGCGGTGGAGGACCCGAGCGAAAGGCAGGTGGCGCCACCCATTTGGTGCCCCTGGGAGCTGTGATATAAAATCACTCTTGCTGCCATAGGCTGAGCTCCTCTTGAAAAGAGCCCTCGGGCCATGGAGCGTCAACATTCTTGCTTATAACAGCCCCTCCGCACTCT
This sequence comes from Aegilops bicornis, assembly GCA_021605145.1. Classification (NCBI taxonomy): domain Eukaryota; kingdom Viridiplantae; phylum Streptophyta; class Magnoliopsida; order Poales; family Poaceae; genus Aegilops; species Aegilops bicornis. Next base: position 228,235,205 of record CM038675.1, read on the forward strand.
GCCTGTTGCCCCTTGATCATCTTCGGCTCCACCTTGAAGGTCTTGAGCCATAATCCGAAGTGAGGGGTAATGCGGAGGAAGGCTTCACCACGACGATGAACGATGAGATGTGGAGGATGGACTCCGGATCCAAGTCGTGAAATTCCAGCCCGTAATAAAATATGAGCCCCCTCACGAAGGGGTCCGTCGGGAAACTTAGTCCCCGAAGGAAGTGAGACGCGAACACCACGCTTTCACCGGGCTTGGGAGTGGGAATAACCTGCCCTTGAGAAGGCAGACTATGCGAGATTTCGCCGGTTAGATACCTGGCATCTCTTAGCTTTAGGACGTCTTCTTCTGTGACGGAGGAAGGCATCCACCAGCCTTGGAGGTCGTAGCCGGACATCATTGAAGGTCCGAAGCGCCTTAATCTGGAGCTTTGGGTGTTGGAACTCGAAGCGAGGGGCGGATTCGATGGAGATTGAAAAAGGAGCGGGGCCTTGGTCTCTTTATAAAGAGGTTGAATACCAGGAGCCCTCCCCGTGACCGTTCGGGACTCGCCTTCGATAGAGGAGGCGTGCCAACGGGCAATATTGGGTTACCCACGCCCGTATTGATGAGAATCCCGGAATAAGGGGACACGATCTCTTCTTTGACAAGATGTGCCAAGGAAACCGCCTCGCTAAACGCGCTGAGGTTGGACAGTAAAAACGATTCGAATAAAGGCTTGGCCGTGGTGTGATGTCACGCCATGGAATACGTTAGCAGATTGAACTTGTGTAAATGTTATTCTCTCTACGGTGGTATGTGGAACTTATTTTGCAGAGCCGGACACTATCCTTGTGTTCAAAATCTTCTATGAAGTATTCGGAGGAGGAACCCGCCTTGCAATGTCAAGACAATATGTGCGCCGGACTCGTCGTCATTGAAGCCTGGTTCAGGGCTACCGAGGAGTCCTAGATTAGGGGGTGTCCGGATAGCCGGACTATAGCCTTTAGCCGGACTCCTGGACTATGAAGATACAAGATTGAAGACTTCGTCCCGTGTCCGGATGGGACTTTCCTTGGCGCGGAAGGCAAGCTTGGCGATACGGATATGTAAATCTCCTACCATTGTAACCGACTCTGGGTAACCCTAACCCTATTCGATGTCTATATAAACCGAAGGGTTTTAGTCCGTAGGACGAACAATAATCATACCATAGGCTAGCTTCTGGGGTTTAGCCTCTCTGATCTCGTGGTAGATCTACTCTTGTACTACCCATATCATCAATATTAATCAAGCAGGAGTAGGGTTTTACCTCCATCGAGAGGGCCCGAACTTGGGTAAAAACATCGTGTCCCTTGTCTCCTGTTACCATCCGCCTAGACGCACAGTTCGGGACCCCCTACGTGAGATCCGCCGGTTTTGACACCGACACCCACCGTCCACGTCCCCGCGCGCTAGCGCCCGGCGAAGGTGACCTTGGTGCGAAGGCCGATATAGATCGGGCTGCCAACTTGTCGGCGCCCCGACACAGAGGCCACCAGCGCCGCCCCACCAGATTGGACGTCTGGGGGCGGCACGGGTGTTCTGAACGTGGCCGTGCAGGACATCCTGGCGCTTCACCACCCAAGGCGCCGCCCTCTAGCAGTCTATGCAGGAGTTCTTGGCAACACGGGCGGCCATCCGGGTATGTCACTAGCTTCTTGTTTTTTCGATTCTTGCAATCTTCTGTGGGGGCACGCCAGCGCACCCACTGGGTGTAGCCCCCGAGTTCCGGGTCGGCTGCTAAGCAGGAGGCTTGGAACTGTAGTGTAAGTTCCGAGTGCTGACTTCTTTCTTTTTCTTCTGTTGTCTTTGTTGCAGGACTACCACAATCTCCGTGTAGTCGCCTACAACTCCCAGAACCAGGAGCTGGCCAAGCGGACCACCGACTTGAACCAGAGCCGGAGTAAGCACTCCATCTTCTTTCTCATGGCATACAACAAGACTCCGGTGTAGCCCCCGAGATTCGGGTCGACTGCTGAGCAGTCGGGCCGGATCTCCTGGCAACTACTTGTTTTTTTGTTGATGTTGATGTCTTTTCTTACTTGTCTTTGCATAGGCGGCCGCCGAACTGCAGCAGCGCCTAGGCAAGGTCCAAACTGAGCTTCACGCCAAGGCGGAGGAGCACAGCCTGGCGGCCCAGGAGCGTGACCGCCTGGCCAAAGAGCTGGCGGACAAGGCAGAGCGGCACAAGGCGGAGCTCCAGAAGCTGAAGGACAACAAAGACTCCCTCAAGTCTGAGTTCGAGACTCAACGCTGAACTGGGCCGAGAAGGAGAGGTTCCTATCCGACGGCTACGACAAGATCAAGGATATGATCGACGGTAAGTTACTTCCTCTTTTGAACAGCCATCGACTGCTGCAGGTGCCGGCTTCCGTCTTCTAATTTCTTTGTCTTCTTCTTGCATAGAGTACTTTCCTGGTCACCCCATCACTGTCAGCCAGTCCATCAAGGCGCGGCGCGACCAGCGAAGGAGGTTGGGCGTGGACATCGCGCTCAACGTGCCCCGGAATCTCGGCGAACAGCTCCTGGCCATCAAGACGCGCCTGCAGCCGGCTCACCGGATGCTCCGCCGCCTGCAGTGCACCGCGTCTCAGGTGCTGACTTCCCTCTGGCCAGACGCTCAAGTTCCGTGCACCCCTAGTCGGACTACCGACTGGCTGGAGGTAGCAGTCGGACGCTTCGAGGCCTGGAAGGACACCGCGGCTCAGGCGGGTGCTCGGACGGCCTTGGAGTTCGCCAAGGCTTGGTATCCAAGCCTGGACCTGGCCCAGCTGGCCACCTTTCGGCAGGAGGTCAGTCTGGAGCTGGCGGCAGTGGGCGGCGCGCTCTCTCAACGTGCGGCAGCAATCGCCAAGTTCGCTAACACCACCGTCTTCATCCCCGAACTAGACGAGGAGGGCGCTGAGGTGCCGCCCAATTGTTTCGGGCTGAACCCGACGAATGGGGAGGACTCGGCGGAGGAGATCCCTTCTAGCGATGAGGGCGAGGGCGACGAAGATGACACATCGGAGGACGGAGTGGAGAGACAGCCTCAGCTCGATCGAGCCTCGACCAGGGAGCCGCGTGCGGCTGCGCGACTGCTGCTGATGCTGACCAGGCTGAGACTCACCAGTCGGCCGCTCCACCATCCGGCGCCGCTGCATCCACCAACCCGCTCGGATCCGCCTGCTGCTCCCCTGGCCTAGGCGGCCACTTTATCTTATATTTCCCGTTCTTGTATTCTTTTGAACAAGTTAAATTCGCGCAATTCCACCCACTGGGAGTGTATTCAAACTCTGTTGAATGCTAGCTGCAAGCCTTGCTATGTAAATTAATTTATTCGCACAAGTATGTGCTCTGTCGGGTTCTACTTTGTCTTGATTTTCTGCTCTTTTTGCCTTTTTTCCTTTGCCGCCTTCCTTTGGCTGCCGGCCTGCTAGCCGGACAGCCGCTCAATGGTCTGTGGCTGGGTCAGGTACTTGACCATTTAGGAACACAAGTACTTTGGCCCCTCAGAATGTAGCAAGTCAAGTGAGAAGCCGGCCGGCTAGCTGCTTAGCAGCCGGATGGTGAGGCGAGGAGCCGGCTTCGCCTATGCTGATGCTTTTTTCCTTAGTCCTTTTTCATGTGGACACATCTTCCTGCCTTTAGCTCTTGCCAGCCGAGCAGTCACTCTGCGAACTGCGGCTTAAGGCAAGAGAGGGCTTAGATGCCGACACACTACTTGTCCGACTGCAGGTGTCATCAACATAGGACAAGGCGGTGAGCCCCCGGACCGACTGGTCGGACCCGGTGCCGGGCAAAGGAATGAAATAGCACATTCACAGGCATTTAAACTTATCATATATATAAAGAGGATAGCCCCAAGTGCTCCTTGGGGGACCGTATGTCTTTGCTCTTAATACAAAAGGTAGCATGCTACATACTGCATTAACTGTAAAATCTTCGGAGGAGGTTTGGGTTCCATGGGCGCTCTATTTCCTTGCCGGAATCGTCCCTCTTGTGTGCCCTGGGCTTCTGCAATTCGATGAGGTAGTAGGAGTCATTGCCCAAGGCTTTGCTAATGATGAAGGGCTCTTCCCAAGGAGCCGGGAGCTTGTGCTGGTCGGCTGTTCGCTAGATCAGTCGGAGCACAAGGTCCCCCTCTCAAAAGGATCGAGGCCTGACCTTCCGACTGTGGTAGTGGTGCAGGCCTTGCTGGTAGATGGCGGACCGGCTGAGTGCCAACAGCCGGCCCTCTTCGAGCAGGTCGACGCCGTCTTCTCATGCCTCCTTTGCTTCTGCCTCCGTGTACATGGTGACGCGAGGCGAGTCAAACTCGATGTCAATTGGGATGATGGCCTCGGCCTCGTACGCGAGGAAGAAGGGAGGGAAGCCGGTTGCTTTGTTCGGCATTGTCCGGAGACTTCAGAGGACAGCCGGCAGCTTTTCGCTCTAGCAGCTGGACGGACGCTCCAGCAGCTCGATCAGTCGGGGCTTGATGCCGCACAAGATGAGGCCGTTTGCTCGCTGGACTTGGCCGTTTGACTACGGATGGGCAACAGACGCTAAGTCCAGTCGGATGCCCTGTGTCGCGCAAAAACGGGCCAAGGCGCCTTTGGCAAAGTTTGCACCGTTATCGATGATGATGCTGTGCGGTACACCGTACCGGACGGTGATATCTGCGATGAAGGTCACAGCAGTCGGACCGTTCAGCTTCTTGATTGGCTTCGCTTCAATCCACTTGGTGAATTTGTCCACGGCAACCAGCAGATGGGTCATGCCGCCGCGTGCTGTATTTAATGGGCCCACCGTGTCCAGCCCCCAGACGGCAAGTGGCCAAGTGAGGGGGATGGTCTTGAGTGCAGAAGCCGGCAGGTGTTGCTTGGAGCTGAATTTCTGGCACCCTTTCCACTTCTTGACCAAGTCCTTGGCGTCGTCCAAAGTAGTCGGCCAGAAGAATCCATGGTGGAAGGCTTTGGCGACAAGGGATCTGGAGGCCACGTGGTGGCGCAGTCACCTTGGTGGATGTATTTGAGGATTGCCTTGCCTTTGTCTAGCTCAACGCAGCGCTGGAAGACGCCAGTCACGCTGCGCCTGACAAGCTCTCTGTTTACTATCGTGTATGCTGCTGCACGACGTTGCACCTGCAGGGCCGAGATCTCATCGGCTGGTAGCTCTCCGCTCACCAGGAAGTTGAGGATGGGCTGCGCCCATGATGGTGCTTCGACCACTGTCATCACGGCCACTGTAACCAGGGCGGTTGGGTTGGGGGGCAGCGGGTTGGGATCGGCCGCCACTTGTTGTGTCGTTGAAGTCCCCGGGCCGACTGCTGCAGCCCCCGGGCCAGGTTCTGAAGTCCCCACTCCGGGTGTGGCTGCTGCAGTCCCCGAGCCGCCTGCCGAAGTCCCTGGGTCGGCTGCTGCAGCCGCCGGGCCGGGTTCAGAGGTCCCCGGGCCGGGTGCGACTGCTGCAATCCCCGACCCGCCTACCGAAGTCCCCGGGCCGATTGTTGCGGTCCCCACGCCGGATCAGACTGTTCCAAGGACAGTTGGCACGAAGATGGACTCTGATTCCGGCGAAGGCTTGATAGACGGCTTGAGGAGGCACTGGAGGGAGACGCCATCTGGTATCGCTTGCCGGGTGGAGCCGATCCGAGCCAGGGCATCAGCTTGCTCGTTGTCGGCGTGTGGCACATGAAGGAACTCGCACCCGTTAAAATATCCGCTGATCTGCTGGACGAGGAAACAGTAGCTTGCCATGTTTGCATCCTTGGCGTCCCAGTCATCGGATGACTGCTGGACCACCAAGTCCAAGTCGCCTAACACAGCACTTAGCGGATGCCAATCTCTTTGGCCAGTCGGAGCCCGTGGACGAGTGCCTTGTACTCGGCCACGTTGTTGGAGGCGGCAAAGTGAATTTTCAGCGTGTATCTGAGTTTGTCGCCTTTGGGAGAAGTGAGGATGATGCTGTCTGCCAAACCGGTCCGCATCTTTGAGCCATCAAAATGCATCTGCCGATGGGTAGAATCTGGCGTTGGCGGCAGGTACTCGGTCTCGGCCCAGTCGACGAGGAAGTCGGCCAGCGCTTGGGACCTGATGGCGGTGCGGGGCTGATAGAGGATGGTGTGGGGAGCCAGCTCGATGGCCCACTTGGCCACCCGGCCTGGCGCATCTCTGTTGCCTATGATCTCAACAAGCGGGCGGGTGCAGACGACCGTGATGGAGTGCTCTTGAAAGTACTGCTTGAGCTTCTTGGCGGCAAAGTACAGGCCATAGCACATCTTCTGGTAGTAGGGGCAGTTTTGCTTTGAGGCCGACAACAGCTCACTCAAGTAATACACAGGCCTTTGGACCGACTGTGCCTTGCCGTCTTATGGGCGCTCTACCACAATGACAGTGCTGACCACCCGGCTGGTGGCGGCGATGTGGTCAACATTTTCTTGATCTGGAGGAAGGCCTCGTCCGCGTCGTCGTTCCACTCGAGGTGAGTGGTTTTCTTCATTAGCTGGTACAGGGGAAGAGCCTTCTCACCCAGCAGACTGATGAAGCGGCTGATGGATGCCAAGCACCCAGTGAACTTCTGGACGTCTCGCAGTCGGTGGGTGTCGGTGTCAAAATCGGCGGATCTCGGGTAGGGGGTCCCGAACTATGCGTCTAGGCGGATGATAACATGAGACAAGGAACAAGATGTTTTTACCCAGGTTCGGGACCTCTCAACGGAGGTAAAACCCTACTCCTGCTTGATTAATATTGATGATATGGGTAGTACAAGAGTAGATCTACCACGAGATCAAAGAGGCTAACCCCTAGAAGCTAGCCTATGGTATGATTTTTGTTCGCCCTCTGGACTAAAACCCTCCGGTTTATATAGACACCTGATAGGTTAGGATTACACAGAGTCGGTTACAAAGGTAGGAGATCTACATATCCGTATCGCCAAGCTTGCCTTCCACGCCAAGGAAAGTCCCATCCGGACACGAGACGAAGTTTTCAATCTTGTATCTTCATAGTCCGTGAGTCCGCCAACGGTGATAGTTCGCTATCCGGACACCCCTAATCCAGGACTCCTCAAGAGCCCCGAACCAGGCTTCAATGACGATGAGTCCGTGGCGTAGTTTTTTCTTGGCATTGCGGCGGGTTCTTCTCCAAATTCCATATACTTGTCGAATAGTGTCCGGCTTCGATAAATGCTGCGCTCCTTGGCTTCCATGCCCAATAATGGCCATCTTCCACGTGTTTGAATGAATGCGAAAAGCCAGTGGTATTTTACAGTTATCCCCTAGCTGCGCAAGTGAGCCGCCTATAAAAGGGACGAGGACCCAGATCTGAGTCACACCATCCCCTCCTCATGAAGCTTTCATCGGAGCGCCTCGACAAAAATCCATTCCATCATGGACAGTCGACGCTGCTCCTCCTCTCAAGGCCCCAGCCCTCAGCCTGGAAATTGGGAGAGATGCTCAGTCCCGCATAGCAAGCTAGTGACACTCCAAACCAAGGGATTTCTTCCCCCGGCCTTCATGGTTCCGGTTCGAGCCGGACTCGCCACCTATAAGGGCGGAAAGTAAGCGGAGAGTGTCCCCGATCCCTCCAAATGAGAGCGGGTATGCTTTTTCTCTTATCTAGTAAGAGGACTCGGATTTCCAATTCATCCGCTTTCTTGGGGCTCTTGGAGTTCTACGGCCTCCAGTTGCACCACCTTCACGCCTCCATTTTGCACATCGCGGGCTTTGTGGCCCTTTGCGAACTGTTCTTGGGCATCGAGGCTCATTTTGCGCTGTGGAAGAGATTATTCTGCCTTGTACCCCGTTGTCATAAGGGGTCAATATATCAAGTGGACGGAGCCGAGCTGTGGCACATCGTCGGGACCGGATGTCTATCCGGAACCCCGAAGAAGGCGTCCGAAGACTGGCCTTCGGAATGGTTTTATATAGAAGACGTCCCGCTACCGGATCCTGTTCAGATCGGTCTCCCGGAGTTCAGCAATGCTCCTTTGAAGAAACGCCTGAGTTGGCACCCGCGGAGCCCCTAGAAGGAAGACGACAGGGACGTCCTTTACCTGATGAGCCGAATAAGATTGTTGGCTCATGCCGGACTGACCACGATCGGCGTCATGGCCACATGTATTATGCAGAGGGTGCAGCCACTCCAGTATAGGGGCCACCCCATGTGGGATTTCAACGGGGAGAACGATGCCACCCGTCATGGCCGTAAGGGGTCGAGATCGGTCGCCTACCTGGTAAAGATCTTGTCCGTGATGTACAAGGGAGAAGAGGAAGATTTTCTCCGCGTCAGTCCATTGAACGGATTTTCTATGAACAATCCTCAAAGCTGGGTAAGCGGACATTTCTTTTTGCACACCCGATCCGTATTCCCATGGTTAGGTATCTCATTTTGTGATTATGACGCAGGAACTGCGCCAGGCCGTAAAAGACATAAACAGCCCGCCTCCACAACCCGAGGATTCGGAAAGGCTCCTCGATCCGGACTCCCAAGAGGATCCGGACATATTGGTGGAGCTGATTGATGGGGTATATCACCAACTGAGCATCGATAATGCCTTGGTTGCCATTATGTCCGATTACCCCGGAATACTTCTAGCCTCACAGGTAACTGAGACCGAGGTCCCAATACTCTGATAATGACCCATCTGCGCTTCTTTTTTATCACCGTATACCAATGGTGTTTCGCTGGGGGTGCCTTCGAGGCAGGAGGCCGAGCCCGCGTGCTAGCCAACAAGGGGCGACGCCCTCGCAGTTAAAACAAGTGCGGTCCAGATCGAAACGCCGCCGCAACGGTATGGCACGTCACCATTTTCCTAGGATTGATTCCTGGAGGGCGTAATAACGCTGGTGCTCTTTTCAGGAGAAAGAGCGCTCGCCGGACTGTGTCCAGAGAGGCTGCCAACCGAGCCTCCGCCAGCCAGGCTCCAAAGCCGGGTCCAGAAGCGGAGGCGAGCACGAGGCTTGCGTCGGATGCTCCTCCGACAGAGGATGCCGACAGATTGTCCGCCACCAACTCAGAAGTGGAGAGCGCCATGAATCACAGGCGCCGCCGGACAGTTCTTCATGACGCACGTTTCTCCCAAGAGGCATTGAATGCCTTCAATTCGGGAGATGCGCACCTCCGTGCCGCCACGATGGTCTAGCCAGAGCCACGAGCAAAGTATGTAAAGGACATACGGGTGAGGAAATTTGACAGTTATATATGCCAAGAGTCTCCGAGACTTAAAATAGTTAGAATAACTGATTTAAGGATCATTTGTTATGCAGGATCTTACAAAAAGAATACCCAACTATCCTGTGAGCTTGAACAATGCAAGGCCCAACTTGAGGTCAAGCACTAGCCGCCATGTGGGGAGCCACAGAGACCCCCTCTGGTAATATATGCTTCAAAAGATAAATAGATTGTGAAGTGCGGCGTGTGTGTAAATCTGACAATTATATTACAGATGGCGCCAGACTAGATCCGGACAAGCAACTACTCTTGCGCCGGTTGAAGGCCGGCGAGAATGTGCTTACAAGGGTGAGGCAAGAGAAAAATAATCTCCAAGATGCCAACACCCAGCTGGGTGAGGAACTAAAGGATGTTCGTGCCCAGCTGTCTGACTTTGTAAAGGAGAATCGGCGACTTCATCGTGGCATTTATAGTAAGTGCTTGAGCGAACTTTGAAAAAAAGTTCGGCGAGGAAGTCAATTAACAGAGTTATGTCTGTAGGTATGCTCACGGGTTGTCCTGAAGAGGGAAATGCCCGGTTCTACGGGTGACCTTCTTCCCGAGCTATTGCAACTGCACGAATGAGTTCGGCAGGTGATGAAAGGCGTCGCCCAGGCCTTGTGGCCATCTATATTCCTGCTCGAAGGCCTTGGAAGCTTGCAGAGAAGCTTCAGGGAGCACGGCGGCACTTCCGGCTATGGAAGATATCGGCATGTCGTCAAGGCACCAGGGAGGCCTGGGCCATGGTGAAGACGCGGTACACGAAGGCGGACCCAAACCACATGGCCGAGGTCGGACCTGTGGGGCCCGACGGGAAGGAGATCCCTGTGAGCTTAGTGTACGGCCAAGTAGAGTTGGCCGCAAAGTATTCCCAGCAGGACTGTAAACTAGACAGCCTATTAGACGACATTGAAGAGGAATACGATCAGTCAATTTGACTATGTAATTTAAAATGACATGTAAAATGCCTTCTAGCCGGATTGTAGATCGTTTGTCGTAGCGGACCTTTTCGCTTCAACCTCGGGACCCAATAGTCCGGAGTGTGCCCGAATACCTCGCGGTTATGTAAAAACCGGGCATGCGTGGAGACCAAAGCGTAGGGGTCATGAGTGCTTTATCGGACAAGTGCACAACTAGTTATGTTATATTACATGGTTAGTAAGAAACATCTTCCAGTGAGAATAGTTCCGCTCGGGTTCCTTTCCTCGGGAGGCATGCCCTAAAGTGCATGTCCTGGACTATGAAAAAGCAGTAAAAGCATCCGGGGCAGATAAATGAAAAATAAAAACCGACTTTTAGTTCACCGACCGAATATTCCCTTAAGAATGCTAGCCGGCTTCACCCGATCGAGGTACGCGTCCGGCTGACCCGGCGGTAACAATCGCAGAGGTGCTCCTTTACCACCTAGCCGAACAATCGGGAACGAGGGGTAAGCACAGGAGCCAGGCAACCCAGCTTGGCCAAAACTTAAGTCATATCGATGCATATAATGGTGAATAAAAGGTACATGCGTAAGTGTGACACATGTGTTGGGCATAAAGCCCGTATAAATAAGCTTCTGTTAAAGAAGCCCCCAGGTATAATGAGTGCGGATAGCACGTCAAGTGTGTGCGAACAATGCGCAAACGAGCCTTTAACGGCTTCGGGAAAAGGGAGGGAGAAGGAGAGAAATAAAAGACAGCTTAAAGTATGAAATATAGACGGAGGGAGGAGATGAATTCAGAATCCGGCGCTAGGCGTAGAATCTTCGGAGACGGGCTGCGTTCCACGGGTTCGGCTCGAGTCGGTTATCCGATGCGTTTCGCAGACGGTACGCTCCGCCGGTCAGGACTTGGTCGATGATGAAGGGACCCTCCCATTTGGGCTTGAGTTTGTCCTTTTTCTTGTCCGGTCGCCAACATTGTAAGCTTTGGCCCGTACTTCCCTGCTTTGATATCTTCGAGCCTACTGTTGATAGAATGCGGAACGAGCTTTTGCCACGTCACGCTCCTCCTCCAAGGCGTCCAAGCTGTTGTGCCGATCACGCACGCAAGGTGAGTCATGAATTATGTCGCAGGGCAAAACTGCCTCTGCGGGCCGTATACCATAAAAAATGGTGTAAATCCGGTAGTGCGATTCGGCGTGGTCCGCAGCCCCCAGAGTACGGAGTCGAGCTCCTCTACCCAGTGCATGTTAGATTCCTTGAGGGACCGCACTAGTCTGGGTTTAATGCCGCTCATGATTAGACCGTTTGCTTGCTCGACTTGACCGTTAGTTTGGGGGTGATAGATCAAGCGTAGTCGAGCTTGATGCCCATGTTTTTGCACTAGAGTTTAACCTCACGGCCGTGAAGTTCGTGGCCGTTATCAGTGATGATGCTATGGGGACGCCATAACGGTGTACTACCCACGATATGAAGTCTATCACCGTCCGGATTCGCCGTCTTTACAGTGCTTGGCCTCTATCCATTTGGTGAATTTATCCACCATGACCAATAGGTATTTTTGCTTGTGGGTTCCTCCTTTAAGGGGTCCAACCATGTCAAGCCCTGCACCGCGAAGGGCCAGTGATGGGTATAGTTTTGAGGGCGGTGGGTGGCATGTGGCTTTGATTAGCAAAGAGCTGGCAACCGACGCATCGTTGGACCAAGTCCCGAGCATCCGCCCGGCCGTCGGCCAATAAAATCCTGTATGGAAGTCCTTGCCTACAAGGGCCCGGGCTGCTGACATGGTGCCCACCGAGTCCGCATGAATTTCAGCCAGAGATTCCGCCCTTCCTCTTCGGAGATACACCTTTGAAGGACTCGGTTGTGCTTTCTCCCTCATGGACCTTATAGGCTTTTAGACCGCGCACTATGCAGTGGGCCTCGCTTTTGGTCCTCGGGAAGTTCCTGCCTAGTTAGGTAGGCTAGGAATGGTTCTGTCCCACGGGCAATGACGCCATTATTGCAAGGGCTGACGGAGTTATTTCACATGGCGGGACCACCAACTATGTCGGAATGTTCGGTGTGGGGCAGTGTGGTCGGGTTGTTATTTCCGGACTCTCCCTCCCATAGTACGGATGGCTTGAAAAGCCTCTCTAGGAAGATATTGGGGGGACGGCATCACGCTTATGCGTAATTGCGCTAACACGCTCGCTGCTGGTTGTTATCCCGGGCTATATGGTGAAATTCGAGCCCCTCAAACCGAAATGACATTTTAGGACGGCATTGCGATAAGCTGCCATTTTGGATCCTTGGCATCAAAGTCCCCATTTATGTGGGATATCGCGAGGTTTGAATCCCCGCGGACCTCTAGGCGTTGAATGCCCATGGAGACCGCCATCCGGAGACCATGTAGAAGGGCCTCGTATTCGGCTGCGGTGTTGGAGTCCGTGTACATTATTTGAAGTACGTATTGACTGTATCTCCGGTTGGGGACGTCGAACGACGTCAGCCCCGTGCCGCCAACATTTTGGAGCCACAAAGTGCATGATCCAGTTGGAATATGCGCCGTACTCTTTATTGAGTTCGGCTTCAGTCCATTCGGCGATGAAGTCAGCCAAAACTTGTGACTTAATAGCTCGCCGTGGCTTGTAGGTTATGTCAAACGGAAGGAGCTCAATGGCCCATTTAGCAATCCGGCCTATTGCGTCGCGGTTGTTTATAATGTCATTAAGAGGTACTTCGGAGGCTACTGTTATCGAACACTCTTGGAAGTAGTGTCGCAGCTTCCGTGATGCCATGAACACCATGTATGATATCTTTTGATAATGCGGGTACCGTGACTTGCATGGAGTTAGGACAGTGGACACGTAGTAAACTGGTTTTTGGAGAGGGAACTTGTGTCCGCCGCTTCGCTCGACAACGAGCACCGCGCTTACAACTTGATGGGTTGCTGTGATGTATAATAGCATTGGTTCGCCCATATTGGGCGCGGCCAGGACCGGATTTGTTGCCAATATGGCTTTGATTTCTTCGAGTCCGGTCGTGGCAGCATCCGTCCACTCGAAGTGTTCGGTGCGCCGGAGGAGGCGATAAAGGGGTAATGCCTTTTCTCCTAAGCGGGAGATAAAGCGGCTTAGAGCCACCACGCATCCCGTCAATTTTTGCATTTGTTTGAGGTCTTTGGGGATATCCAATTGTGACAGAGCTCGGATCTTGGCTGGGTTTGCTTCAATTCCTCTACCGGATACAATGAATCCCAAGAGCTTTTCGGCTGGTACGCCGAAAACGCATTTTTCCGGGTTGAGCTTAATGTCATATGTTCGGAGATTATTAAATGTGAGCCTCAAGTCGTCTACTAGAGTTTCGACATGCTTGGATTTGACGACCACATCGTCTACGTATGCCTCCACCGCTTTGCCGATCTGGTTTGCCGGACATGTCCGAATCATGCGCTGATATGTTGCGCCGGCGTTTTGAGCCCAAAGGGCATTGTGTTGAAGCAGAATGGGCCGTATGGAGTGATGAATGCCGCTATGCTTGGTCTAGCTCTGCCATCTTAGTTTGGTGGTAGCCGGAGTATGCGCCGAGGAAACACAATGAATCGTGTCCTGAAGGCGTCGATAATTTGATCGATGCGGGGAGGGGAAGGGATCCTTGGGCAAGCCTTGTTAAGGTCCTTAAAATCGACACATAGGCGCCAGGATTTGTCCTTCTTTGGTACCATTACCAAGTTTGCTAGCCAGTCCGGATGTTTAACGTCTTTGATGAATCCGGCCTCCAATAGTTTGGCTAGCTCCTCTCCCATGGCCTATCTCTTGGGTTCGGAGAAACGCCGAAGAGCTTGTTTGACTGGCTTGAATCCTTTTAGGATATTTAGGCTGTAATCGCCACCGGCATGGGATTCTGGCATGTCCGAAGGGTGCTGTGCAAAAATGTCCCAATTTTCGTAGAGAATTCTCGTGTCTGGCGTCCACATCAGGGTTTAATTGTGCCCGATGGAGGCCGTTTTGTAGGGTCCGTTGGATGGACTTGGAATTTGACTATTTTGCTGCCCGGTTTAAAAGAGGTGGACTTGGATCTCTTATCGAGTATCACATCGTCCCCTGTCCACCGTGGAGCGCAGAAGTGAGTTCCTCTGCCGCTAGGGCTTGGATAGTGCCTCAAGGGCAAGTGCGGCTGTTTTATTTTCGCACGGAGCGCTATGTCCGAGTCACTAGCGAGAGTGATAATTCCGTTGGGTCCGGGCATTTTGAGCTTCATGTCCGTAATGGGGTATAGCTTGAAAAATTGTGAATGCCTCTCGCCCTAATAGAGCGTGGTATCCGCTGCTGAACGGGGCCACTTGGAATGTGACCTCCTCGGACCTATAATTGTCCCAAGATGTCAACACCACATCTAGTGTGATCTTTCCTCAGACAGTATGCTTCCTGACTGGGGATTATTCCTCTAAAGGTTGTGCTGCTTCGCTCAATGCGGCTCCAGTCTATTTCCATTTTTCGAAGGGTTTCCTCGTAGATGAGGTTTAATCCGCTGCCGCTGTCCATGAGTACCTTGGTAAGGCCAAAGCCGTCCACTATCGGACTGAGGACCAATGCGGCTAGTGCTCGGGCTGTTCGGAATTTAGGTTCGTCACTGGCGTTAAAGGTAATAGCCGTGTCACTACATGGATTTACTGTTGCTATCTGGTAGACTTCGGCGAGGCTGCGGAGTGTTTGTTTCCGCATATTATTTGATGCGAAAGTCTCGAAGACTTTTAATACCAGACCGGTATTGCTGGGCTGGTGCTCGAGCTAAGAGCTCTTCGCCACTTTTGGCCACCTGCCGTAGTATCCAATATGCTCTAAGGCTATGAGTTGGAGTGGCGCCCTCTGTGCTATGAATTTTGCAGGGTCCATTGAGCCATCCCTCCAGTACGGTTCCATGCCCTTTGGAGGGTTTTTGCTTTTTGGTATGTAACCCAGGTGCCTGGTAATAATGCACCCTTTTATTTCGGACTAGGGTCGTATTCGGGGCCGGACGATCCCAAAATTTAATTTCGGTTTTCCAGGCGCTCTCCGTCGCGCAGTACTTTCATACTATGGACGCCAGGTCAGCGAAGCGTGTAATTTCACGACGACTTATGGCGTTTAGGATTCCCTTGTCCGTGCAATTATTGCAGAAGAATGAAATTGCGTCCTCCTCGCGGCAATCCTTTATCCTGTCCATAAGGTGGAGGAATCTCGCCCAAGAATGATGTCTTGTTTCACCGGCTCTTGCCGGATTTGGGATAGATCGCTTATGTTTGGGTGGGCGGGTGGAATTAAATTCGAACCCGTCCGATCTAAGATTCAGGTGCCAAGAAGTTTCGAACTTGGAAGCTTGGGTTCTTGGAGGTTATCAAATGAATCTAGCCCGCTGCCTGACTTTGAGTTCGTGGCTTGAGTGGTGTCCTCCTCCGCTGGGAATCCGGCATGGAGGGGTCAGAATCCGGACATAGCTGGTCCTTAAGGTAGGAGAAGAGTCGCCAGATTGTTCCTCTACCACAAAGAACGTGGTGGGTAACCTGGGAGAGTTGATCTCTCTCGGATCGGTTTTAGGCCCAATCTGATCATAGTCTGTAGCGACTTGTGGCGGCGATGTGATCCAAGAGCTCATTCAAGGAAGAGAGCTCCATCGGATCTAACCGCTTCGGCGAGTTCCGAGTTAACGTGAAGATTGCTTTCGATGACCCGAGAAGTCATCGCTGCCGGGCGCGAACAGGCTGTCATAAGAAAACCGCCTAGCCGGAGAGTTTGGCCGGTGGCCAAAGCTCCTTTAGCAACGGTGTCGTCTTTAAAGACGGGATGAGGCATCCTTCCTGACAGCGATGGCACAGAGGAACTCTCAATGAAAGCACTAATGTCGGTGTCAAAACCGGCGGATCTCGGGTAGGGGGTCCCGAACTGTGCGTCTAGGCGGATGGTAACAGGAGACGAGGGACACGATGTTTTTACCCAGGTTCGGGACCTCTCGATGGAGGTAAAACCCTACTCCTGCTTGATTAATATTGACGATATGGGTAGTACAAGAGTAGATCTACCACGAGATCAAAGAGGCTAAACCCTAGAAGCTAGCCTATGGTATGATTGTTGTTCGTCTCTACGGACTAAAACCCTCCGGTTTATATAGACATCGGATAGGGTTAGGGTTACACGTAGTCGGTTACAATGGTAGGAGATCTACATATCTCAGATCGCCAAGCTTGCCTTCCACGCCAAGGAAAGTCCCATCCGGACACGGGACGAAGTCTTCAATCTTGTATCTTCATAGTCCAGGAGTCCGGCCAACGGTGATAGTTCGGCTATCCGGACACCCCCTAATCCAGGACTCCCTCAGCGGGCCTCTCCATCCGCTCGATGGCCTTGATCTTCATAGGGTTGCATTCGATGCCGCGTTCTTAGAGAAGGAAACCAAGGAGCTGGCCGGCTAGGACTCCGAAGACACACTTCTCTGGGTTGAGCTTGATTTGAAAATGGCGCAGATTATCAAAAGTCTCCTTGAGATCCTCCAGGAGGGTGCCTCGCTTCTCCGTCTTCACCACAGTATCGTCTACATAGACGTGGGCATTTTTGCCGAGTTGCTTGAGGAGGCACTTCTGCATGCAATGCTGAAAGGTGGCACCGGCATTTCTCAAGCCGAATGTCATCGTCAGGTAGCAGAAGGCTCTGAATGGTGTGATGAGGGAGGTCTTCAACAGATCGGCCGGGTTCAGCTTGATCTGGTGGTAACCGGAGTAGGCATCAAGGAAAGACAGCAGCTCACATATGATAACCCACAAGTATAGGGGACCAATTTTAGCCTCTTTCGATAAGTAAGAGTGTCAAACCCAACGAGGAGCAAAAGGTAGAACAAATATTCCCTCAAGTTCTATCGACCACCAATAGAACTCTACGCATGCTTAACATTTGCTTTACCTAGAACAAGTATGAAACTAGAAGTACTTCGTTGGTGTTGTTGGATAGGTTTGCAAGATAATAAAGAGAGAGTAAATAAAATCTAGGGGCTGTTTAGATAAATACACAACTTAGTTAGTTCTAGTAGAGAGCTTTTTTTTCACGAGAAAGTTATTTGTCCCTAGGCAATTGATAACTAGACCGGTAATCACTATTGCAATTTTATATGAGGGAGAGGCATAAGTTAACATACTTTCTCTTCTTGGATCATATGCACTTATAATTGGAACTCTAGCAAGCATCCTCAACTACTAAATATCATTAAGGTAAAACCCAACCATAGCATTAAAGTATCAAGTCCTCTTTACTCCCATGCGCAAACAACCTACTTACTCAGATCTGTGCTTCTATCACTCACGCCACCCACCATAAGAAAATCATGAACATATTGCAAACCCTACAACGGGGATCCCTCATGCTTGCGCGACATGGAGAGCACCATAGGACAACACCAATAATAAAACATGCAACTCAAACCAATCAAGATCATCAATGAACCTATAGGACAAAACGGATCTACTCAAACATCGTAGGATAGCCATACAACATTGGGAAATAATATATAGCCTTGAGCACCGTGTTTAAGTAGAGATTACAGCGGGTAAAAGAGGGGTTGCACTGCTGCATAGAGGGGGGAAAGAGTTGGTGATGACGGCGGTGAAGTTGTTGGTGTAGATTGCGGTGATGATGATGGCCCCGGCGGCGTTCCAGCGCCACCGGGAGAGAGGGGGAGAGAGCCCCTCTTCTTCTTCTTCTTCCTTGACCTTCCCTCTATATGGGAGAAGGGTTTCCCCTCTGGTCCTTGGCTTCCATGGCGGCGGAGGGGCGGGAGCCCCTCCGAGATTGGATCTCTCTCTCTGTTTCCTTCTGTTTCCGCGCTCCCTGATTCGGCCCTTTCACTGTATCTTAAATTCCCGGAGATCCATAACTCCAATTGGGCTGAAATTTGGACACGATTATTATCCGGATATTGGCTTTCTTGTGGTCAAATAAGGGCACCAACCGCCTTACGGAGTGGACATGAGGGCCCAGGGCGCGCCCTACCCCCTAGGGCGCGCTCCTCACCCTCGTGGGCCCCTCGGGCATCGTCTCATGTTGATTCTTTTTCCCAAAAATCACATATATTCCAAAAAAAATCTCCATAAGTTTTTATCGCGTTTGGACTCCGTTTGATATGGATTTTCTGGGAAACAAAAAACATGCAACAAACAGGAACTGGCACTGGGCATTGGATCAATATGTTAGTCCCAAAAATAGTATAAAAAGTTGCCAAAAATATGTAAAAGTTTAGTATTGGCATGGAACAATAAAAAATTATAGATACGACGGAGATGTATTAGCATCCCAAAGCTTACTTCATGCTCGTCCTCGAGTAGGTAAATGATAAAAAAGATAATTTTTGATGTGGAATGCTACCTAGCATAATCTTGATCATGTAATCTAATCATGGCATTAATATTAAGACACGAGTGATTCAAAGCAATAGTCTATCATTTGACATTAAGAAAATAATACTTCAAGCATACCAATAAAGCGATCATGTCTTTTCAAAATAACATGGCCAAAGAAAGTTATCCCTACAAAATCATATAGTCTGGCTATGCTCCATCTTCACCACACAAAATATTTAAATCATGCACAACCCGGATGACAAGCCAATCAATTGTTTCATACTTTTGATGTTCTCAAACCTTTTCAACTTCCACGCAATACATGAGCGTGAGCCATGGATATAGCACTATAGGTGGAATAGAATATGATGGTGAAGGTTGTGTGGAGAAGACCAAAAAGGAGAAAGTCTCACATCGACGTGGCTAATCAACAGGCTATGGAGATGCCCATCAATTGATGTAAATGTGAGGAGTAGGGATTGCCATGCAATGGATGCACTAGAGCTATAAGTATATGAAAGCTCAAACTGGAAACTAAGTGGGTGTGCATCCAACTTGCTTGCTCATGAAGACCTTGGGCATTTGAGGAAGCCCATCATCGGAATATACAAGCCAAGTTCTATAATGAAAATTCCCACTAGTATATGAAAGTGATAACTGAAGACACTCTCTATATGAAGAACATGGTGCTACTTTGAAGCATAAGTGTGGTGAAAGGACAGTAGCATTGCACCTTCTCTCTTTTTCTCTCATTTTTTTTTTGTTTTTTTGGTGGGCTTCTTTGGCCTCTTTTATTTTTTGTGGGCTTGTTTGACCTCTTTTATTTATTTTTTGTAAAGTCCGGAGACTCATCCCAACTTGTGAGGGAATAATAATTGTTTTTTGTTTTTTGGTTTGTAATTTTATTTGAGCACAAGTCAATATTAATTGATAAGACTCGGAGACATTTCATTTTGATTGATGTGCCAGACCTACAAATATGCCAATCGGGTTGAATGTGCATTCAGCAATAATAGTAGTATAGATGGACCATAAGTGGCACGCATCGGAAAGGGCCAAGATGTTGTACTAGCTTCACTAAAAAAAGGATGCTCTTCTTGCAAAAAAAAGTACAGCGGCCTGGCTTATGTATGTTAGTTGATATTATTGATCCATATACTAAATAAGTGTTTATATGTCTGTTAGTTTTGTACATTATTGGTTGATTGACTCGGTATTTGAATCTTGATACATCGCTTGTGTACATATCTAAATGGGAGTACACATTATGCTGCGTGTGACATTTGAGTTGGACATAAAGTGTTCCAAATATTCGAATTCACCATAAACTGGATTCTAGCTTCTGAATTCGAGTATCGGCATTTGTAAATCATATTCATATATGACAGTGGAATACATCTTTGTCATGCTTTTGAAGATATATAAAAACACATAGAATGATTTATAAAGATTCGTATAGGAATACAAAATGGATTCGAATTTAGTTTCTAGGGTAAACATGGATGCTTAGTTGTCCCAAAATTCGAAAGAAGTAGCAAAATGTCCACTCCAACGTCAGCTGCCTGAAGCCAAGTGTTTTGGAGATGGAAATTACTGTCTACCCCTTACACGGACAATCCATCGGCCCGATTTCCACTGCTCTCAATAGGGGTAGGTTAGTAACTTCAATTAGACATGACACGACCGCCCATGGGCCCATTCCGACACGGTGGGAGCCAAACATGGGCGGCAAAACACATTTGATTCAAGCTCGTCCGAAATACCTCTGTTTCTCCCTCCATTTCCCCATTCATACACGATGGGCGGCAAAACAAACTCGACTCGGCCGAAATCGATGTATGCAAATATTTTCAGTATGGGCAGGTTTGTAAGTTCAGTCAGACGTGGCACAACCGCCCTACCTATCAGCCCTGTTCATACACCATGGGTGCCAACTATGGGCGCCAAAACACCCTCTCCTCGCCCAAAATCGCTCTGGGCAAATATTGGCGAGATGCGAGATTACCGTCCTATCCCCAACCAACGAGACGTCCAAATTTTAAACGGGGGCTAAGCTCATAATTTTACCACATTTTAGACAGACACATCCCAAAAACATGGTTCCCCGTACCTCTCCCTCCAATTTCCCATTCATACACCGTCCGCGCTAGAACACCATCCCCACACCAGCCTCCTCCGTCCGCCACCCCATCCATCGTCGCCGTCCTCCACCCCATCCATCGCCACCGTCCTCCACCATGCCGGAGCGCCTACCAAGACCGCGTCGTCCACTGCTAGAGATGGGTGTTTCTCATCCACGGCGACAAACCAAGAGCCTTGCATCGCGTCCTCTTGCTTCATCGGCGCCTGATACGTCTCCAATGTATCTATAATTTTTTATTGTTCCATGCTATTATATTATCTGTTTTGGATGTTTAATGGGCCTTAATATGCTCTTCTATATTATTTTTGGGACTAACCTATTAACCGAAGGCCCAGTGGCAGTTTCTGTTTTTTGCCCATTTCAGTGTTTTGCAGAAAAGGAATATCAAACAGAATCCAAACGGAATGAAACCTTCGCGATGATCTTTCTTGGAACAAATGCAATCCAGAACACTTGGAGTTGAAGTCTGGAACTCTGCGAGGCGGCCACGAGGTAGGAGGGCGTGCCCACCACCCTCGTGGGCCCCACGGAGCTCCACCGATGTACTTCTTTCGCCTATATATACTCTTATACCCTAAAAACACCAGGGGGAGCCACGAAACCACTTTTCCAACGCCGCAACCTTCTATACCCATGAGATCCCATCTTGGGGCCTTTTCTGGCGATCTGCCGGAGGGGGAATCGATCACGGAGGGCTTCTACATCAACACCATAGCCTCTCCGATGATGTGTGAGTAGTTTACCACAGACCTTCGGGTCCATAGTTATTAGCTAGATGGCTTCTTCTCTCTCTTTGGTTCTCAATACAAAGTTCTCCTCGATGTTCTTGGAGATCTATTCAATGTAATACTCCTTGCAGTGTGTTAGCTGAGATCCGATGAATTGTGGATTTATGATCAAGTTTATCTATCAATAATATTTGTTTCTTCTCTGAATTCTTATATGCATGATTAGATATCTTTGCAAGTCTCTTCGAATTATCGGTTTAGTTTGGCCTACTAGATTGATCTTTCTTGCAATGGGAGAAGTGCTTAGCTTTGGGTTCAATCTTGCGGTGTTATTTCCCAGTGACAGTAGGGGCAACAAGGCACATATTGTATTGTTGCCATCGAGGATAAAAAGATGGGGTTTATATCATATTGCTTGAGTTTATCCTTCTACGTCATGTCATCTTGCCTAATGCGTTACTCTGTTCTTATGAACTTAATACTCTAGATGCATGCTGGATAGCGGTCGATGTGTGGAGTAGTAGTAGTAGTAGTAGTAGTAGTAGTAGTAGTAGTAGTAGTAGTAGTAGTAGTAGTAGTAGTAGTAGTAGTAGTAGTAGTAGTAGTAGTAGTAGTAGTAGTAGTAGATGCAGAATCGTTTCGGTCTACTTGACACGGACGTGATGCCCATATTCATGATCATGCCTAGATATTCTCATAACTATGTGCTTTTCTATCAATTGCTCGGCAGTAATTTGTTCACCCATCGTAATATATGCTATCATGAGAGAAGCCACTAGTGAAACCTATGGCCCCCGGGTCTATTTTACATCATATAAGTTTCTGATCTACAATTCTAGTTTCCTATTTATTTTATTTTGCAATCTTTACTTTCCAATCTATACAACAAAAATACCAAAAATATTTACTTTACTATCTTTATTAGATCTCACTTTTGCGAGTGGTCGTGAAGGGATTGACAACCCCTTTATCGCGTTGGTTGCAAGGTTCTTGATTGTTTGTGCAGGTACTAGGTGACTTGCATGTAATCTCCTACTGGATTGATACCTTGGTTCTCAAAAACTGAGTGAAATACTTACAGTACTTTGCTGCATCACCCTTTCCTCTTCAAGGGAAAACCAACACATGCTCAAGAGGTAGCAAGAAGGATTTCTGGCGCCGTTGCCGGGGAGATCTACGCTCAAGTCAAGACATACCAAGTACCCATCATAAAATCTTCTCCCTTTGCCATTCGCCTCTCGTTTTCCTCTCCCCCACTTCTAAAACGATTTTCAAAAACCCTTTGCCTTTTCTTTGCCTCTTGACCGTTCGCCTCTTTCCGCTTGCCTCTTGTGTGCTTGTGTGTTGGATTGATTGTTTGTCACGATGGCTCAAGATAACACTAAATTATGTGACTTTTCCAATACCAAAAACACTGATTTTATTGGCACTCCGATTGCTCCTATTACCGAAGCTGAATCTTGTGAAATTAATGTTGCTTTGTCGAATCTATTCATGAAGGATCAATTTTCTGGCCTTCCTAGTGAAGATGCCGCTACCCATCTAAACAACTTTGTTGATTTGTGTGATATGCAAAGGAAGAAAGATGTTGGGTAACGATATTGTTAAATTGACGCTATTTCCATTTTCGCTTAGAGATCGTGCTAAAACTTGGTTCTCTTCTTTGCCTAAAAATAGTATTGATTCATGGAATAAGTGCAAAGATGCTTTTATCTCTAAGTATTTTCCTCCCGGTAAGATCATCTCTCTTAGGAACGATATTATGAATTTTAAGCAACTTGATCATGAGCATGTTGCGCAAACTTGGGAGAGGTTGAAATTAATGATACGTAATTGCCCTACACATGGTTTGAATTTATGGATGATTATACAAAAAAATTATGCCGGATTGAATTTTGCTTCTAGAAATCTTTTAGATTTGGTCGCAGGAGGAACTTTTATAGAAATCACTTTAGGAGAAGCTGCTAAACTCCTAGATAATATTATGGTTAATTATTCTCAATGGCACACCGAAAGATCCACTAGTAAAAAAGTTCATGCGATTGAAGAGATTAATGTTTTGAGTGGGAAGATGGATGAACTTATGAAATTGTTTGCTAATAAGAGTGTTTCTTCTGATCATAACGATATGACTTTGTCCACTTTGATATAGAATAATAGTGAATCTATGGATGTGAATTTTGTTGGTAGGAACAATTTTGGTAACAATGTGTATAGAGGAAACTTTAATTCTAGGTTGTTCCCTAGTAATTCCTCTAATAATTATGGTAATTCCTACAACAACTCTTATGGAAATTTTAATAAGATGCCCATTTATTTTGAGACTAGTGTTAAAGAATTTATGAATTCGCAAAAGAATTGCAGTGCTTTGATTGAAGAAAAATTGCTTAAGATTGATGAGTTGGCTACGAACGTGGATAGAATTTCTCTTGATGTTGATTCTTTGAAACTTATATCTATTCCTCCTAAGCATGATATCAATGAGTCTCTCAAAGCCACGAGAATTTCCATTGATGAGTGCAAAGAAAGAACCGCTAGGATGCGTGCTAAAAAAGATTGCTTTGTGAAAGCATGTTCTTCTAGTTTTCATGGTAATAATGATGAAGATCTAAAAGTGATTGATGTGAATCCTATTAAATCTTTTTTTTCCAATATGAATCTTGATAAAGAAGGGACTGGAGATGAGTCAACTTTAGTTAAAAGGTGCCCCAACAATTCAGAGTTTTTAGATCTTGATGCTAAAATTAATAAAAGTGGGATTGAAGAGGTCAAAACTTTACATAGCAATGAACCCACTATTTTTTATTTCAAGGAATTTAATTATGATAATTGCTCTTTGATAGATTTTATTTCCTTGTTGCAATCCGTGTTGAATTCTCCTCATGCTTATAGTCAAAATAAAGCTTTCACTAAACATATCGTTGATGCTTTAATGCAACACTATGAAGAAAAGCTTGAGCTAGAAGTTTCTATCCCTAGAAAACTTTATGATTAATGGGAACCTACTACTAAAATTAAGATTAAAGATCATGAATGCTATGCTTTTATGTGATTTGGGTGCTAGTGTTTCCACGATCCCAAAAACTTTGTGTGATGTGCTAGGTTTCTGTGAATTTGATGATTGTTCTTTAAATTTGCTTCTTGCGGATTCCACCATTAAGAAACCTATGGGGAGTATTTGTGATGTTCTTATTGTTGCAAATAGGAATTATGTGCCCGTAGATTTCATTGTTCTTGATATAGATTGCAATTGTACATGTCCTATTATTCTTGGTAGACCTTTACTTAGAACGATTGGTGCAATTATTGACATGAAAGAAGAAAATATTAGATTCCAATTTCTGTTAAGGAAAGGCATGGAACACTTTCCTAGAAATAAAATTAAATTGCCTTATTAATCAGTTATGAGAGCCACTTATGGATTGCATACTGAAGGTGGCAATACCTAGATATATTCTTGTTTTTATGCCTAGCTAGGGGCGTTAAACGATAGCGCTTGTTGGGAGGCAACCCAATTTTTTTTGTTCCTTGCTTTTTGTTCCTTTTTAGTAATAAATAATTCATCTAGCCTCTATGTAGATGTATTTTTATGTTTTAATTAGTGTTTGTGCCAAGTAGAACCTTTGGGAAGACATGGGTTAAGTCTTTGCAATCTTGCTGTAAAAAACAGAAACTTTTGCGCTCACGAGATTAGATGTCTTGTTTTACTGGAGAGTGATTTTAGGTTGATTCTTTTTGCAGATGATTAATAGACCAATTCCTCACGTACAACAATTTATTTCAGAATTTTTGGAGTTCCATAAGTATTTGTTTGATACAGATTGCTACAGACTGTTCTGTTTTGACAGATTCTGTTTTTCGTGTGTTGTTTTGCTTATTTTTATGAATCTATGAGTAGTATCGGGGCGTATGAACCATAGAGAAGTTGGAATACAGTAGGTTTAACACCAATATAAATAAATAATTAGTTCATTACAGTACCTTAAAGTGGTGGTTTGTTTTCTTATACTAACGGAGCTCATAAGATTTTCTGTTTAAGTTTTGTGTTGTGAAGCTTTCAAGTTTTGAGTAATGATTTGATGGATTTTGGAATAAGGAGTGGCAAGATCCTAAGATTGGGGATGCCCAAGGCACCCCAAGGTAAAATTCAAGGACAACCAAAAGCCTAAACTTGGGGATGCCCCGGATGGCATCCCCTCTTTCCTCTTTGTCTATCAGTAACTTTACTTGAGGCTATATTTTTATTCACCACATGATATGTGTTTTGCTTGGAGCGTCTTGTATGATTTGAGTCTTTTCATTTTAGTTTACCACAATAATCCTTGCAGTACACACCTTTTGGAGAGACACGCATGAATCAGAATTTATTAGAATACTCTATGTGCTTCACTTATATCTTTTGAGCTAGATAATTTTGCTCTAGTGCTTCACTTATATCTTTTTAGAGCACGGTGGTGTTTTTATTTTATAGAAATTATTGATCTCTCATGCTTCACTTATATTATTTTGAGAGTCTTTTATAACAACATGGTAATTTTCCTTTGCTATGAAATTAGTCCTAATATGATGAGCATTCAAGATGGGTATAATAAAAACTTTCATATAGAGTGCATTGAATATTATGAGAAGTTTGATACTTGATTGTTTTGAGATATGAAGCAGGTGATATTAGATTCATGCAAGTTGAGTATTTTTGAATTTTAGAAATACTTGTGTTGAGGTTTGCAAGTCCCGTAGCATGCACATATGGTAACCGTTCTGTAACAAATTTTAAGCATGAGGTGTTTCCTTGATTGTCCTCCTTATGAGTGGCGGTCGGGGATGAGCGATGGTCTTTTCCTACCAATCTACCCCCCTAGGAGCATGCGCGTAGTTCTTGGTATTGATGACTTGTAGATTTTTGCAATTAGTATGTGATTTCTTTATGACTAATGTTGAGTCCATGGATTATACGCACTCTCATCCTTCCACCATTGCTAGCCTCTCTAGTACCGCACAACTTTCGCCGGTACCATAAACCCGCCATATACCTTCCTCAAAACAGCCACCATACCTACCTATTATGGCATTTCCATAGCCATTCCAAGATATATTGCCATGCAACTTTCCACTGTTCCATTTATTACGACACGCTTCATCATTGTCATATTGCCTTGCATGATCATGTAGTTGACATCGTATTTCTGGCAAGGCCACCATTCACAATTTTTCATACATGTCACTCTTGATTCATTGCCCATCCCGGTACACCGCCGGAGGCACTCATATAGAGTCATATTTTGTTCTAATATCGAGTTGTAATCCTTGAGTTGTAAATAAATATAAGTGTGATGATCATCATTATTAGAGCATTGTCCCGTGTGAGGAAAAAAATAGAAAGGCCAAATAAAAAAGAGAAGGCCCAAAAAAAGGAGAGAAAAAGAGAGAAGGGGCAATGTTACTATCCTTTTTCCACACTTGTGCTTCAAAGTAACACTATGATCTTCATGATAGAGAGTCTCTTATTTTGTCACTTCCATTTACTAGTGGGAATTTTTCAATATAGAACTTGGCTTGTATATTCCAAAGATGGGCTTCCTCAAGATTCCCCAAATCTTCGTGAGCAAGCAAGTTGGATGCACACCCAATTAGTTTCTTTTGTTGAGCTTTCATACATTTATAGCTCTAGTGCATCTGTTCCATGGCAATCCCTACTCACTCACATTGATAACTATTGATGGGCATCTCCATAGCCCATTGATACACCTAGTTGATGTGATACCATCTTCCTCCTTTTTGTCTTCTCCACAACCACCATTCTATTCCAACTATAGTTCTATGTCCATGTCTCGCGCTCATGTATTTCGTGAAAGTTGAAAAAGTTTGAGAATACTAAAGTATGAAACAATTGCTTGGCGTGTCATCGGGGTTGTGCATGATTTGAGCATTTTGTGTGACGAAGATGGAGCATGGCCAAACTATATGATTTTGTAGGGATGAGCTTTCTTTGGCTATGTTATTTTGAGAAGACATAATTGCTTGGTTAGTATGCTTGAAGTATTATTATTTTTATGTCAATATTAAACTTTTTTCTTGAATCTTTCGGATCTGAACATTCAGGCCACAATAAAGAAAACTACATTGAAAATTAGTTTAGGTAGCATTCCACATCAAATTCTCTTTTTATCATTTACCTACTCGAGGACGAGAAGGAATTAAGCTTGGGGATGCTTGATACGTCTCCAACGTATCTATAATTTTTTATTGTTCCATGCGATTATATTGTCTGTTTTGGATGTTTAATGGGCTTTAATATGCTCTTTTATAGTATTTTTGGGACTAACCTATTAACCGAAGGCCCAGTGCCAGTTTCTACTTTTTCCTATTTCAGTGTTTTGCATAAAAGGAATATTAAATAGAATCCAAACGGAATGAAACCTTTGCGATGATCTTTCTTGGAACAAACGCAATCCAAAACACTTGGAGTTGAAGTCTGGAACTCCGCGAGGCGGCCATGAGGCAGGAGGCCGCGCCCAGGGGGTAGGCGCGCCCCCTCTCTCGTGGGCCCCATGGAGCTCCACCGACGTACTTCTTTCACCTATATATACTCTTATACCCTAAAAACACCAGGGGGAGACACGAAACCACTTTTCCACCGCCGCAACCTTCTGTGCCCATGAGATCCCATCTTGGAGCCTTTTCTGGCGATCTGCTGGAGGGGGGATCGATCACGGAGGGCTTCTACATCAACACCATAGCCTCTCCGATGATGTGTGAGTAGTTTACCACAGACCTTCGGGTCCATAGTTATTAGCTAGATGGCTTCTTCTCTCTCATTGGTTCTCAATACAAAGTTCTCCTCGATGTTCTTGGAGATCTATTCGATGTAATTCTTTTTGCAGTGTGTTGGCCGAGATCCGATGAATTGTGAATTTATGATCAAGTTTATCTATCAATAATATTTGGTTCTTCTTTGAATTCTTATATGCATGATTAGATATCTTTGCAAGTCTCTTCGAATTATCGGTTTAGTTTAGCCTACTAGATTGATCTTTCTTGCAATGGGAGAAGTGCTTAGCTTTGGGTTCAATCTTGCGGTGTTCTTTCCCAGTGACAGTAGGGGCAACAAGGCACGTATTGTATTGTTGCCATCAAGGATAAAAAGATGAGGTTTATATCATATTGCTTGAGTTTATCCTTCTACATCATGTCATCTTGCCTAATGTGTTACTCTGTTCTTATGAACTTAATACTCTAGATGCATGCTGGATAGCGGTCGATGTGTGGAGTAATAGTAATAGATGCAGAATTGTTTCGGTCTACTTGACACGGACGTGATGCCTATATTCATGATCATGCCTAGATATGATCATAACTATGCGCTTTTCTATCAATTGCTTGGCAGTAATTTGTTCACCCACCATAATATATGCTATCATGAGAGAAGCCACTAGTGAAACCTATGGCCCCCGGGTCTATTTTACATCATATAAGTTTCAGATCTACAATTATAGTTTCCTATTTATTTTATTTTGCAATCTTTACTTTCCAATCTATACAACAAAAATACCAAAAATATTTACTTTACTATCTTTATTAGATCTCACTTTTGCGAGTGGCCATGAAGGGATTGACAACCCCTTTATCGTGTTGGTTGCAAGGTTCTTGATTGTTTGTGCAGGTACTTGGTGACTTGCCTGTAATCTCTTACTGGATTGATACCTTGGTTCTCAAAAACTGAGGGAAATACTTACGCTACTGTGCTGCATCACCCTTTCCTCCTCAAGGGAAAACCAACGCATGCTCAAGAGGTAGCAGCGCTGTCGTCCTCTTTGTCGGGGCCTCTCACACGACCTTCTCTTCCACCGCAACGGGACTTATCCCCCGATGCACCCGTCTACCGTCACAAATCTGCTTCAACGCCACAGACAGCCATCGCACCCCCGATGCCTACACGACGCTGCAAGAGAGGTGGTACTTCATATCTATTCAACTTTTTGACCTCAACCATAAAATAGATCGTAACTTGGTTACTGTACTTTCTTTTCAGCTCTTAGCATTTAGTTCTTAGTTCGAAGCAAACAATGGATGCTAAATAGAATTTCCCCGGTTTGCAGCTTTAAATCTGCCATGGCATAGTCATAGTAGGGTTTAATTGATCATGCTTAGGGTTTAATTGATCATGTTGGTTCCGTGGTGGTTTCCTTAATAGAAATCGAAGGGGAAACCCTCTTTTGCTCAAAAAAATGCTTAGGGTTTTGTTGGGGAACATAGTATTTCAAAAAAATTCCTACGATCACGCAAGATCTATCTAGGAGAAGCATAGCAACGAGCGGGGAGAGTGTGTCCACGTACCCTTGTAGACCGAAAGCAGAAGCGTTTATCAACGCGGTTGATGTAGTCGTATGTCTTCACTATCCGACTGATCCTAGCACCAAATGTACGGCACCTCCGTGTTCAGCACACGTTCAGCTCGATGACGTCCCTCGTACTCTTGATCCAGTTGAGGCCGAGGGAGAGTTCCGTCAGCACGACGGCGTGGCGACGGTGATTGTGAAGTTACCGGCGCAGAGCTTTGCCTAGCACTACAACGATATGACCAAGTTGTGTAACTGTGGAGGGGGCCACCGCACACGGCTAAGAGAAACTTCGATGTGCTATTTGGGTGCCCCTGGCCATGTATAAAAAGGAGGGAGAGGGATAGGCAACCGGCCTAGGGGCGCGCCAAGGTGTGGAGTCCTACCAGGACTCCCTAGTCCTAGTAGGGTTCCACCTCCCACACAGAGTAGGAAAGGGGGAAGGGAGAACGAAAAGGAAAGGGGGGGGGGCGGCCCCCTTCTCCTAGTACTAATCGGCCTCCTGCCCAAGGGGGGGTGCAACAGCCCCTTGTGGGCTGGTGTGCTTCCCTCTTATGGCCCATAAGGCCCATAACTTCTCCCGGGGGGGTTCCAGTACCCTCCTGGTACTCCGGAAAAATGCCCGAATCACTCGAAACCATTCCGATGTCCAAATGCAACCTTCCAATACATGAATCTTTACCTCTCGACCATTTGAAGACTCCTCGTCATGTCAGTGATCTCATCAGGGACTCCGAACAAACTTCGGTACATCAAATCACATAACTCATAATACAAATCGTCATCGAACGTTAAGTGTGTGGACCCTACGGGTTCGAGAACTATGTAGACATGATCGAGACACATCTTCGGTCAATAACCAATAGCGGAAATTGTATGCTCATATTGGCTCCTACATATTCTATGAAAATCTTTATCGGTCAAACCGCATAACAACATACGTTGTTCCCTTTGTCATCGGTATGTTATTTGCCCGAGATTCGATCGTCCGTATCATCATACCTAGTTCAATCTCTGTCGGTGTACTAGAGTAGGGGTACCCTAGTATCCCGAACTTGTGCACGGGCAGTCGCAACACCCCGCGGCAAGGCTTGCCGGGTGACCGCCAAGGTCCTCCGTGGTTCCTTTGGAGCCACTCAAGAACAAAGTATTCAAGCCAAGGAGACAAGGCCCCGGCAAGAGGAGCTTGCCGGGAAGGCCAGCCAAGGCACCTAGGAGACAAGACCCCGGCAAGAGGAGCTTGCCGGGAAGGCCCGGTGAGCGACAAGCTTCCGGCCGCGACAAGGCAACAACCGCGGCAAGGCGCTTGCCGCAGCAGACTACCACTCTTTTCCTACGCTCCAGCACATCCACCAACGTGTCGCCCTGGGACCTTTCGGTAGCGTGGCAAGACTCTGGCTGAGGCGGAGCCTTGATGTGGCGGCGCCGACAAGATGGCCATCGTGTAAGCGGTGGCGCCTGACGGTCCCTGTTTGCACTGTTTGGGCGATGTAGACGGGCATTTAATGCCTTTGTCCCCTACCGTCAGGGTTAGGTATGATACACTCTACATGTAGCTGTACCAACCGCATTCCTTTTCCATTTTTGCCCTTTTCTACGTTGCCACCTGTCGGTGACCCCTTGAGCCCATAAAAGGAGGCCCATGCGCAACGTAGATGGGGGGGGGTTCAAAATGCTCAAAGCCAGGAAACACCCACGCTAGGTCTAGTTAGCAGCTGGTGTGTACTGTAGCACTCAGCGCTCCCTAGCAAGAACACAATACAATCAAACATCCAGCAGTAGGAGTATTATATCTCCGGAGAGCTCCGAAGCTGGGTAAACTGCTCGTGTGTTTCGCCTCGATCTGCTCTTCGTGCGACCTCCGCCCCCCGCCGAACCGAAAGGGGCTCGGTCCACCGGTCCCATAGGTGTTCGTGGGTCAGATCAGCTTCCCCGACATCTTTGGCGCGCCAGGTAGGGGGCGTCGAGGCTGTGTGAACCTGATCCGGCGTTCACACGAGCTAAATCTTCATCGTCTTCATCGACCACCGAAGAAGAAGGCTTCGGCGGCAGCAGATCCGTCCACGTCGATCCCACCACCACCGGAGCAAATGGGTGGTGGGGTAGACGCCGGCGGAAGAACGGGCGTCGACGAGGGAGCCCACGTCGCTGCCAAGTCCAAGGACAAGGCTGCGCAGACCTCGGCGTCCGTACATGCACCACGCCCATCTCAGGAGGCGCGGGACCGACCGCGTCATGGTATTCACAGTACCATACGCTCGTTGGACCAAGATCGAGCTGGTGGATCTTGGGGCCCTCAAGACCAACGTGCACGCCAACATGCTGGCACGAGCGAGGCACGGTCGCCTGGACGGGATACTGCTCCTTCTAACATAGTTAGAAGTCCGAGCATATCCCGCTCCTCGCACCGTTCGCCACTGCCACCCACCACTCCAGCAGAAGCTTTGGCGAGAGCTCAGCTGCTCCTGGATTACCCTCCAACAGCCGACACGGTCGATGAATGGAGGGCCACCATCCATAGTCTCATCAGCTTTGCCAACGGCGACACTCATGACAGCAACCGACTACATCGCCGCGGCAGGATTGCCAAGCACGAGCCGGTGGCGACGAGACCGGTGGGGGTGCAACCACCATGCACTCTCCACCCCGAAGGCCAAGATCGCCAACTCGTCGGATCCACCTCGACAGCGACTCCACCGCGTCATCAGATCCGCGAGCTCGTCGCGATCAGCGCCAAGTTCTTCATGAACGACAGCAAGAAGACGCTCGAACTCGCATCGAGCGCCGAAGAGAAGCGCGGCGTCAATCCGACCAGCGCTGGGC
Organism: Aegilops bicornis; assembly: GCA_021605145.1. Taxonomy (NCBI): domain Eukaryota; kingdom Viridiplantae; phylum Streptophyta; class Magnoliopsida; order Poales; family Poaceae; genus Aegilops; species Aegilops bicornis. The sequence continues at coordinate 228,267,683 of CM038675.1, forward strand.
CCTTCCGTCGACATGCATGCGCCCGGGGAACGGCGACTTGCGTCTGTGGTAAGTTGCCCTGCGTTCACTCGTGAGCTGCGGCAAGTCCAGTGGCCCAGCAAGAAGAATTTCAAGCCAGACGTGCCAGAGAAGTACGACGGCAAGATGCATCCATCAGAGTTCCTCAGCTTTTACACCATTGTGGTGCAAGCTGCCGGGGGGCGAGACGACAAGATTCTGGCCAACTACTTCCCGCTGGTACTCAAGCCCAATGTCAGATCCTGGCTCATGCACTTGCCGGACAACTCCATATCCTCTTGGGCAGATCTATGCCATCAGTTTGTCGGCGCCTTCACGGTGACCACAAGCCTCATGGCCAAGAGAGCGACCTTCATCTGCCGCCTAGAAGGAAGGAGAGCCCTGCAAGTACATTCAGAGATTCAGCCACAGACAAAGCACAACATCCCAGATGTCCACCTGCCATGTAATCAGCGCGTTTCATCGAGCGTGCGGAACCGTAGAGATGCGGGAGGAGATGGCGATGTGCAAGATCGAGAGGCGTCGATGAGCTATATGCCCTGGCCGACAAGTGTGCACGTGCTGAGGAAGGGAGGAGACTCCCCGGAGAGAATACAGAAGCAGCAGGATCTGATAGTGAGGGGTCTGCCCCGGCAAGGAAAGGTCGGCGGCGGAGCAACAGGAGGAAGAAAGGAAAAGATGTGCTAGTTGCTGAGCAGTCCGACAACGGAGGTGGCGCCAAGAAAGCCAAGGTTGGTAGCTCCGGCAAGGAGGTTGCCGCTGGCGCCACCTGCAAGGCTGTGTCGGTCGCCGACGAGCAGGACGGCTCTAACAAACAGTACTGCAAGATCCACCGCACCAATGGTCATGACCTCCAGAGCTGCAAGAAGGTCGAGCAGCTTGTCGAGAAGCAAAAGGCTGAGTCCGAGCGGTGCGACAAGGAGAAGGCCTAGGAAGGTGCTGGAGGAGCTAGCAAGAAATGTCCCGGCCGAGGAGGACGCCGCGGCAAGGCCAAGCAGCGGCAAGGAGACAGACCTCCCCCCGGCCGCGACAAGGATGAAGATGACGATGATGATGAGGACATGGATGATGACGAGACCGATGAGCAGCAGTTCCAGAAAGCCACAGAGGTCTTGTGCGTTGACGGCGGTGCTTCTCTGCATACTTCACACCGCCAACTCCAGCAGTGGATGCGGGAAGTCAATGCGACAGAACCATCCGTCGAGTCACGCAAGCCTCTAAAGTGGTCCAGCACGCCTATCATCTTTGATATTGAGGACCACCCTGATCGAATAACAGCGGTCGGGTGCTTGCCGATGTTGGTTTCACCAACTATCCGCAACCTCAAGGTCACTAAGATGCTAGTTGACGGCGGGGGCCGGCTTGAATCTGATCTCCTCCGCGGTGCTCCAGAAGCTTCAGATCCCTGATGGCGAGCTCGAAGAGACCGGCACATTCCAAGGAATCAATCCGGGAAGGAGCAAGCGAAGGAAAGATCACGTTGCGGTGACATTTGGCAGCGAGCTGAATTTCAGGACTGAGAGGGTCACTTTTGGCGTTCTTGACTTCCCATTGCCTTACAATGGGATACTTGCCGCCCAAAGGCACTTGCCAAATTCATGGCAGCCTCTCACTATGCATACAACATACTGAAGATGCCAGGCCCGATAAGTGTCATTTCTGTCCCTGGCGACAAGAAGGATGCTCTTATCTGCACCGACAAGATCTACCGAGAAGCAGCAGCTGCAACAGATCACAAGTCACTTGCCGCTGAAGCTCCCGGGGCGAAGAAGAAGACCAAGTCCGGCAAGAGCTCTGATGCCCACTCCGGCAAGCGCACCTCTTCGGAGTGCTGCGCTACCGTCGAGGACGCACCATCGAGCTCCACCGGCAAGTGTAAGAAGACGATGGCAGCTCCACCAGAGACCAAGAAGGTGTCCGCCAAGGAGGACGGCGCTGGTGGTACCTTCACCATCAGTGCCACTCTCGACCCCAAATAGGAAGGCGCGCTCGTTGCTTTGCTGCGGGCGAACGTCGACATGTTTGCATGGCAACCGTCTGATATCCCCGGTGTTCCCAGGAGAGTAATTGAGCACCATCTTGCCGTCTGTCCTCATGCGCGGCCCGTCAAGCAGAAAGTCAGGAAGCAAGCAGTGGAGCGCCAAGAATTCATTGCAGAAGAAATCAAGAAGTTGGAAGCAGCAGGCCTTGTCAGAGGAGTGCTCCACCCTACGTGGTTGGCCAATCCTGTAGTCGTGCGTAAGGCAAACGGAAAATGGAGGCTTTGTATCGACTTTACCGATGTTAATAAAGCTTGTCCCAAAGACCCATTTCCCTTGCCGCGCATCGATCAGATTGTTGACTCCACGGCCGGATGTGATTTGCTTTCATTTCTTGACGCATACTCAGGATACCATCAGATCTTCATGGCAGAAGAGGATGAGGAGAAGACCACATTCATCACCCCATGTGGCACATACTGTTTCATACGGATGCCTTTAGGTTTAAAGAATGCCGGTTCAACATTTGCAAGAGTAGTCCATGACGCTTTTGAGCCACAAATGCACAGAAATGTGGAAGCCTACATGGATGACATAGTGGTCAAGAGCAAGGACAGGGCGACTCTGATTCAAGATTTAGACGAAACCTTTGCAAATCTGCGCATGATCAACCTCAAGCTCAACCCCAAGAAGTGCGTCTTTGGAGTCCCCTCCGGCAAGCTTCTCGGGTTCTTCGTGTCTCAGCGGGGAATTGAAGCCAATCCCGACAAGATCAAGGCCATTGAGCAGATTGAAGCACCGAAGCGCGTCAAGGATGTCTGAAGACTTGCCGGTTGCGTAGCTACTCTCGGCGAGTTTATCTCTAGGTCTGCTGGCGGCATACCGCCATTTTTCAAAATATTGAAAAGGCAGGTCCAATGAAATGGACTCGAAGCGGAGGCTGACTGCGAGACTTAAAGAGGTACATCCTCCACTCCAACACTTGTCGCACCTAAGCCACAAGAGAAGTTGTTGCTGTATATAGCGGCAACCAATCAAGTGGTTAGTGCTGCGTTAGTAGCGGAGAGGGAGGCGGATGATGAGCTAGCAACCACGGAAGATGCATCCAGCGACAAGCAAAGCACTTCACAGGCAAGCTCTGGTCCCGACAAGGATAGATCTGCGCAGACGTGTGAGAAGATACAGAAAAGGATGGTGCAGCGCCCAGTTTACTTTGTCAGTTCCCTTCTGCAGGGGGCTAGGTCAAGGTACTCTGGTGTGCAGAAATTGCTTTTCGGCCTTCTCATGGCCTCGAGAAAGCTGCACCATTATTTCCAAGCACATGAAATCACAGTCGTCACTCGCTTTCCATTAAAGAGGATACTGCAAAATCCAGAAGCGACAGGCAGGATTGTCGAGTGGGCGCTGGACTGTCAAGATTTGGCCTCAAGTTTGAGAGCACCTCAACTATCCAAAGCAGAGCATTGGCAGAATTCATAGCAGAGTGGACGCCAACACAAGATGAAGAAATTCCAGAAGACTTGAGCATCCCGTCAAGGAAGCAAGCAAAGAGTGGCTGATGTACTTTGATGGTGCCTTCTACTGCAAAGGCGCCCGGTGCGGCCGTCTTGCTTGTCGCACCCACCGGAGGGCACCTCAAGTACATAGTCCAGATGCACTTTCCCAAGGAGCAAGCAACAAACAATACTGTTGAGTATGAAGGTTTGCTTGCGGTCTCGAGATTGCGATGAACCTTGGGATCAAGAAGCTCATTGTCGGGGTGACTCACGACTTGTCGTCCGCCAAGTGAACAAGGATTATCGAGTCTGTTGATGGAAGCCTATGTTGATGAAGTGAGAAAGCTAGAAGAGCACTTTGACGGCCTACAGATGGAATATGTTCCAAGAGCCCAGAACGACATTGCTGATGGCCTGTCAAAGTGCGCCGCACTCAAGTTACCTGTGGAACCAGGGATCTTTGTGCTCAAGCTGACTCAACCGTATGTAACGCCATCAACTGGACAGAACAAGAAGAGGAAGTTGATTTCTGGTGACTATTTTCCGGCAGAACTTCCTGAAGCCGCCGCCAAGAAGGTCCCCAAGATCAACACCAAGAATGCTGAGGAGCAGTCTTCTCCGACAAGCCCTAGGGTTTGTTTCGTTGAAGCAGACGCTCCCGACATTTTTTGCTCCGGCAAGCTTGCCGGGGAACGTCAAGCTCCGGTAGAGCCCCAAGTTCTCGCCGTAGAAGCAGATGTTCCCGCAGCAGCAGATGTGCCTTTAGTCCTTGTTGTCGAGCGCGAGCTCCAAAGATTAACAGCAGATTGTCCATTTCCTTGAGACGGAGAACTTCGAAGAGCAAGAAGAAGCGGAAAGAGTAGCCCGGCAGTCAAGTATGTACCCGGTTTGTCGACGACACTGCATGCGAGAAGAAGACTCAACGGTGTGAAATTGAATTGTATTCACCGGGAAAATGGACAGAAGCTGTTGGCAGAGATACATGGAGGCATATGCGGTCACCACATTGGCGCAAGAGCACTTGCCGGCAAAGCGTTCCAGCAAGGTTTCTTTTGGCCGACAGCCCTCCAGGATGCAACTGCACAAGTAACCAAGTGTGAAGCGTGCGGTTCCATTCCAAGCAGATACACGGCCAGCTCAAGCTCTCCAGACGATCCCTTTATCCACGGCCATTTTCGGTGCAGGGGCTTGACATCCTCGGCCCCTTCCCCGAAGCCGGGGCTTTGAGTACTTATGCGTTGCAATCGACAAGTTCACAAAGTGGCGGAAGTGGAAGCGATGAGGAAGGTGACAGCACGGTCGGCGATCAAGTTCTTGGTCGATTGTTTGCCGTTTGGGATTCCTAACGGGATCATCACCGACAACGACCACGCAATTCCTGAGCCGCACCTTCATGCGATCGTCCAAGATCTTGGCGCCAAGGTCTGCTTAACCATTGCTCATCAGAAGTAGCGGTCAAGCGGAGAGGGCAAATCTTTGAAGTCTTCTTGCGGGCTCAAGACCAGAACTTTCGACGAGGTTGCAAAAGTGCGGAAGAAAGCTGGATTGAGGAGCTGCCGGTGGTTCTTTGGTCGATCAGGACGACGCCAAATCGAGCCACTGGCGGACACCTTCGCTCTAGTCTATGGAGGCGAGGCAGTTCTCCCCACGGAACTTCGTATCTGGGTCACCTCGAGTGCTCGCTTATGATGAGCTTGAGCAAGAGCAGCTGCGACAAGATGGCCTTTGCTTTTGAGGAGGGCCGTCTTGATTTCTTTGACGAGCTGCTCGATATCAGCAAGCTTTGCGCCGCTACCATAGCCGCAAAGATAGTGCCGAAGTCTCGAGGAAAGGCGACCTTGTTCTTGGTAGCGTTCGATCCGCCAAGAATTCCAACAAGTTGGCCTTGAAGTGGGAAGGCCCTTACCGGGTGAAACGAGTCACTAGGCTGGCGGCTGTCCATGCTTGAGACCGAAGATGGCATTCCGGTGAGCAACTCCTGGAACATTGAGCATCTTCGTAAGTTTTACCCGTAGGGCGCGGCAACCACCTTTTGTACAAGTCTTGCCGATGTTGCATGTAATCCTTTGTACAAAGCCGGGCGCAGATCCCGTGCATATGTAAAACCCATGTGCCCCGCGCATCTTGTCAATTTCATGCATTCTACTTTATTTTTGCATGAGTTATCTGACACTTTGTGCAACACCTACCCCTGGTAAGCAATAACGAGCCATAAGGCTCCATATCATTATTTTCTCTACTTTCTCTTTCTCAAAGAAAGGAAGGTTCCCTCGCCCACAAGTTAGCCAGGGGGGGGAAGGAGAAGATAATGGTGTGGACCAAGCGTCGCTCGAAGAAGTTTCTCCTTACCGGGAAGCAAACGACAGAAAAGCTAAGTTGCTAAAGCTTGAGCAATCAGTTTTTAAAATTCTAAGTTATCTTCCTCGAACGACCGTACTTTGTATGGAAAACCTGTGCGCGGAGGAACCAACTCGTAGCTAGTTGCGCCCTTACTTTGTTTCGAGTCCGCTCAACAACTTAAGTGAGCTGCGACTAGTTGCGACAAGGTTGCTTGTCGATGGCGGCACCGCCGAACTCTTGGCGTCCACTTTTCGGCGCTCATGACAAGGTGCCTGCACCGACAACTTCCCTAAAAGCGTAGGGCAAAAACATACAAAGGAAGGAATCAAGTAAAGGAAATAACATAGCAATCACTACCCGAGGTAGAGTTATATTACAAGATAACTTGTCGCAGCTCTAATGGATTGTTCTTATAACATGACCAGCAGCGACAAGGAAAAGATAAAACGGGCAGCCTAGTCTACGCGATCGCCCTCAACCCTCTTGATCCCGCTCACCCTGTCCACAATGGGTGCGACAAGGGCCTTGAGCGCTTCCACATCAGCATCCCGCGGCAAAGACTTGAGGACGTTGGTGAGGTCGAGGCCTGGATTGCGGAAGGCCACCTTCATCAGCACCTTCTAAAGAGCTCCCGCACAGATCTGGCGCGACTCCTCGGCCAGCTGCTTTGGGATCTCTTCCCGGAGTCGTTGGAGGGCCGTCACCACGCCTTGGAAGAACAAGCTGAGCTTGGCGCTGGGCTGGAGGTGCTCATCGGAGGAGTACCCGAGATCCACCATCCCCAGCTCCGCCAGCTCCTTGTCAATGGTTGCGGCAACATCCACAAGACCTTCGGTCCAGTGCTCCACATTATCCCTGAAAGTATTCTGGGCAGCAGCAGCACTCGCCAACAGCGCCTCGTCGGCCTTGATCTTCTCCTTCAAGGCCACCTCCTGCTCCCTAGCGCCGTCCAGCGTCTGGGTCAAGGTGGACAGCTTCAGCTCAAGATCTGCATTGGAGTCCTTGGCGGCGCTGAGCTCCTTGCTCCTCTCGGTCCAGTGCGGCAAGCTTCTCGTCGCTCTCCTTTAGATTGGCCTCCAGCTGCGTCACCTTCGTTTCCAACTCCTTCTTGGCGGCCTCGGCAGCTGCGGCAGCGTCCTTTGCTTCCTTGAGAGCCCCGCCAAATGTCTGCTCGCGCCTGGCAAGATCCTCCTCATGGCTGTCAAGATTGACCTTCCTCTGCGCCAACTCGCCTTCCTGCGCAGATAGCTTCTCGGCGGCAAGCCGCTGTTGCTCCTCAGCTTCAGCCTTCTCGAGGAGGAAGGCTTTGCGCTCCTCGGCGAGCTGCTCCCGCTCCTTTGCCAAGGCCCGGAGAGCTTCCTGGTTAAGGCCCCGGAGCTCCTCCGCGCGCTTCTCAATATCTGCTCCCGCCTTCGCGACAAGCACTTCCTGGGATTCCAACATGGCTTGTCGGGCGCGGTAGAGCGACAGCAGCTTTCGCTGTTGCTCCTCCTCGACTTCGCCATTGCTGCTTGGCGCGTCCACCAGCGTCAGCCCAGCGGAGGCGAGCAGCTCTTCGTCAAAGGTCTCCCCTTCGACCGGAGCCCTGGAGCTCGACGCCCAGGGGAGCTTGATGAAGACGCCATCACCGACCTTCAGATAGGAGCCGGGCTGGGGCTCTTCGGAACCTGATGCTGCAGCGGTGGCGGAGGGATCGGCGGTCGGTGTAGCGCCTGGAGCTCCTGCGGCCTCAGGGCCGTCAGTGCGATCGCCGGGCCCCTCGCCAGCCTCTGCGGCAGCAGCCTTGGCGGCCTCTTCGCCGGCGGGCTCGTCAGCGCCGGCTTCCTCTTCGGCGGTGGTGGTGTCGACAGTATTGCCGCGCGCGTCCTCCTCGCCGGCGACCTCAGTCTCCATTGGCTCTGCGGCAGATGGATCTGACGACCGAGAAAGAAAGTCAAGAAAATATTCAAAAAAGAAAATCAGAAGAACACAAGGGAAGTTTTCAAGCGAAGGGAGTACCTGCACTAGGGTTTGCAGTCGTGGCCTCAACCACCGGAGGTTCGCGGGTGCTGTCCCTCGACGGAGAACTGCCCCTTCCGGAGAAGCCTCCCTTGCCGGAGAACGCTCCCTTGCCGGGGGATCCTCCCTTGGCGGTGTAGTCGAAGCAGATGGCATGTCGAGGCGGCTTGAGGCACTCTGGTGGGGCTTCTCTGCTCCTACACAAACCAGCGTTCGGATATCGGCAAAGAAAAAGCACCCCATGCACGCTAACGGCAGGAAGTAAACCATATACTTATTTGGGGGCTGTTGAGAAACTGCTTTGAGGAAGAGTTGTCGGGTCCGGCAAGGTGGTCTCAGATGCGCCTCCTGCTGCCGCGGTGGGTTCGTCTTCGATGACAATCACCGGGGCCTTGGCTCTCTTCGATGCTCTCTGGGCCAGCGTCCTGAAAAGGAAAGGGTTCAGCGTGAAGCATGTCAGATACAAGACGAACCAACAAATTGAAGAACTACAAGTACAACAAAGAATCTTACTGTCCTTCTTCTTCCTCGTCGGAGCTGAGCGAGGAAAGATCAAATTTTGGCTCGCCTCCGGTGCGACGAGGCGGAAGAGTGGGTTCCCTTGGCCGCTTGGCGGGAGCAGCAGCGGTGGTCTGGGAGGGCCCCGCTCCAGTTGCTGCGGCGGCGTGAGGTGCTCCAACGGCAACAGCGCTTGCCGCGGTGGAGCACGTCGCGCGGCGCGACGGCTGTTGACCCGTCTGCCGCCCCGCTACGTCTCCAGCCTTGCGGAGACGCCTTCTTGGTGGAGCTGTGGGCTCCGCTCGCGGCAAGCTGCTTGATGGTGGGGAGGAGGCGCCCTTGGCGGGCTCGCTCGACTCGGCTTCAGGCTCGGCAAGCTCCTCCTCGCCGGCAAACTCCCTTCGCTCGACAAGGCTTGCCGCCTCTGCTGCCTCTGCCTCCTCCACGGTGAACCCGAACTCGCCCGCGGCAGCTCTGCCGCCGCCTTCAACACAGGTGGCGTCGCTGCATCTCGTTGTCAGTGGTGTCGCGGGTGAGGCCCCTCTGCTCGTCAGGGCGGACCGGCATCTCTACCAAGCTGTCAAAGAACTCCCGCATGACGTCATCCGCAGGCTCTTGCCAGGTTGGGACAATTCCATGCGAGTCGCACAACGGCATCATTGCACGGATGCGGTCAAGCGAGGAATTGTTGCACAACGGGACGACGCCCCTCGGCAACCTAAACATCTCGGGATGGTCAGGATCAGGCTTGAACAACTCTAAGAGCATCGCGTCAAGTTCCAAGACTGTGAAGTTGAAATTAAGGCCCGGGCGCAGCCTCATGATATCTGCCGCGTTCTGAAACTCCCAGGCAGGTCTCCTCCTCTCCGCAAAGAAGCGTCTGGCGAAGAAAATCTGCGCCAACGGTGCCTACGGTGAGCCCGGCAAGTCTAAGGCGAAGGACTCGGGTGATGGCAATCTTCAGCCTAGCATCTTCCGGGGCCATGTTGCTCCAATCGTTGCCGCGCACTATTGGCATTTGGCGCTGGGCAGTAAAGGGCTGCGGGTTCTCCTCAACAATCCAACACCAATCTGCCCTCCATTCCTCCCACTTGCTGCGGAGCTCTCCCTCCAGATAGGCGTCCTTCTTGCCAATCCTTGAGATCCAAGCGATTCCTCCGGCAAGAGGCTCTCCTCTCTCAACTCGAGGCATAAAGAAGTGGCGGAAAAGGGCTACGTTTGGATGGACTCCGACAAAGTTTTCACAGAGATGTGCGAAAACTTCCATGGTCAGGACAGCATTGGGGGTGAAGTCAAGGAGGCAGAACCCGTAGGTGTTCATGATATCGCAGAAAAATTCAGAGAAGGGCGGGCAGAGCCCGCAATAGAAGAAGAGCGCGAAGAAAGGGTACCCAGTTGGAGCTAGTTCCGAGGCGGCAGCTGGGAGTACCTTCGTGCGCGGATGCGCACGCGTCTCCATCGACCAGAAGAGGTAGTAGTACTCCCTCAGCTCCCTCGCGGCGAGCTAAGGGGGGAAGATGGCCTGCTCCTTTCGCAGCACCGCAAGCCGCTGCGCCTCGGCCAACTTCACGGCCTTCCCCTTGTCGGCTTTCGGAGCCATGGCGGTGGTGGTGGAGGAGATCGGCGGCGTTGGTGGTGCTGGTGGCGATGGGGGGCGGAGCGCTGCTCTCTTCAGCCTTGGGAAGAAGGGGGGAGCAGCGGAGGTTTTTTCGAGATTGGACAGCAACTGGCGAGGTGGGCGGACTGCCCCTGTTTCCCCTGCTTATAAAGAGGGAGGGGGCGGACGTTCCGCTTTTCCGAATAAAGAAACCCCCACGATCTCTCCCACGACGCCGCATTCGACGCGTGCCGTTCGTGGAGGGCGTGGTGGGTCCGGAGTGAGTTATGGCGTGACCCAGGCCGCGCGTGCCCGTGCCCTGTTTTGGGCCTGGCCCAACAGCGCTTGGCACCGTGTGTGGCTCAGGCCCGGGGGCTCCTGTCGGTGTACTAGAGTAGGGGTACCCTAATATCCCGAACTTGTGCACGGGCAGTCGCAGCACCCCGCGGCAAGGCTTGCCGGGTGACCGCCAAGGTCCTCTGTGGTTCCTTTGGAGCCACTCAAGAACAAAGTATTCAAGCCAAGGAGACAAGGCCCCGGCAAGAGGAGCTTGCCGGGAAGGCCACCCAAGGCACCTAGGAGACAAGGCCCCGGCAAGAGGAGCTTGCGGGAAGGCCCGGTGAGCGACAAGCTTCCGGACGCGACAAGACAACAACAGCGGCAAAGGCGCTTGCAGCAGACTACCACTCTTTTCCCTACGCTCCAGCGCATCCACCAACGATGTCGCCATGGGACCTTTCGGTAGCGTGTGGCAAGACTTCTGGGCGGCCAGCGGGCGCGATGTGTGGCCGACAAGATGGCCATCGTGGCAAGCGGTGGCGCCCAGCGGTCCCTGTTTGCACTGTTTGGGCGATGTAGATGGGCATTTAATGCCTTTGTCCCCTGCCGTCAGGGTTAGGTATGATACACTGTACAAGTAGCTGTACCAACCGCATTCCTTTTCCATTTTTCCCTTGTCTACGTTGCCACCTGTCGGTGACCCCTTGAGCCTATAAAAGGAGGCCCATGCGCAACGTAGAGGGGGGGTTCGAAATGCTCGAAGCCAGGAAACACCCACGCTAGGTCTAGTTAGCAGCTGGTGTGTACTGTAGCACTCAGCGCTCCCTAGCAAGAACACAATACAATCAGACACGCAGCAGTAGGAGTATTATCTCTCTGGAGAGCTCCGAAGCTGGGTAAACTGCTCGTGTGTTTCGCCTCGATCTGCTCTTCATGCGACCTCCGCCCCCCGCCGAACCGAAAGGGGCTCGGTCCGCCGGTCCCATAGGTGTTCGTGGGTCAGATCAGCTTCCCCGACAATCTCATTACCGACAAGTCTCTTTACTCATTCTGTAATGCATCATCCGGCAAATAACTCATTAGTCACATTGCTTGCAAGTCTTGTACTGATGTGCATTACTAAGAGGGCCCAGAGATACCTCTCCGATACTTGGAGTGACAAATCCTAATCTCGATCTACGCCAACTCAACAAACACCATCGAAGACACCTGTAGAGCATCTTTATAATCACCCAGTTACGTTGAGACGTTTGATAGCACACTAAGTGTTGCTCCGGTATTCAGGAGTTGCATAATCTCATAGTCATAGGAACATGTATAAGTCATGAAGAAAGCAATAGCAATAAACTAAACGATCATAGTGCTAAGCTAACAGATGGGTCTTGTCCATCACATCATTCTCTAATGATGTGATCCCGTTCCTCAAATGACATCACATGTCTATGGCTTGGAAACTTAACCATCTTTGATTAACGAGCTAGTCTAGTAGAGGCATACTAGGGACCTCTGTTTGTCTATGTATTCACACATGTACTAAGTTTCTGGTTAATACAATTCTAGCATGAATAGTAATCATTTATCATGATATGAGGAAATATAAATAACAACTTTATTATTGCCTCCAGGGAATATTTCCTTCAGTCTCCCACTTGCACTTGAGTCAATAATCTAGTTCACATCGCCCTGTGATTTAACACCAATAGTTCACATCGTCATGTGATTTAACACCCTATAGTTCACATCACCGTGTGACCAGTACTATTGGGGATATAACTATTGAGTATAAACCGCCCGGGAGGGGCCGGATTATATGCATGACGATTACCAGTATTGAAGCCCATGAAGACATGGAAGATGGCGCTTTATGAAGGAGACTTAATAAGAAGGCCCAAAGCCCAAGGGCGGATTAGGGCCCATAGATGTAAACCGCCATAAGGTGTTTAACTTGTATTGTAAGATAGGAAAGAGTAGATATCGAGCCGGACACATTTTATGAGCCACCCGGGATTCTGTAAACCGACCGGGTGTCAACCTATGTATATAAAGGGACGAGCCGGCGGTGGTTTAGAGAAAAGAAACAACAGATCGAGAGCCAGATCAAGTGTATTCGCTCCCTGGTTATCAAAACCCTCGCAATACCACCTCAAACTAGATTAGGCCTTTACCTTCACCACAAGGGGCTGAACTAGTATAAACTCCTCACGTCCTTTGTCCTGATTAACCCCTTTAAGCTAACCCCGTTGCGATGGCTCCACGACTAAGTCCTCACACTAGGACATCTGACGTGACAATTCCACGACAGTTGGCGCCCACCGTGGGGCTATCGCACGATGGTTTCGGGTTCTTAGAGGGAAACTTCGAAGGGCTCAAGTGATACGCTGTGGGCCGGAAGACCAAGATTCGTCGCGGCAAGCTCTACATCAATGGCGCAGGCTGGGGCCCCGAGGCCGGCTCAATCGAGTACGGGTACCGGGTCATTGTACCAACTTCAAGATGGCCGGCTTGGGGGCTGTTCCGATGGCGACAGTATTACGGACAGCTGCGAGCCGCCGAACCGGGTTGCGATCTTCATGGCCGATACACAGCCGCTTCAGCATTCTTCAACTGCAGCAGCATTGATTTCCGGATCAATAGCGACAGCGGCGGCAGGCGAGGGCCTGTCGTCCGCCGGCTCGAGCCTTGGTGACTTCTTTGGATAAGCTGACAACATTGTTAACAACGACGGTTAACCCGGCGGAACAGGATCATCATAGTGCGGCGGTGGCAAAATTGCGCGATGAGATAGCACAGGCCAAGGAGGAGCTGAACACCGAAAGCAATAGGATGGCCGAGGAGCGGGCCGCTTTGGATGCTCAGGCACAGCGGATTCAGTCGGAGTCTTATCGACTCATGCTAGATCAGACCGCTTCAAATGATGTCATGAGAAGGAGGCATCAGACTCGTCTGCCCCCAGTTTACGAAGCAAGAAATCTCTTTAACACGCCAGGAGCTGGGACTAGTAACCCAATGATGGTAAACCGGGTGGAAGCGCCTGGAACAGGAGCACCGGTTCAGCCGCGCGCAATAGACCCGCCTCGTGAGAACAATAACCCGCCGCAGCATGTGCCTACGCCACCGGGTCATTACTCTAACCCTTTAGATAACATGATCGCTGCAGCGTCATGATTGGCGGCTCTCCCGGTTGAAGGCGAGTCTCCGACGGCGGTTGAAACACGGAGGGCTAGAGAGCTCCTTCAGACAGCTTTGGTTCAGCAGCAGGCTTATTCTGACAGTCGTGACAGGATTCACTCTACCCCTCGCCAAAGCCGGAGTTATAGCAGGCGTATCAATGAACCGGCTGTGTCAAGCAGTGGACGGAATCATAACCCGCCACGCGGACATAACCTGGCGGGTGGAGGTGCAAATGCTCAGAATATGGTGGATCAAGGTAGAGCACGTCGGGAGGCCGAGCTGGCGGCTGAGTACGCGGCCCGTTAGCCTACTGCGGTTCGTTCAACAATTTCAGTGGAGCTAGGTGTAACCTTCAAGAATTTGGGCGTGCCATGTTTAGTGCCAGCTATACGTAATGAGCGTCTGCCCAAGGATTTCAAGGGTCCTCGCAAAGTGCCTAACTACACAGCCGACTTACCTCCTGAGGCATGGATTGAGAGTTATGAGATGGCCATGGAATTCCTGGATGTTAGCGAAGCTGCGTGTGCTAAATATCCCCCTGATGTTGGAAGGGATGGCCCATACTTGGTTAAAGGGGCTCCATGCCAATTCCATTGGGTCATGGGCTGAGTTAAAAGCCCGGTTTATCCAGAATTATAAAGACACATGCAAGCAGCCCATGTCAATTGTGGATTTAGCCGCATGTGTCCAAGAAGAAGGTGAATCGACAACTCATTGGGTGCGCCAGGTTTCAACAATTCTGCACTCGTCGGATCGTATCAATGCCAACTCAACAGTCTTGATGTTGGAAAGCAATTGTCATTTTATGCCCCTGAAGCAGAAATTGGGCCGGCTCAAACGCCACTGCAATGACATGGGGACACTCATGGTGGCTCTGGTTAAATATGCTGACTCTGATGGTACCAAGGACCCCGAGTCTGATGACGAGAAGCCGGGAAAGGGAAAGAAGAGCAGCAACGCCAAGGGGCAGCAGCATAACCCGGCGAACCAGGGAGGTAACGGTAAGCGCAAGGCTGATAATAGTTTTGACTTTGTGGCTAACACCAATGCGCATAATAATGGTCCGCGTCGAGGGTAAACCGCCCCCGCAGAATGGAGGATCAGGCATCAATCTTGAGCCTGTTAAATCAGCCCTCCCCAAGACACGAGACGCGAGAAAGGCCGTCTACGCACCTCTGGAAGGATTGTTACATGATGAAGGAGTTCAAAAATTCAAATCTTTTCCAAGACGGTCATGGGCCGGGTGGCGGTTCAGGACCCGGTTTCCATGGGCCGGGTTACGGCGGAGGCGGTTCTAGCTCAGGATTTCAAGGCAATCAAGGCAGTCCTGGCAACCAAGGTGGTTACAATCAGCAGAATAATTAGGAGAGTCAACAGCAGCAACAGTCGGGTTATCAGAGCAACCTGAAGTAGTTGAATAGTGGGCCGTATCATGTCTTCACCACTATATTATGCAAGCGCGACCAAAAGCTTCATAAGAGAGCGGTAAACTCGTTGAACCGGCAGTTCCCCATTATTTGCGCTGGTCTGAGCAGCCCATCGTATAGAGTCAAGAAGATCACCCGCCCCGGGTTGATAATCCGGATCACCTGGCGCTGGTGGTGGCACCTCAGGTTGGAGGGTATAAGTTCACCAAGGTACTCATGGACGGAGGTAGCAGCATCAATATTCTCTATTATGAGACTTTCCGTCGCATGGGGTTGACAGATAAAAATCTTAAACCGTCGAACACTGTTTTCCATGGCGTGCTGCCTGGTAAGTCAGCGTACCCAGTTGGTAAGATAGCTCTGGAAGTTGCTTTTGGAGATGATCATGACTCTAGATCAGAGACCTTGACCTTTGAAGTGGTGAAAATTAAGAGCCCTTATCATGCTCTGTTTGGACGGCTGGCTTATGCTAAGTTCATGGCCAGACCCTATTATGTTTATCTACAGCTCAAGATACCGGGTCACAAGGGGACCATTACAGTACATGGGAGCCCGAAGATAGCTTTGGAGTGTGAAGAGGGCGATGCAGCTTATGCTGAGTCGGTTTGTGCGACAGAGGAGTAAAAGTTTTACAAAGACAATGTTGATCCGATGGATATGACTTCTTTGAAAAATCCCACTATGGAGCATGATCCAGCCTTGATGTTTAAATCGGCTGATGAGACTAAGCTAGTTGATTTCGTTCCTGGCGATTCATCCAAGCAATTCATCATCATCGCTAATCTGGTTTCGAAATAGGAAAGTGCGCTCATCGAGTTCATCCGTGAGAACTGGGAGATCTTTGCATGGAAACCTTCTGACATGCCAGGTGTACCGAGGGAACTCGCTGAGCACACTCTCAATATTGATCCCATGTTTAAACCAGTCAAAGCAGTTTCTCCGTCGCTTCAATGAAGAAAGGCATAAGGCCATTGGAGAGGAGGTAGCCCGGCTCTTGGCGGCTGGGTTTATTGTTGAAGTTTTTCATCCTGAGTGGTTGGCTAACCCGGTGCTGGTACTTAAGAAGAATGTCACTTGGCGTATGTGTGTGGACTACATGGATTTAAACAAGGCTTGTCCGGCTGATCCTTTTGCTCTCCCTCGTATTGATCAGATTATTGATGCTACGGCGGGTTGTGAGCGTTTGAGTTTTTTGGATGCTTATTCTGTTTATCATGAGATGAAGATGGCGGTTAAGGACCAGGATAAGACAGCTTTTATAACTCCCTTTGGAGCCTTCTGCTATGTGTTTATGCCTTTTGGGCTCAAGAGTGCCCAAGCGACTTACCAGCGATGTGTGCAGAATTGTCTTTATAATCAGATTGGGCGCAATGTTCATGCTTATGTTGATGATATTGTGGTCAAGTCAAGGAAGGAGACGTTGATAGATGATCTGAAGGAAACCTTTGATAATCTTCGGGTTTATAAGATGATGCTTAACCCGACCAAGTGTGTCTTTGGTGTACCGGCAGGCAAGCTCTTGGGCTTTCTGGTGTCTAACAGGGGCATTGAGGCTAATCCGGAGAAGATCAAAGCCATTACTTCTCTAGCTAAACCGGCGTGTATTAATGACGTTCAACGTCTAGCGGGTCGTATTGCGGCGCTGGCCGGTTTATAAGTCGTTTAGGAGAGAAGGCTATCCCTTTATATCAGATGATGAGAAAGACGGACAACTTTGTCTGGAGTGATGCTGCTAATGCGGCGTTGGAGGACTTGAAGAAGCAGTTAGCCGAGCCACCTGTTCTTGTTGCTCCTGTTGATAAAGAGCCATTGATGTTATATGTGGCTGCCAATGCTCGGGCTATCAGCGTGGCTATTGTGGTGGAGCGAAAGGAGGCAGGCAAGGAATACCCGGTTCAATGGCCGGTTTATTATATCAGCGAGGTGCTTATTGAGTCTAAGCAGAGATACCCACATTGGCAGAAGCTTGTATATGGAGTCTTCATGGCCAGCCGGATGCTCAACAATATTTTCAGGTTCATCCCATCACTGTGGTCAGTTCTGCTCCATTGGGAGATATTATTCAGAACAGAGAAGCCATAGGTCGGATAGCCAAGTGGGCCATTGAACTTGGACCTCAAGGTTTGAAGTACATGCCTCGCACGGCTATCAAGTCTCAAGAGCTGGTGGATTTCATCAATGACTGGACAGAGCTGCAGATGCCAGAGGAAAAGCCAGATAACACATATTGGACTATTCATTTTGATGGGTCCAGGCAATTGGAGGGCTCGGGGGCTGGAGTTGTGCTAGCTTCCCCTCGAGGTGATAAATTTTGTCATGTTCTCTGTTTAATGTTCCCTTGCACTAACAATGCAGCTGAATATGAGGCTTTACTCCACGGTCTTCAAATGGCAAAGGAGGTGAACTTAAGTCGGGTAAGGTGCTTTGGCGACTCAAATTTGGTGGCTCAACAAGTTTCTGGTAATTGGGATTCCAAGGATCCACTTATGGCGGCTTGTCGACGAGAGGTGGATGTTATTGCTGGTCACTTTAAGGGTTATCAAGTTCAGCATGTTGATCGGTGAAAGAATGAAGCGGCTGATGCCTTAAGCCCGTTGGGTTCTCAATGTAAACCAGCGCCGCCTAATGTCTTTCTTGATGTTTTGCATAACCCGTCGGTCAAGTTACCTACAGAGGAGGATTTGGCTATTCGAAAGCTTCGATTGGTGGCAGCTCTTCATGTTATCCCTGATTGGACAGTTCTATATTTGGCATATATGACCCGGGGCGAGTTACCTGAGGATGAAACTTTGGCCAGGCAGATAACCCGGTGGTCCAAGTCAATGACCATTGTCAATGGGGAGTTGCATCATTGCAGTGTCATAGGGGCGTTTCAGCATTGCGTTTCTCCTGAAGAAGGCTGTGAGATTCTGAGTGAGATCCACAAAGGAGATTGTGGTCATCATGCCGGTTAAAAATCTGTAGTAGCTAAGGCTTTTCGTCACGGTTTTTATTGGCTGACGGCTCATGCTGATGCTGAGGACTTGGTCAGAAAATGTGACGGTTGTCAGAAGTTTTCACATCGAGATCATGTTCCGGCTCAGGAGTTGAGGATGATTCCAATCACTTGGCCATTTGCAACTTGGGGGCTTGATATGGTTGGACCTTTTAATAGGTCCAAGGATAAGAAGACCCACCTGTTAGTGGCGGTTGATAAATTCACTAAGTGGGTAGAGGCAGTGCCAGTCCGTAAATGTGATGAAGCAACGGCGGTTCAATTCATGAAGAAGGTGATCTTCTGTTTTGGCTTTCCACACATCATTACAACAGACAATGACACTAATCTCTCCAAAGGTGCTATGAAAGAATTTTGTCAACGTGAGCATATCCGGCTTGATGTATCATCAGTGGCTCACCCCCAATCTAATGGTCAAGCTGAGAGAGCCAATCAAGAAATCTTGAGAGGCATCAAGCCCGGGCTTATGGTTCCTTTGCAGAGGACGCCGGGTTGTTGGGTGGAGGAGTTACCTTCCGAGTTATGGGGCATTAATACCACCCCCAATAGGTCTATGGGTTATACGCCTTTCTTCATGGTTTACGGAGCAGAGGCAGTTCTCCCTAGTGACATCCGGCATGACTCACCTCGCGTGGCGGCCTATGTTGAAGCTGACAATGAAAAAGCACGTCAAGAAGCACTGGACCTGTTAGATGAGAAGCGGGACATAGCGGCGGCTCGTTCGGCGATTTGCCAGCAAGATCTGCGTCGTTACCACAGCCCCCAGGTTAAAACTAGAACTTTTCAAGAAGGTGATCTGGTGCTCCGACTTATCCAGGATCAGACTGATATGCACAAATTATTCCCATCTTGGGAAGGACCCTTTGTGGTCAGCAAGAATCTGAACAACGGGTCATACTACCTTATTGATGTTCGAGAGCACAAAGACTCACGTAAGTGAGAGGAGGAGACCCACCGGCCGTGGAATATTGCTCATCTTCGGCCTTATTACACCTGAGCCACAGGCTCTTCTGATGTACATATTTTTGACAATGTATATATTATGATCAATATAATAAACCGGCATCCCTGTTAAAGCAGGGCCTCTGTCTCTTTTTCCTAAATGAGTTTTCGGTTACATGGGGGCTTCCTATGCTTGAAGTTATGATTACCCTTTGAACCGGCTTATCAGCCAATTGAAAAGAAAACCTGGGGGCTTGCTACCCAAGTTAAAGGGACCAAAGAGAGTCTGTTGCAAAATCACAGCTCAAACATAGGTGCCCCTTGAACATAGCTCAAAATATTACTTGGGGGCTCTCTTGTTGTAAAGAACACATGTTGCTATAACCCTTGTGATAGGCTTAAAATCCAGGCTTGGAAGCCAGGTGTATTCACCTAAAACCTCGGGTTATCCTACCTATATGCCATATGCTTCTCCAGGTAATCTTGATTGACCCACCAAACTCTTAACAGTCAATCTTTTAAACAAGACCCTGAACTTGTTAAGGTTAAAACGCCAGTTTGTCATGTGAGGGCACGGCTTATGGATAGCAAGGAGAAGCTGAGGCTAATACAGCCGCCTTCCTTGAAACTTGGATAAATCGGCCTGTGATGCATGATGCTACTCTGACCCCGCGTACTCCTGATAAGTCTATCTTTAAATAAGAACTAAACTTATCTGGGATAAAATGTCGATTGGGTAATGTGAGTGCCGGCTCATAGAAAGTGCGTACCTTCCAGTGGCTAATGCTAGTTTCATTAAAGAAGATATTTTGGCTTGGCGGCCTATAAAAGCCTTGGATTTTCTGTTGTTTGATTTGAACGTCTTTTTCTTATTTCTTTTTCCTCTTATGACATAGTAATACATGGTTGAAAACCGATAAGGTTTATAACGCCTTATGAGTCATATATGACATTTAACGGGTGTTTATTAACCCGTCCTGGCTTTCGACTATAAGTCGCCAGTATAAGATAACATAATATCTGGTGTTTTATAACCCGGCCTGGTTTATTTCATAAACCGGCAATATAATTACCAGTGTTCAAATTTTGGGTTATCACCCTTATACTGGCTTGGTAAACCAATAGTGTGATCAAATATCACAGGTATGTTATATGCTCAATTATATATGCTTATTCTAAGTCCAGCCTTGGTAAACTATGTTATTGGGCATGATAACCCGTCTAGCGGTAAACCACCAGGACACTTTTTATCTATTATATGCAGGAGCAGATTCCACATTGCTAAATATCATGAGCAAACATAGCATATCTTAAACATGGCGGATTAACAGTGTCATGCAACGTAAATATGCACGATGGCATAGCAGATCAAGAGTTTAAACTAGCCTATTACAAGGCGTTTTGATGCCCAAAAGAATAATGGTTTTCAACAAGTCTTGCAGAATGCAGAAGCTAAACTGGCCCCCAATTTATGAATCCTCGCCGGGCTGACTTGAAGGTTGCGGATCATCCTGCGCCGGTTCATCCTCCTCCTCTCTACCCAGTGGCTGGAAGTCAATGGTTGTCCAATCGATCCCAGTTAAGGCTTTGAATATAGCTTCATCACTTATAAGTGTGGAGGTTTCAACATCAGGGGCGTAAGTATGCTTACGGATTGGAGGAATAAGAGTTGGAGCATCATAGGTTGGCGCGTTAACTCTCTTGTTGTCGGCATCATAAATCAACTGATAATGGGAAAGATCAGTCTCTTCAGCCAATTTGCTAGCCAATGGGCGCATTTCCTTCGTCAAGGCTCTGAGGTCATCATTATCAAAGTCTGATCCGTCCTCCTTTATGCTCGGATAGCCATTTCCCACATCAACTGGATCAAGATCAGGTATCCATGCTTTGGCCCGAGTTAGTGTGGTAAGAGCACCTGCCCTTGCAGCTGAGCTTTTTAGCTCTTCAAACCGGGCAGGCATCATCGACAGCCTCTCTAATGTTTCCTTGATCAAAGTTGGGGGCGGCTTGTTATGGGAAGCTGCGCAGATGATCCGCTGTGCACCGGTATATAACTGCTCTATAAGTGTATAGGAAGCCTTCAGTTTCTTCCGCATATCCGGGCCAAGATGAGTGATGCGAGATCCTGCATCATCACAAACGTCGGTAAACCAGCAATTTTATAGATTTTTATGTTTAAAGCTTATGAAGAGGTTCTTTACCGAAAATAGCAGAAGTCATGGCATTTATTTGCCGTTTCAAGCCAGTCAGTTCCTCTGCTACCGGATTAAGGGCCACTTCAGCGTCCTCAGCCCTCTTCAGCAGAGCTGCCTTCTCTGTGTCCCAGCCTGCCCGCTCGCTCTTGATGCTCTCCTTCAGTTTTTCCATGGCTGCTAAAGCGTCGGTCATTTCCTCTTTGGCCTTGGAAGTTTCTGCTTGTTGAGATTTGATATTCTCTTGAAGGTCGGCGATTTGGGATTCTTTTTTGCTAAGCTCAGCCTGCAAGAGAAATACAATTTATGAGTTGGCAGTACATATTTGAAGTCCCAAGCACATAACAAGTTATACAGTTGGCACTTGGGGGCTAATGTCTATTGCTTCTTATCAAAAAAAATTACAAGTCCCAAGCTCAATACAAGTATTATTCTTGGCACTTGGGGGCTAATGCATATTCGCTCAAGTTAAAACTGTGGATTTTTTCCTCCAATCAATCAGCTTGGTGGTCAATCAGTTCACAAAGGTGTTCAACAAGAATTTTGAGCTTTATAGCATAAAAGTACCGGTTCATCTTAAACCGGCCCTTGGGGGCTACACAGGAAAATTTGAAGTATTGTTATTTTACAAGTCCCGGTTCATATTGGTATTATAAACCGAACCTTCGGGGCTACTGGAGTTAATATTGTAAACCAGTCATAAGGGAAGAATACTTATGCAGAGTTAACAACATTTACCTCATTCGCTCCTTCATCATGTTCACTAAACCGGCTTCATAGTCACGGCTTGTGTACAAACGGTTTAAAAACCCAGAATAGATATCTTGGCCGCTGAGGTGGGCATAGCTTTCCAAATCCTCTTTCCACTTGCCAGAGGTTTCTTCTTTGGCACTATGTTTTGACAGAGCAATGGGGTTGCCAGGAGATGTGTAACCAACGCCAGTAACTATAACATCGCCAGTTTTTTCATCAGCAACTTTAGCTGGGCTTTGGCGGGTTATCAGCATGACCCGTTGGATCAATTTGCATATGTTCAGCAAAGGTTTCATGATCTTGTGGTGGCTGATCATCAAGAGTAGCTTCATCATTTGGGTTAGCAGGTTCTGGGGTCTTCTCCAGTTTAGATGGATTGGGTTCAACAACCGGATTATTCAGTTTGGCCTTTTTGCTGGATCTGGCTTTTGCTCTGAAAGAGACACAAATAAAGGTTAGTATAGTAATCAAGCATAAGGATCTGAGGGGTTTGTCGGGGAAGCTGATCTGACCCACGAACACCTATGGGACCGGCGGACCGAGCCCCTTTCGGTTCGGTGGGGGCGGAGGTCGCACGAAGAGCAGATCGAGGCGGCTAACACGCAGCAGTTTACCCAACCGGAGCTCTCCGGAGAGATAACACTCCTCTGCTGCTTATGCGAGTTGTATTGCGTTCTTGCTCGGGAGCGCTGAATGCTACTGACACACCAGCTACTAACGAGACCGGCGTGAGAGTGTTGAACCCCCCCACGTTGCGCATGGGCCTCCTTTTATATGCTCAAGGGGTCATCGACAGGTGGCAACATAGTCAAGGGCAAAAAGGGAAAATGAGTTGCGGTTGGTACAGCTACTTGTACAGTGTAACATACCTAACCCTGACGGCAGGGGACAAAGGCATTAAATGCCCGTCTATGTCGCCTAAACAGTGCAGAAAGGGACCGTCAGGGACGCCACCGCTTGCCACGATGGCAATCTTGTCAGCACCGCTTGCCACCGCGCCCCGCTGGCTGCACAGCCTCTTGCCACGCGCGCCTGGAAAGGTCCCAGGGCGACACGTTGGTGGATGTCTTTGGGCCGCGATTCTGAGATGTGGTGGCTGCCAGCAAGCGCCTCGCCGCGGTCATCGTCTTGCCGTGCCCGGAAGTTTGTCACTCACCGGGCCTTCCCGGCAAGCTCCTCTTGTCGGGGCCTTGTCTCCTAAGCGCCTTGGTTGGCCTTCCCGGCAAGCTCCTCTTGTCGGGGCCTTGTCTCCTTGGCTTGAATACTTTGTTCTTGAATGGCTCCAGAGGAACCACGGAGGACCTTGGCGGCCACCCGGCAAGCCTTGCCGCGGGGTGCTGCAACTGCCCGTGCACAAGTTCGGGATACTAGGGTACCCTACTCTAGTACACCGACAGAGCCCCGGCCTGGGCCACACTGCAGCCGAAGCTGTTGGGCCAGGCCCAAAACAGGGCACGGGCACGCGCGGCCTGGGTCACGCCATAACTTGCTCTGGACCCACCACGTCCCCCACGAATGGCACGCGTCGAACACGGCGTCGTGGGAGAGATCGTGGGTGGTTTCTTTATTAGGAAAAACGGAACGTCCGCCCCCTCCCTCTTTATAAGCAGAGGAAGCAGGGGCAGTCCGCCCACCTTGCCAGTTGCTGTCCAATCTCGAAAAACCTCCGCTGCTCCCCCTTCTTCCCAAGGCCGAAAAGAGAGCAGCGCTCCACCCCCCATCACCACCAGCACAACCAGCGCCGCCACCAACGCCGTCGATCTCCCCCACCACCTCCGCCATGGCTCCGAAAGCCGACAAGGGGAAGGGCGTGAAGTCGGCCGAGGCGCAGCGGCTCGCGGCGCTCCGCAAGGAGCGGGCCATCTTCCTCCCCCCCCCCCCAGCTCGCCGCGAAGGAGCTGAGGGAGTACTACTACCTCTTCTGGTCGACGGAGACGCGAGCGCATCCGCGCATGAAGGTACTCTCAGCCGCCGCATCTGAACTGACTCCGAGCGGGTATCCCTTCTTCGCGCTCTTCTTCTACTGCGGGCTCTGCCCGCCTTTCTCTGAATTCTTCTGGAACATCATGAACACCTACGGGTTCCGCCTCCTTGACTTCACCCCCAATGCTGTCCTGACCATGGCAGTTTTCGCACATCTCTGCGAAAACTTTGTCAGAGTCCACCCAAACGTAGACCTCTTCCGCCATTTCTTCATGCCTCGAGTAGAGAGAGGAGAGCCTCTTGCCAGAGGAATCGCTTGGATCTCAAGGATCGGCAAGAAGGAAGCCTATCTGGAAGGAGAGCTCCGCAGCAAGTGGGAGGAGTGGAGGGTAGATTAGTGTTGGATTGTTGAGGAGAACCTACAACCCTTTACTGCCCAGCGCCAAACCCCAATAGTGTGTGGCAACGATTGGAGTAATGTGGCCCCGGAAGATGCTAGGCTGAAGATTGCAGTCACCCGAATCCTTCGCCTTAGACTTGCTTAAGCTCACCGTGAGGCACCGTTGGCGCAGAACTTCCTTCGCCGCCAGACGCCCCTTGCAGGAGAGGAGGAGACCTGCTAAGGAGTTCCAGAACGCGGCGGATATCATGAGGCTGCGCCCGGGCCTCAACTTCAACTTCACAGTCTTGGAACTTGACGCGATGCTCTTGGAGCTGTTCAAGCCCGACCCAGACCATCCCGAAATGTTGAGGTTGCCGAGGGGCGTAGTTCTGTTGTGCAACAATTCCTCACTCGACCGCATCCGTGCAATGATGCCATTGTGCGACTCGCATGGAATCGTCCCCACTTGGCAAGAGCCTGGAGATGACGTTGTGCGGGAGTTCTTTGACAGCTTGGAAGAAGTGCCGGTCCGCCCCGACGAGCAGAGGGGCCTCACCCGCGACACCATTGACGACGAGATGCAGCGTATCGCCACCAGGCTGGAAGAGGCGGCAGCAGCTGCTGCCGCTGGCGAGTTCGGGTTCATCGTGGAGGAGGCAGAGGCAGCAGAGGCGGCAAGCCTTGTCGAGCGAAGGGAGTTTGCCGGCGAGGAGGAGCTTGCCCAGCCTGAAGCCGAGTCGAGCAAGCCCACCGAGGGCACCTCCTCCCCACCATCAAGCAGCTTCCCGTGAGCGGAGCCCCCAGCTCCACCAAGAAGGCGTCTCCGCAAGGCTGGAGACGTGGCGGCGACAAGCAGACCCAACAGCCGTCGGCGCCTTGCGGCCTCCCCATGCAAGCGCTATTGCCGCGGGAGCACCTCACGCCGCTGCGGCAACTGGAGCGGGGCCCTCCCAGGCCACCGCTGCTACTCCCGCCAAGCGGCCAAGGGAACCCACTCTTCCGCCTCGTCGCACCGGAGGCGAGCCAGAATTTGATCTCTCCGCGCTCAGCTCCGACGAGGAAGAAGAAGAAGAGTAAGCTTCTGTGTTGTACTTGTAGTTCTTCAATTTGTTGCTTTGTCTTGTATCTGATTTGCTTCACTCTGAACCCATTCCTTTGCGGGACGCTGGCCCAGAGGGCGTCGAAGAGAGCCAAGGCCCCGGTGATTGTCATCGAGGAAGAACCCACCGCGGCAGCAGGAGGCGCGTCCGAGACCACCTTGCTGGATCCGACAACTCTTCCTCAAAGCAGCCCCCAGCGCAGCCCCCAGCGTAAGTATATGGTTTACTTCTTGCTTTTAGGCGTGCATGGGTGCTCTTTCTTTGTTGATATCTGACTTGTTGATTTGTGTAGGAGCAGAGCAGCCTCACCAGGAGTGCCCTGAAGCCGCTCCTGATGCGCCATCTGCTTCAACTACACCACCAAGGGAGGATCCCCCGGCAAGGGAGTGTTCTCCGGCAAGGGTGGCGTCTCCGGCAAGGGATAACACCAGCGACCCTCCGGTGGTTGAGACCGCTGCTGCAGATCCCATCGCAGGTAACCCTCTTGCCTGAAAATTTCCCTTGGTTTCTTCTGATCTTCTGATTTTCTTTTTGAATATTTGCTTGAATGTTCTTTCTTTTTCCGGTCGTCTGATCCATCTGCCGCAGAGCCAATGGAGATTGAGGTCGCCGGCGAGGGGGACGCTATGGCAACACCGACGACGCTGCCGCCATCAAGAGGAAGCCGGCCGACGAGCCCGGCCGCGAAGAGGTCGCCAAAAGTTGCTGCCGCAGAGGCTGGCGAGGGGTCCGGCGATCGCACTGACGGCCCTGAGGCCGCAGGAGCGCCAGGCGCTACACCGACCGCCGATCCCTCCGCCACCGCTGCAGCGTCAGGCTCCGAAGAGCCCCAGCCCGGCGCCTATCTGAAGGCCGGTGATGGCGTCTTCATCAAGCTCCCCTGGGTGTCGAGCTCCAGGGCGCCGGTCGAAGGAGAGATTTTTTACGAAGAGCTGCTCGCCTCCGCTGGGCTGACGCTGGTCGACGCGCCAAGCAGCAGCAGCGGCGAGTCTGAGGAGGAGCAGCTGTTGCGGAAGCTTCTGTCGCTCTACCGCGCCCGACAAGCCAAGCTGGAATCGAGAAGCGCTTGTCAAGGCGGGAGCAGACATTGAGAAGCTGCAGAGGAGCTCCGGGGCCTCCATCAGGAAGCTCTCCGGTCTTTGGCGAGGAGCGGAGCAAATCGTTGAGGCGCAGAAAGCCTTCATCCTCGAGAAGGCTGAGGTTGAAGAGCAACAGCGGCTTGTCACGAGAGGCTGTCACAAGAAGAAGGCGAAATGGCGCAGAAGATCAATCTTGACAGCCATGAGGAGGAGCTTGCTGCGCGCGAGCAAACATTTGGCGGAGCCCTCAAGGAAGCAAAGGACGCCGCCGCAGCTGCCGAGGCCGCCAAGAAGGAGTTGGAGACGAAGGTGACGCAGCTGGAGGCCAATGTCAAGAAGAGCTGCGAGGAGCTTACTGCACTCAAGCATGAGCGAGAGAAGGACGCCTACACTCTTGGCGAGCTGCAGGGCCGTCTCACCGAGAGGAGCAAGGAGCTCAGTGCCGCCAAGGATTCCAACGCGGATCTCGAGCTTAAGCTGACTACTTTGATGCAGACGCTGGATGGCGCCAAGGAGCGGGAGGTGGCCTTGTTGGAGAAGATCAAGACCGACGAGGCGCTGCTGGCGAGTGCTACTGCCGCCCAGAGCACTTTCAGAGAAAATGTGGAGCACTGGACCGAGGGTCTCGTGAATATTGCCGCCGCCATCGACAGGGAGCTGGCGGAGCTGGGGATGGTAGATCTTGGGTATTCCTCTGACGAGCACCTCCAACCCAGCGCCAAGCTCAGCTTGTTCTTCAAGGGCGTGGTGACGGCCCTCCAGCGACTCCGGGAAGAGATCCCAAAGCAGCTGGCCGAGGAGTCATGCCAGATCTGTGCAGGAGCTCTTCAGAAGGTGCTGATGAAGGTGGCCTTCCGCAATCCAGGCCTCAACCTCACCAACGTCCTCAAGTCCTTGCCGCCGGATGCTGCTGTGGAGGCGCTCAAGACCCTTGTCGCACCCATTGTGGACAGGGTGAGCGGGATCAAGAGGGTTGATAGCGACCGCGTAGATTAGGCCGCCCATTTTATCTTTTCCTTGTCGCTGCTGGTCATGTTATGAAAACAATCTATTAGAGCTGCGACAAGCTATCTTGTAATATAACTCTATTTTGGGTAGTAATTGCTATGTTATTTCCTTTACTTGATTCCTTCCTTTTTATGTTTTTGCCCTACGCTTTTAGGGAACTTGTCATGAGGCACCTTTGCATGCTGAGTGCCGAACGTCAATGACTTCTGGCGGTGCCGCTTCCGACAAGCAACCTTGTCGCAACTAGTTGCAGCTCACTTCAGTTGTTGAGTGGACTCGAAACAAAGTAAGGGCGCAACTAGCTACGAGTTGGTTCCTCCGCGCATAGGTTTTCCATACAAAGCACGGTCGTTCGAGGAAGATAACTTAAAAATTTTAAAACTGATTGCTCAAACTTTGGCAACTTAGCTTTTCTGTCGTTTTCTTCCCGGTAAGGCAAAACTTCCTTGAACGACGCCTGGTCCACACTATTATCATTATCTTCCCCTTCCCCCCCGGCAAACTTGTGTGCGAGGGAGCCTTCCTTTCTTTGAGAAAGAGAAAGAAGAGAAAATAAAGATATGGAGCCTTGCGGCTCGTTATTGCTTACCGGAATAGGTGCTGCACAAAATGTCAGATAATGCATGCAAAAATAAAGAGTAGATAGCATGAAATTGACAAGATGTGCGGAGCACATCAGCTTTACTTATGCACGGGATCTGCGCCCGGCTTTGTACAAAGGATTACATGCAACATCGGCAAGACTTGTACAAAAGGTGGTTGCCGGAACAGGTTCCGGCAACCGCGCTTCTGAGTAAAACTTACGAAGATGCTCAATATTCCATGAGTTGCTCACCGAATGCCATCTTCGGTCTCAAGGCGGACGGCCTTGAGCCTAGTGACTCGTCTCACCCGGTAAGGGCCCTCCCACCTCGGCGTCAACTTGTTGGAATTCTTGGCGGACTGAACGCGCCGAAGAACAAGGTCGCCTTCCTCGAGACTTCAGGCACTAACTTTGCGGCTATGGTAGCGGCGCAAAGCTTGCTGATATCGAGCAGCTCGAACAGCAGCCTGAAGACGGTCCTCCTCGAGGAGCAGTGCGTCATCTTGTCGCAATTGCTCTTTCTCAAGCTCATCATAAGCGAGCACTCGAGGTGACCCGTTCACGAGTTCCGTGGGGAGAACTGCCTCTGCTCCATAGACTAGAGCGAAATGTGTCTGGCCAGTGGCTCGATTTGGCGGCGTCCTGATCGACCAAAGAACCACCGGCAGCTCCTCAATCCAGTTTCTTCCGCACTTGTGCAGCCTGCCGAAAGTTCTGGTCTTGAGTCCCCGCAACACTTCAGCATTAGCCCTCTCCGCTTGACCGTTACTTCTCGGATGAGCAACAGAAGCGAAGCAGACCTTGGCGCCAAGATCTTGGACGTACTGCATGAAGGTGCGGCTCGTGAATTGTGTGCCGTTGTCGGTGATGATCCTGTTAGGAATTCCGAAACGGCAAACAATCGACCTGAAGAACTTGACTCTTGTTGTCTTTGTCACCTTCCTCACTGCTTCCACTTCCGGCCACTTTGTGAACTTGTCGATTGCAACGCATAAGTACTCAAAGCCCCGACAGCTTCGGGGAAAGGGGCCGAGGATGTCGAGCCCCGCACCGAAAATGACCAGGATAAAGGGATTATGCGGAGAGCTTGAGCTGGCTGGTGTATCCGCTTGGAATGGAACCGCACGCTTCACACTTGGTTACTTGTGCGGTTGCATCACGGAGGGCTGTCGGCCAAAAGAAACCCTGCCGGAACGCTTTGCCGGCAAGTGCTCTTGCGCCAATGTGGTGACCACATATGCCTCCATGTATCTCTGCCAACAGCTTTTGTCCGTCTTCCCGAAGAATACACTTCAATTTCACACCGTTGAGTCTTCTTCTGTACAGTGTGTCATCGACAAACTGATGCATTTGATTGCCGGGCTACTCTTTCCGCTTCTTCTTGCTCTTCGGGAAGATCTTACATGCGGAGGAAGTGTACAATCTGCTGCGCCCATGCTGGAGCTTGCGGCTCGACAACAAGGACTAAAGGGACATCTGCTGCTGCGGGAACATCCGCTTCTACGGCGAGAACCTGCGGCTCAGCCGGAGCTTGACGTTCCCCGGCAAGATTGCCGGAGCAAAACTCGTCGGGAGCGTCTGCTTCAATGAAACAAACCCTAGGGCTTGTTGGAGCAGACTGCTCCTCAGCACTCTTGGTGTTGATCTTGGGGACCTTCTTGGCGGCGGCTTCGGGAAGCTCTGCCGGAAAATAGTCACCAAAAATCAACTTCATCTTCTTGTTCTGTTCATTTGATGGTGTTACGGACGGTTGAGTCAGCTTGAGCACAAAGATCCCTGGTTCCACAGGTAAGTTGAGTGCGGCGCACTTTGACAGGCCATCAGCAATGTCGTTCTGGGCTCTTGGAACATATTCCATCTGTAGGCCGTCAAAGTGCTCTTCTAGCTTTCTCACTTCATCAACATAGGCTTCCATCAACGGACTCTGATAATCCTTGTTCACTTGGCGGACGACAAGCTGTGAGTCACCCCTGACAATGAGCTTCTTGATCCCAAGGTCTACTGCGATCCTGAGACCGGCAAGCAAACCTTCATACTCTGCAGTATTGTTTGTTGCTTGCTCCATGGGAAAGTGCATCTGGACTATGTACTTGAGGTGCTCTCCGGTGGGTGCGACAAGCAAGACGCCAAGACCGGCGCCTTGCAGCGAGAAGGCACCATCAAAGTACATCAGCCACTCTTTGCTCTCTTCCTTGACGGGGATGCTCGTTTCTGGAATTTCTTCATTTTGCGTTGGCGTCCATTCTGCTATGAACTCTGCCAATGCTCTGCTTTGGATAGTTGAAGTGCTCTCAAACTTGAGGCCAAAGCTTGACAGTTCCAGCGCCCACTCGACAATCCTACACGCCGCTCGGATTTTGCAGTATCCTCTTCACGGAAAGCGAGTGACGCATTGTTATCTCATGTGCTTGGAAGTAATGGCGCAGCTTTCTCGAGTCCATGAGGAGGCCGAAAAGCAATTTCTGCACACCAGAGTACCTTGACCTAGCCCCCTGCAGAAGGGAACTAACAAAGTAAACTGGGCGCTGCACCATTCTTTTCTGCATCTTCTCACACGCCTGCGCAGATCCATCCTTGTCGGGACCTGAGCTTGCTGGTGAAGCCCCCTGCTTGTCGCTGGATGCATCTGCCATGGTTGCCGGCTAATAATCCGCCTCCCTCTCCGCTACTAACGCAGCACTAACCACTTGATTGGTTGCCGCTATATATAGCAGCAACTTCTCTTGTGGCTTAGGTGCAACAAGTATTGGAGTGGAGGACAGGTACCTCTTTAAGTCCTGCAGCTCAGCCTCTGCTTCCGGAGTCCATTTCATTGGACCTGCCTTTTTTAATATTTTGAAAAATGGTAGGGCGCGCTCAGCAGACCTAGAGATAAACCTGCTGAGAGCAGCTACGCAACCGGCAAGTCTTCGTACATCCTTGACGCGCTTTGGTGCTTCAATCTGCTCAATGGCCTTGATCTTGTCGGCATTGGCTTCAACCCCCGCTGAGATACGAAGAACCCGAGAAGCTTGCCGGAGGGGACTCCAAACACGCACTTCTCGGGGTTGAGCTTGAGGTTGATCTTGCGCAGATTCGCAAAGGTTTCATCTAAATCTAGTCGCCCTGTCCTTTCTTTTGACCACTATGTCATCCATGTAGGCTTCCACATTTCTGTGTATTTTCGGCTCAAAAGCGTGATGGACTACTCTTGCAAATTTTGAACCAGCATTCTTTAAACCGAAAGGCATCCGTACAAAACAGTATGTGCCACATGGGGTGATGAATGTGGTCTTCTCCTCATCCTCTTACGCCATGAAGATCTGATGATATCTCGAGTATGCATCAAGAAATGAAAGCAAATCACATCCGGCCGTGGAGTCAACAATCTGGTCGATACGTGGCAAGGGAAATGGGTCTTTGGGACAAACTTTATTAACATCGGTAAAGTCGATACAAAGCCTCCATTTCCCATTTGCCTTACGCACGACTACAGGATTGGCCAACCACGTAGGATGGAGCACCCCGCTGACAAGGCCTGCTGCTTCCAATTTCTTGATCTCTTCTGCGATGAACTCTTGGCGCTCCACCGCTTTGTTTCTGGCTTTACGCTTGACGGGCGCGCGCATGAGGACAGGCGGCAAGATGGTGCTCAATTACTTTCACAGGAACACCGGGGATGTCGACGGTTGTACGCAAACACGCGTCGACGTTCGCCCGCAGGAAAGCAACGAGCGCGCTTTCCTATTTAGGGTCGAGAGAGGCACTGATGGTGAAGGTACCACCAGTGTCGTCCTCCTTGGCGGACACCTTCTTGGTCTCTGGTGGAGCTGCCATCGTCTTCTTGTACTTGCCGGTGGAGCTCGATGGTGCGTCCTCGACGGTAGCGCAGCACTCCGAAGAGGTGCGCTTGCCGGAGTGGGCATCAGAACTCTTGTTGGACTTGGTCTTCTTCTTCCCCCCGGGAGCTTCATCGGCAAGTGACTTGCGATCTGCTGCGGCTGCTGCTTCCCGGTAGATCTTGTCGGCGCAGATAAGAGCATCCTTCTTGTCACCGGGGACAGAGATTACACTTATCGGGCCTGGCATCTTTAGCAAGTTGTATGCATAGTGAGAGGCGGCCATGAATTTGGCGAGTGCTGGACGGCCAAGTATCCCATTGTAGGGTAGTGGAAAATCAGCAACGTCAAAAGTGACCCTCTCAGTCCTGAAGTTCAACTCACTACCAAATGTCACCGGCAACGTGATCTTTCCCTTCGGCTTGCTCCTTCCCGGATTGATTCCTTGGAATGTGCCGGTCTCTTCGAGCTCGCTGTCAGGGATTTGGAGTTTCTGGAGTACCGCTGAGGAGATCAGGTTCAAGCCGGCCCCGCCGTCAACTAGCATCTTAGTGACCTTGAGGTTGCGGATAGTTGGTGAAACCAACATCGACAAGCACCCGACCGCAGTTATGCGATCAGGGTGGTCCTCAATATCAAAGATGATAGGCGTGCTGGACCATTTCAGAGGCTTGCGTGACTCGATGGATGGTTCTGCCGCATTGACTTCCCGCATCCACTGCTTGAGTTGGTGGTGTGAAGTATGCAGAGAAGCACCGCCGTCAACGCACAAGACCTCTGTGGCTTTCTGGAACTCCTTCTCATCGGCCTCGTCATCATCCATGTCTTCGTCGTCATCCTCATATTCGTCCTTGTCGCGGCTGCGGGGAGGTCTGTCTCCTTGCCGCTGCTTGGCCTTGCCGCGGCGTCCTCCCCGGCCGGGGCGTTTCTTGCTAGGTCCTCCAGCGCCTTCCTGGGCCTTCTCCTTGTCGCGTCGCTCGTACTCAGCCTTCTGCTGCTCGACAAGCTGCTCGACCTTCTTGCAGCTCTGGAGGTCATGACCCTTGGTGCGGTGGATCTTGCAATACTGCTTATTGGAGCCGTCCTGCTTGTCGGCGACCGCCACAGCCTGGCAATTGGTGTCCGCGGCAACCTCCTTGCCGGAGTTACCAACTTTGGCTTTCTTGGTGCCACCTCCGTTGCCGGACTGCTCGACAACTAGCACTTCTTTGCCTTTCTTTTTCCTGTTGTTCCGCCGCCGGCTTTTCTTTGCCGTGGCGGCCTCCTCACTGTCAGATCCTCCTGCTTCTACATTCTCTCCGGGGAGTCTCCTCCCTTCCTCAGCACGTGCACACTTGTCGGCCAGGGCATATAGCTCACTGACGTCTCTGATCTTGCACATCGCCATCTCCTCCCGCATCCTGCGGTTTCGCACGTTCTGATGGAACGCGCTGATCACCGCGGCAGGGTGGACATCTGGGATGTTGTGCTGCACACGGCTGAATCTCTGAATGTACTTGCGCAGGGGCTCTCCTTCCTTCTAGGCTAGCAGATGAAGGTCGCTCTCTTGGCCATGGGGCTTGTGGCCGCCTGTGAAGGCGCCGACAAACTGATGGCACAGATCTGCCCAAGAGGATATGGAGTTGTCCGGCAAGTGCATGAGCCAAGATCTGACGTTGGGCTTGAGTACCAGCGGGAAGTAGTTGGCCAGAATCTTGTCGTCTCGCCCCCCGGCAGCTTGCACCGCAATGGTGTATATGCTGAGGAACTCCGACGGATGCGTCTTGCCGTCGTACTTCTCTGGCACGTCTGGCTTGAAATTCTTCTTGCTGGGCCACTGGACTTGCCGCAGCTCACGAGTGAACGCAGGGCAACCTACCGTGTACGGCAAGTCGCCTGGTTCCCCTGGCGCATGCATGTCGACAGAGGGCCCAGCGCGCTGGTCGGATTGACGCCGCGCTTCTCTTCGGCGCTCGATGCGAGTTCGAGTGTCTTCTTGTTGTCGTTCGTGAAGAACTTGGCGCTGATCGCGACGGGCTCGTGGGTCCGATGACGCGGTGGAGTCGCTGTCGAGGTGGATCCGACGAGTTGGCTATCTTGGCCTTCGGGGTGGAGAGTGCATGGTGGTTGCACCCGCACTGGTTTTGTCGCCACCGGCTCGTGCCTTGTCGTCCTGCCGCGGCAGCGATGTAGTTGGTTGCCGCGGAGTGTCGCCGTTGGCAAAGCCGATGAGATTCTGGATGGTGGCCCTCCATTCATCGACCTTGTCGGTTGTTGGAGGGTAATCTAGGAGCAGTTGAGCTCTCGCCAAAGCTTCTGCTGGAGTGGTGGGCGGCAGTGGCGAACGGTGCGAGGAGCGGGATTTGCTCGGACTTCTAACTATGTTAGAAGGAGCAGTATCTCGTCCAGGCGACCGTGCCTCGCCCGTGCCAGTGTGTTGGCGTGCGCGCTGGTCTTGAGGGCCCCGGGATCCACCAGCTCGATCTTGATTCAACGAACGTATGGTACTGTGAATACCATGACGCTGTCGGTCCCGCGCCTCCTGAGATGGGCGCGGTGCATGTACGGACGCCGAGGTCTGCACAGCCTTGTTCTTGGACTTGGCCGCCCCGTGGACTCCCTCAGCGACGCCCGTTCTTCCGCCGGCGTCTACCCCACCACTCGTTTGCTCCGGTGGTGGTGGGATCGACGTGGACGGCTCCGCTGCCGCCGAAGCCTTCTTCTTCGGTGGCATGTCGATGAAGATGATGAAGATGTTGCTCGTGTGAACGCTGGATCAGGTTCACACAGCCTCGACGCCCCCTACCTGGCGCGCCAATGATGTCGGGGAAGCTGATCTGACCCACGAACACCTATGGGACTGGCGGACCGAGCCCCTTTCGGTTCGGTGGGGGGGCGGAGGTCGCACGAAGAGCAGATCGAGGCGAAGCACACGAGCAGTTTACCCAGCTTCGGAGCTCTCCGGAGAGATAACATGTCACGCCCAATATGCGACCCTATCCAAAAGGAACTCGAAGGTCCCACCAAGGATAGACCCGCATATTGAAACGCTTTTGCAGGGTGGATATCATTACATCAACATTACATAATAGATGGGGATACATACAAAAGGCACAAATGCCACAAGAATACATCAACATCATACAAGATCAACATCTGACTACGGATGAAACATAAACAGAAACTCAAACGACATCCACCCTGCTAGCCCAGGCTGCCGACCTGGAGCCTATCCCCTGATCGAAGAAGAAGCAGAAGAAGAACTCCAACACAAATAAACATTGCTCTCACATCATGATCATCGCAAACCTGTACCTGCAACTGGTGGTGTAGTAAACTGTGAGCCACGAGGACTCAGCAATCCCATTACCATGGGTATCAAGACTAGCAAAGCTTAATGGGAAAGGAAGGGGTAAAGTGGTGAGGTTGCAGCAGCGACTAAGCATGATATGGTGGTTAACATACGCAAATGAGAGCGAGAAGAGAAACAAAGGAACGGTCGTCAACTAGTAATGATCAAGAAGTGATCCTGAACTCCTACTTACGTCGGACATAACCCGAAACCGTGTTCTCCTCTCGATCAACCCGAAAAGAGACACTCATGGTTACGCACACGGTTGGTGTATTTTAATTAAGATCAACTTCGGGTTTTCTACAACCGGACATTAACAAATTCCCATCTGCCACATAACCGCGGGCACGGCTTTCGAAAGTTTATACCCTGCAAGGGCGTCCCAACTTAGCCCATGATAAGCTCTCGCGATCAATGAAGGATATTCCTTCTCCCGAGAAGACCCGATCAGTCTCGGAATCCCGGTTACAAGACATTTCGACAAAGAATAAAACAAGACCAGCAAAGCCGCCCGATGCGCCGACAATCCCGATAGGAGCTGCACATATCTCGTTCTCAGGGCAACACCGGATGAGACATCCTACGAGTAAAACCAAACCTCGAGTTGCCACGAGGGGGCCCCGCAGTCTACTCGGTTCAGGCCAGCACTTAGAGAAGCACTGGCCCGGGGGGGGGGGGGGGGCGAAAATAAATATTACCCATGGGCGCCCGAAACCCAAGGGAAAAAGGGCGGGTGAGGCAAATGGTAAAAACAATGTTGGGCCTTCTTTGGGACGAGTCTTATTCAAAGCGAACTGTCAAGGGGGTCCCATAAATCACCCGACCGCGTTAGGGACGCAAAAATCCGGGAACATAATACCGATATGACGGAAACTAGGGCGGCAAGAGTGGAACAAAACACCAGGCATAAGGCCGAGCCTTCCACCCTTTACCAAGTATATAGATGCATTAATTAAATAAGATATATTGTGATATCCCAACAAGTAAACATGTTCCAACAAGGAACAACATCTCCATGTTCCAACAAGGAACAAACTTCATCTTCACCTGCAACTAACAACGCTATAAGAAGGGCTGAGCAAAGCGGTAACATAGCCAAACAACGGTTTGCTAGGAAGGGTGCAAAAGGTTAGAGGCTGACATGGCAATTTGGGATGGCTTGAAAAACAGGAAATAGGTAGCGCAGCATAGAGATAGAACGAAGCAACTAGCATAGCAATGATAGTAGTGAGATCCAGGGTAGCGGTCATCTTGCCTGAAATCCCGCAAGCAAGAAGAACGAGTCCATGAAGAAGACGAACGGATGAAGCCGAACCGAGCGTAGACGAACGAATCCTCACGATCGCAACGAAACGGGAACTAACAAGAAGAAGCACACAACAGGGTAAACACACCACACATGAACAAGATAAGATGCACAACAAACATGATGCATGATGAATCTAGATGAAGCTACTCATGGCAAAATATGATGCAAACAAGAGCAACACATCAAAGCAAGTTTAAATGAGGCCGGGAACAACATATAACAATTCCGGTAAGTCCTCATATGCAAATTTCGAAATTGGTCCAGATCTGAATAAACCTTATGTTCAAGTTGTTAAACAGCAAGTTAAGATGCACCACGATGATCTACACGAAATTATATTCAAGTTACATATAAGGTTCATTAGATTCGGAGCTATGGTCTAGAAGATATGAGCAAAACAAGATAAGCATGGCATTGATGCAAAACGCATACAAACATCAAGCAAACACCTCAAAACATGGATGCAACATGATAATATGAAGCTACATGCAAAATCAAGCAAGTTTCATATAGAGCACACTCAAAACGGAGCAACGGTTCAACACATACACCCTATACAAGTCATGACAACAATCTGCCCAAAACAGCAACTAGGCATATTGCAAGCATCAAAACAACATGCTACAGGACCTCAACAAGAAAACAAAAGGCATGGGCATGATGTACAGGTAAAGCATTACAAAACATGAACACTGAGCTATCTCCAGAAACAACTAGAACATGCTCAAAATGACATGGCAAGATTGCAATTAATAACAGTTTCAGAATTTGGCAGAAATAACATCAGGTTGCAATGTTTAGAGCTATCAAACAATATGTTACAGGAACTTAAAATGGCAAACAAAGGCATGGCATGAATCTACTAGTTGCATAGAACAAAAGTCCTTTAGTGACCATAAGCCAAAAATGATCAGAAGATATGATGGCACCCATGTAAACATGGCAAGTTATATTACAGATTTAAACATGGCAGGAACAACGATAAGTAGGCATGTTGGTGAGCTTGAACCACTCACCGCAGAGCAATACATGGCATGGCAAGGCAACTCACAGTAATAAGACATGGCATAGAAGCTATACATGGCAAGAACAACATCATAGCATACACGGATCAACTACAACAACCTTGGCAAAATTGAATAACATGTAAACAATCTGCCAGGAAACATTTTATAGCAAAAGTAGATCTCGATTGACTCAAGCTATGGCACTCCATAATTTCAAACAAGGGCATGGATGGATAGAGCAAGACATGTAGAACAAAACATCCTTACTGAAGTATCTCAAAATATGCATGGATCTCTCTGTAGCATCAAGTTAACATGGCATAAAAATATCAGCAGAACAGGGGCTGAAATCAGGAACATCATGAAGCCTAGTTTGCATGCTTGTTCTAGTCACCACATAGATCACAAAAATACATGGCATACACCCATGTAAATATGGCATGGCATATTACAAAACACATGTAGGACTCAAGATCATAGGGTGCACACATCAATCATGGCAAAAATGACAAAAGTGCAACTTCTGTTAGGAAAGAGAAACTAACATCACATAGCACTCTTCCAACAGCATTTCGGGCATCAATATGAGCTCAAATGAAAATGATGCAATGAGATGAAATGATCTACTCTTCGAGGCGAACAATTTGACATATTACACGCGCAAAACGGAGCAACAGGTGCAGAGATATGATGCGATGAAAATGCATAAAAATAATCACATGCAACGGGTGTAGAGATTATCACACCCGATCATCACGTGGTGTCTCAGCACGAAGAACTGTCGCAACGGTGCATACCCAGGGAGAACACTTATACCTTGAAATTTTAGTAAGGGATCATCTTATAAAGCTACTGTCATACTAAGCAGAATAAGATGCATAAAAGATAAACATCACATGCAATCAAAATATGTGACATGATATGGCCATCATCATCATGTGCCTTTGATCTCCATCTCCATAGTACCGTCATGATCTCCATCGTCACCGGCATGACACCATGATCTCCATCATCTTGATCTCTATCAATGTATCGTCACATGGTCGTCTCGCCAACTATTGCCTTTGGCAACCATTGCTATCGCATAGCGATAAAGTAAAGCAATTACATGGCGCTTGCATCTTTATGCAAATAAAGAAACAACCATAAGGCTCCTGGCAGTTGCCGATAACTTTAACAAAACATGATCATTTCATACAACAAATTATATCTCATCACGTCTTGACCATATCACCTCACAACATGCCCTGCAAAAACAAGTTAGACGTCCTCTACTTTGTTGTTGCAAGTTTTACATGGCTGCTACGGGCTTCTAGCAAGAACCGTTCTTGAAAGAAATATGCCCTACAGGCAATAATAAAGTTGTTATTTATATTTCCTTATATCATGATAAATGTTTATTATTCATGCTAGAATTGTATTAACCGGAAACTTAGTACATGTGTTCATACATAGACAAAACAAAGTGTCCCTAGTATGCCTCTACTTGACTAGCTCGTTAATCAAAGATGGTTATGTTTCCTGACCATAGACGTGTGTTGTCATTTGATGAACGTGATCACATCATTAGAGAATGATGTGATGGACAAGACCCATCCGTTAGCTCAGCATTATGATTGTTGAGTTTTATTGCTATTGTTTTCTTCATGACTTATACATGTTCCCCTAACTATGAGATTATGCAACTCCCAAATACCGGAGGAACACCTTGTGTCCTATCAAACGTGACAATGTAACTGGGTGATTATAAAGATGCTCTACAGGTGTCTCTGAAGGTGTTTGTTGGGTTGGCATAGATCGAGACTAGGATTTGTCACTCCGTGTATCGGAGAGGTATCTCTGGGCCCTCTCGGTAATGCTCATCACTATAAGCCTTGCAAGCAATGTGACTAATGAGTTAGTTGCGGGATGAAGTATTACGGAACGAGTAAAGAGACTTTCCGGTAATGAGATTGAACTAGGTATGATGATACCGACGATCGAATCTGGGGCAAGTAACATAATGATGACAAAGGGAACAACGTATGTTGTTATGCGGTTTGACCGATAAAGACCTTCGTAGAATACGTAGGAGCCAATCTGAACATCCAGGTTCCGCTATTGGTTATTGACTGGAGATGTGTCTCGGTCATGTCTACATAGTTCTCGAACCCGTAGGCTCCGCACGCTTAACATTCGATGACGATTTGTATTATGAGTTATGTGATTTGATGTACCGAAGTTTGTTCGGAGTCCCGGATGAGATCACAGACATGACGAGGAGTCTCAAAATGGTCGAGAGGCAAATATTCATATATTGGAAGGTTGCATTCGGACATCGGAATGGTTCCGAATGATTCAGGCATTTTTCCGGAGTATCGGGAGGTTACCGGAACCCCCCGGGGAAATATATGGGCCTTATAGGCCATAGAAGGGAGGCTAACCAGCCCACTAGGGGCTTGTGCGCCCCCCACAAGGGAGGAGCCCGAATTGGACTTGGGAAGGGCATGCCACCCCCCTTTCCTTCTCCTACTCCCTCTCCTTCCCCTTTTCCCCCTCCGGTAGAAGAAAAAAACGTGGGACCGAATCCTACTAGGACTGGAGTCCTAGTAGGACTTCCCTCTCCCTAGCGCGCCCCATGTTGGCCGGACTCCTCCTCCCCTCCTTTATATACGGGGGCAGGGGGCACCACAAAGACACAACAGACAATCTCTTAGCCGTGTGCGGTGCCCCCCTCCACAGTTACACACCTCGGTCATATCGTCGTAGTGCTTAGGCAAAGCCCTGCGCCGGTAACTTCATCGTCACCTTCACCACACCGTCGTGCTGACGGAATTCTCCGTCAGCCTTAGCTAGAGTTAGAGTTCAAGGGACATCACCGAGCTGAACGTGTGCAGATCGCGGAGGTGTCATGCATTCGGTACTTGATCGGTTGGATCATGAAGATGTTCGACTACATCAACCGCGTTACTAAACGCTTCCGCTTTTGGTCTACGAGGGTACATGGACACACTCTCCCCGCTCGTTGTTATGCTTCTTCTAGATAGATCTTGCGTGATCGTAGGCAATTTTTTAGAAATACTACGTTAACCAACATTTCTTACCTATGCATCAAAACCACAACGATTTTTCATCAAGTGTGTTGTTTTAACCTTCAACAAGGACCGGGCGTAGTCAAATTTGATTCAACAAAAGTTGGAGAAACAGACACCCACTAGCCACCTGTGTGCGAAGCACGGCAGCAGAACCATTCCCATGAACGCGGTCATGTAATGTCGGTCTGGGCCGCTTCATTCAACAATACCGCCGAATCAAAGTAAGACGTTGCTCGTAAGCAGTATGACTATTATCGCCCATAACAATTTGTGGTCTACTCGTGCATATAACATATACGCATAGACCTGGCTCTGAAACCACTGTTGGGGAATGTAGTATTTCAAAACATTTCCTACGATCACGCAAGATCTATCTAGGAGAAGCATAGCAACAAGTGGGGAGAGTGTGTCCACATACCCTCGTAGACCGAAAGCGGAAGCGTTTATCAACGCGGTTGATGTAG
Organism: Aegilops bicornis; assembly: GCA_021605145.1. Classification (NCBI taxonomy): domain Eukaryota; kingdom Viridiplantae; phylum Streptophyta; class Magnoliopsida; order Poales; family Poaceae; genus Aegilops; species Aegilops bicornis. The sequence goes on from CM038675.1 coordinate 228,308,446, forward strand.
TTGTATGTCTTCACGATCTGACCGATCCTAGCACCGAACGTACAACACCTCCGTGTTCAGCACACGTTCAGCTCGATGATGTCCCTCGTACTCTTGATCCAGTTGAGGCCGAGGGAGAGTTCCGTCAGCACGACGGCATGGCGACGGTGATGATGAAGTTACCGGCGCAGAGCTTTGCCTAAGCACTACGACGATATGACCGAGGTGTGTAACTGTGGAGGGGGGCACTGCACACGGCTAAGAGAAACTTTGATGTGCTATTGGGGTGCCCCCTGGCCACATATATAAAGGAGGGAGAGGGAGAGGCAGCCGTCCCTAGGGGGGCGCGCCAAGGTGTGGAGTCCTACTAGGACTCCCTAGTCCTAGTAGTATTCCACCTCCCACACGGAGTAGGAAAGGGGGAAGGGAGAAGGAACAGGAAATGCGGGGCCGGCCCCCTTCTCCTAGTCCTAATCGGCCTCGTGTCCAAGGGGGTGCACCAGCCCCTTGTGGGCTGGTGTGCTTCCCTCTTATGGCCCATAAGGCCTATAACTTCTCCTAGGGGGTTCCTGTAACCTCCCAGTACTCCGGAAAAATGCCCGAATCACTCGGAACCTTTCTGATGTCCAAATGCAACCTTCCAATATATGAATCTTTACCTCTCGACCATTTCAAGACTCCTCCGCATGTTCGTGATCTCATCCGGGACTCCGAACAAACTTCGGTACATCAAATCACATAACACATAATACAAATCGTCATCGAATGTTAAGCATGTGGACCCTACGGGTTTGAGAACTAGACATGACCGAGACACATCTCCGGTCAATAACCAATAGCGGAACCTGGATGCTCACATTGGCTCCTACATATTCTACGAAGATCTTTATAGGTCAAACCGCATAACAACATACGTTGTTCCCTTTGTCATCGGTATGTTACTTGCCCGAGATTCGATCATCGGTATCACCATACCTAGTTCAATCTCATTACGGCAAGTCTCTTTAATTGTTCCATAATGCATCATCCCGCAACTAACTCATTAGTCACATTGCTTGCAAGGCTTATAGTGATGTGCATTACCGAGAGGGCCCAGAGATACCTCTCCGATACTTGGAGTGACAAATCCTAATCTCGATCTATGCCAACTCAACAAACACCATCGGAGACACCTGTAGAGCATCTTTATAATCACTCAGTTACGTTGAGATGTTTGATAGCACACTAAGTGTTCCTCTGGTATCCGGGAGTTGCATAATCTCATAGTCATAGGAACATGTATAAGTCATGAAGAAAGCAATAGAGATAAACTAAACGATCATAGTGAGCTAACGCATGGGTCTTGTCCATCACATCATTCTCTAATGACGTGATACCGTTCATCAAATGACAACACATGTCTATGGCTAGGAAACTTAACCATCTTTGATTAACGATCTAGTCTAGTAGAGGAATACTAGGGACACTCTGTTTGTCTATGTATTCATAAATGTACTGAGTTTCTGGTTAATACAATTCTAGCATGAATAATAAACATTTACATGATATAAGGAAATATAAATAACAACTTTATTATTGCCTCTAGGGCATATTTCCTTCAGGTTTCCCCCTTTTATGATCACTATACGATCAGCATACGTGCTTCATGTCATAATAGCACTGCTCCACCCATCAAGCTAAACAAGCTTAGTTGTTCAAATACGAATATGATGTTATTAAAACAGAGTTGTTTAATTGGTCAGCTAAATGTTCCTAATGTAGTTTCGAAAATCCATGTTCGCCACTCGGGTGTGTATCTCTACAGGGTGCCCACGGTGGGCCACGGCCCACACTGGGATTTTGGGTCAGCCCAGGCCCCGATTCCCCTCTGTTCTACTGTGCGCTTCCGATCTCTACTTGCCCCCACTCGCCTGCCTTGCCGGCGACTTGCCGTCCCCGGACGGCATGACTCTAGGAGGAGACGCCGGACTAACAGGAGGTCAGGAGCCGCTCGCCCAATAGCGTCACCGCTGCCCGGGCACGCCGCCATGCCTACCTTCCCAATCCGTTCAGGGCTCAGGCATGCAACACCCACTAAGCCAACCCGATTTATCCTGAGATACGTCCTCAACACTCAGCAGCCACTCCTCATCACCCATTTTCTAATTGATTCATTACTCATTAGGCAGGACTGGCATTAGGGTTTGTTGTGTGCTGAGTGCTACCTACACTTAATGGTTCAGATGTATTTCAGTAATCTTTAGTACCTGTAAAGTTCACAGGATTTCAAAATTCCGGCCCTAGGAACAGAGACTAGTCATTTTGGATTGTTGGTCGTAGTGACATTGACCCATATTACTACTAAAGGCCAGGTTTGTTGACAATTTTACATGTCTTTCTTACTCATTCAATATGATATCCAATTATTCACGTCGATTAGTTGCAAACAATAAGTGTTTGACAAACTTCTTGATTCAGATTTTGGACGGTCTCTTACTGCAGTTATAGTTCTGCATACTTGTCCTAGTAAGCTTATAAGTAAATGATTGATTCACTACATCTATGTTGCCTTGTCATATTTGTTGTCAATATTCTTGGACCACCCTGTTTCAAAATACTGGAACCGTAGACATGAGTGAATAGTATTTCTCTGTGTGATCTCTTCCATCATGTGTGGGCAACGAACACTGCATTGTATAGAAAGAAAGTGTCATTTCCAGATTTACATAGACTACGATCTTTTACATGGAATACAATCTGCCTACTTGCTTTGTGTCGCACTACCAGCACTCCACCCTTGAAGCTAAACATTATGCCACTAATAATTGCTTAGTTTATTTCTTCAAATACGAATTTGATATGATTCTAATGTTCCTACTTCAGTTTTGAAATGTGTATCTGCCTGTTATAGATACATAAGAGGTTTGTATTTCTGTGTGTGATGCAGTCAAGACGGTTGGGGTGAACTTTGCATATGCAGGGGTTTATAGGGAGACACTCTTCGAGTTGAATCCGCAATGCATTCCATTGATAATCTGACTACTTTTTATGTTTTCATGAATCTCAGATTCTAAACATGATCATAATGATTATGAGCTTGCGCACATGAAAATAATAAAGCAAAACAATGCCATGGCTGTCAAACTTGGCATTAAGGGACTGAAATCAAGTCTGGATGCAATGCAATGCAATGCAAACGCTCTCCACCTATAGATTCATGCTCAGAATATGATCCTAATAGTGATTCTGAGCTAGAGGGAGACCTAAGTCAATATAGCTCCCTAGTGGAGGAGTCAGAGGCAGATGCCCTATCTTATTCACTCATCAAGGTGCTTGATCTAACTTTCCAAGGTTATATTGGTCGCACATATCTTGCAACTGATGCTTTGCATTGCTTCTACTTTGTTGCACTGTCATTAGCTTAGTTTACACATCGTGTATGTGAATATGCCCTGCCTATCCATTTTCAGTACATATTCCATCTGTCATCATACCATATTTATCCATTCAAGTGTTGTTCTTGTGTATCAGACGTTGAAAAGGAAGAGGGCGATTGCTGATCGCGGAGGAGCACGAGCAAAGTATTTGGAAAAGGTAGTGACACCTGATAAATCAAATAGCCCATTAGGTGTAGTTGCAATACCACCTGACCCACAAAACACCCCAACTCTAGCAGACTCTAGCCCTACTACACTGGTCATTTCTGATGCCCCAACTCAGCAGACCCCAACTACAGCAGCAAATAGTATGATGATGCCAGTTGACATAGCACCAGCTCTACAACACAAAACCCCCATTCCAGCAAAGAGTACAACAAATCCAGTTGCCAAATCCCTTTTCGAACCTGAGAGAGCCCCAATTGCAGCAAATAGGACCCATGTTCCATTTCTTCCCGGTTTAGAACATGAAGCTTATATTGTTGTCAGGAACTTTGTGTGCATCTTTCCTTCATGGAAAGATTATACCGCAGACACTGAACAATTTTTAGTCTTCCTCCACAACTTACGTGTAAGTAATGTACTAATGTTATTTATGGTAATTATTGCATATGTTTCTGCTGACAGAAGACACAAGATTTCATTCTTTTAAATAGGCGAGGACCAAACTGGATTGTCAAGACAAGCAAGATTGGTTGCGCTTTTCAAGCACTCGTTGATGAAGTATCGTTCCTACCTGAGGCAAGCGCACTTCGATGGCAAGCCTCTAAACAAAATTTCTGTAAAGTCTCCGGTGCTACATTTATCAGACAGTGACTGGAATAATCTTGTTACACATTGGTCTTGTCTGGAGCGTAAGGTACTGTCTATGATATCACATCACAATTTGAACTACATTTCTTCATTTGCCTTAACGTCTCACTTGTACGAAAACTATTAGCAGAAGAACATTCATTCTCAAGGGACCACAGAATCTCGCAACTATACTGCACACTGCATCACTCTTGTGAGTACCTCTTACCATGTATGACCATACTTACTTTCATAGTTGTTTGATTATGTAGCATCACTGCACATGTTAGCCTCGTTATCGTCCATTTGGTGGACATTATAAGATCCGTATGGACTCTTACATAAATTTAGAATCAACCCAATGCTTTTAAAGAGGTTTAGCTCTCCAGTCCTCTTGTAAGGACTGAACATCGTCTATCACTGTACTTACATTAATAGCTACTCCTTCCGTCCCATAATATAAGAACGTTTTGTACAAGACACGGTTGTTCAAAACACTCTTGTATTATGGGAAGAGGGATTGGTTCATTGTGTAGCATTCTGCATCTTATCTCCCTCACCCACCATTTACTAAAAAATATCAGATCTATATTTAATCTTACCAAAAAGTTGATAAAACACACAATGCCAGTGCTGAAGTGTAGCCCATTGCTCTTGTCAGTACATTTTTTCCTGTAATGCTTGTACTTCCAGGGATTGGTAGTTGATTATGTAGCATCAATTTGCATCTTATCTTCATTATCCTCTATCCCTTCCAGTATTATCGTATCTATAATTACTCTCTACAAAATGTAGAGTACAAGCAATGCTTATGAAGAAGATTATGTGATGAAATTCTTGAGTTATCCTTCCCTTGACATGGAGAAGGGCATTATAAAGTCGGTGTTAACTGTTAATGTAATTTAGTCCTTCTAAAGCCTTTAGCATCAACTGTTGTTTAATTTGCTCATACTCCCTATCATTTACTGCTGTTTAGTTTGTTGTTTCTATCAAAATGAATGTTCGCAACAACCGTAAATTCTAGGTTTTACTTGTAAAACCAAATTCCTTATTCATACCATGCACATTAATCAATACTCCCTATATGTATGCTTATTTTTTTGGATCTATAATCCAGTGTGTGGTGAAGAAGCCAGGTTTGCACCTTGTCATCTCCTATTTTATCTTACTGATGTGGCTGATGATATGAACAACACGCCATGCACATTAACCAAAATAGATACAATGTTTGTCTTTGCCCTTCATCTATGCTTGTTATGTTGACTTGGTAATCTAGTAGTGTGTTGAAGCTCCCCACATTATGAACAATGCCAAATTATGCTATTGATATTTTGAACTTACTCTTTATTTTCTAATTTGAAATTGGATGGAATTGACAGCACAATTATCATCTTTGTTTATACACATGCAAAACCTGTCATCTCTCTGCTTGTTTCGGGGTGATATGCCTGATGGCATGCACAAGTCTTCTGAAGAATGTGAGACAAGCCCAACAAATATTGCAGCAAAGAAGGCAAAAAACATGAAGATAGCGAGACAAACCCAAAGTCTTGTCTTGATGCAGTGTTCAGGTTACTTGAGACTAGCAGTCAGACAAGCTCACAGAATTCACTGTCTGAATCAGTTCGACTTCTTCAGTCCCAAGTTCTAGCAGAAATGGATTCTGCAACTCAACTTCGACTTGAAGTCCTATCTCTAAGAAAGATTGCGGAGAACACCAATCAGAACCTCATTGCTAAACAGCTACACCTGGAAGCTATTACCGACATGCTAGGCCGGTCTCACAGCCTTACTCAGCAGCTTGTGCAGAAGTTCCCGCACAAGGCTAACCTTTCTTGTACTGTCTTGGAAGTTGTCTCGGTTCAGTATTATTTTGTTACGCTGCAATGGTGCCCAGTTTTTGTAATCTGCTTCTTTGTTTCGCTTTATGATCACTGGTGGCGAACTTCGATGCCCAGTGGATGAAATATACCATAAATCCTTTATTGTATAGTGTAGGTTTAATCTAAGTTACTATTCCGTAATTTCTTTATTGTATACAGTAGGTTTGTTCTTAATTCCTACTAGTTACTACCATCATTCGCTATCTGGAAAAAAAATCTGATGTAGTTGACCGGGCCAAAACATTTGCCTCCAACGGGCCTGGTTTTTAGCGGACCACAATTGGGCCTGCCTGCATCTTTCTTGGGCCCGAATGGCCTTTGGGGCCTTCACACTTTGCGCCAGGCCCACAACTTACTCCGGCCTATATTCGGCTCAAATTTTAGTTGGGCCTTTTGTGGACCCAACGCTTAGTTTGGCCCATGTAGCATTGGCCCATTAATAGGCTGAATATTCTGCTGGTCTGTTATGGCCCAGAAGAAACCATGGGCCTTTAGCAGGCCGAAATTCATGTTGGGCCGCAATTTTCACTAGTCGTCGACGGGCCTTCAGCAGGCTGAAATGTAGACCGTGCCTTTTTTGGCCCAGTTATATGACGGGCCATTACCAGGCCGAAACATATCTCGAGCCTCAGTTGGCCCACTTATATCATGGGCCTTTAAGAGGCCGAAAGCTTAGTATAGGCATCAACGGGCCAAATTATACGATAGGCCTTTAACAGGCCCAAAGTCACGTTGGGATGAACTGTTGCCACTTTTATCACGGGCCGTTAGTGGGCCGGATGTCGCGTCGGACCATATATGGCCCATGGGCAGCACGAGCCATTCCCAGGCTGAAAGACACACCAGGCTGAAATGGGCTCATGTCTACATCGGGCCTCTAATAGGCTGAAAGTCACTGGGCCGTAATTGGGCCCAAATATCGGCGAACAATTAACGGGCCAGATCTGGCTTGGGGCCGTAAATGGGCCTTTATTAAACAGGTCGTTATTGGGCTGGCCCACTAGTACCTGAGTAAGTATTACGTGCCTTTGACTGGGCCCGCCTTTTTAACCTCTATGGGCCTCTGTTGGGCCCTGCCACGTGTCAACATATCATAGGCATGTCTCCTCCAATGGATGGACGACATCTGGCCCACCGAGCAGCAAACACGTGTTTCGTCCGGCCAATGAGAATTTTACACGTGGAAAATCCCCATTGGTCCGGGCTATTAATGGGTTATCGGATCCAAAACCGGACTCGGTAGCTTAACGGCGACCCGTTACGGTCGATGCCACATGTCGGTCACCCTTGACAAAAGCACTTCTATGACGTGCGATTTATCGTCATGGAAGCCGACACTTCTGTGATGATAATTTTGGTAATGTCATGGAACACTTCTACCACAACACAGGTATGACTATCTTGATTCTGTCATAAAATCGTCATGGATGTACATGCATGACAGAAAAAGTGACCCACTGTGACAAACACGTATCATCACGGAAGTGTATTTTTTTGTAGTGTAACTACTCACAAATGATAATCATGCTCAAGGTCAGAGGGGTATTAAATAGCATATTGGATCTGAACATATAATCTTCCACCAAATAAAGCATATAGTAATAAACTACAAGACGTAATCAACACTACTAGTCACCCACAAGCACCACTCTATATTCCGGTAACAAGATTGAACACAAGAGATGAACTAGGGTTTGAGATGAGATGGTGTTGTTGAAGATGTTGATGAAGATTGCCCTCTCCAAGATGGGAGAGTTTTTGGTGATGATGATGACGATGATTTCCCTCTCCGGGAGGGAAGTTCCCCCGGCGGAATCGCTCTGCCGGAGGGCAAAAGTGTCCTGCCCAAGTTCCGCCTCGAGACGGCGGTGCTCCGTCCCGAAAGTCCTCCTCTTATTTTTTTTTCTAGGTCAAAATGACCTATATACTAGAAGATTGGTACTGGAGGTGGGCCTGGGTGAGCACAACCCACCAGGGTGCGCCTGGGGCGCACCCTGGCGCACCCAGATGGGTTGTGCCCACCTGGTAGGCCCCCTCTGGTAGTTATTTGCTCCAATATTCTTCAAATATTCAATAAAAAATCTCCGTGAAGTTTCAGCTTGTTTGGAGTTGTGCGGAATAGGTAGCCTGACGTAGCTTTTCCAGGTCCAGATTTCCAGTTGCCAGAATTCTCCTCTTTGTGTGTACCTTGCAAGTTATGAGAGAGAAGGCATTAGAATTACTCCAAAAAGTATTATTATGCATAAAAACATCATAAATAACAGTAGGAAAACATGATGCAAAATGGATGTATCAACTCCCCCAAGCTTAGAGCTCTCTTGTCCTCAAGCGAAAACCGAAATCGAAAAACATGTCCACTTGCTTAGAGAGAGAGGTGTCGATAAAAGCAAAATACGGACATAGAAGCATCATGTAGATTATTATAATAGTAACAAATTTAATCATAAGACCTTTATCACAAAACTTTCATGAATAAGTAACAGTTCATCACACAATCGAACTATAAACTATAAACTCTATTAGAAACCAACAAACTATGTTCTCAGTCAACTTTGCAACTACAATTCATCATCTTTTCAGGAAGAGTCACGTATCGGAGCCTTTAGGCAAGTCCACATACTCAACCATCATATAGTCTTCTATGATTGCTAACTCTCACCGCATACACATGAGCAAAATGTTTCAACCAGACACATAGAAAGATGGGGGCTTATAGTTTCTCCTCCCAACGTATTCACCTCAAGGGTGATGTCAACAATAATAACTCATGCCACCCATATTCAACTGGACATATGTGCCTAGATCTTTCATCACCACATGATGCTTGCCAAAGGAGAAAATAAAAAGGAATAGATAGAAAACTTTGACTCTTTGCATAAAAGTAAAAGATAGGCCCTTCGCAGAGGGAAGCAGAGGTTTCCATGCGCTTATTTGTTTGTATGTTCAACCCCTTAGTGCAAAAGAATGTCACATTGCATTTCCCCTTGTGACAGCGACCTTCATTATGCAGTCTGTCGCTTTTATTCTTCACCATCACAAGTTCATGCAACGCTCAATTTTTTCTTACACTAAATGATCTCACACATTTAGAAGCAATTTTTATTGCCCTTTTGCACCGATGACAACTTACTTGAAGGATGTTGCTCAATCCCTAGGTAGAGGTATGGTGGACAGTTGAAAATAAGATTGGGTTATAAGGGTTTTTGGATGCACAAGTAGTATCTCTACTTAGTGCGGAAATTTTGGCTAGCAAAGATAGGGAGCAAGCACCACATGTTAAAGGATCTATGATAATATGACTTCTATGTGAATATGAACAAACATAAATCATTAAGTTGTCTTCCTTGTCCAACGTCAACAATTTTGGCATATAATATTTTGATGGGGGCTCACAATCATAAAAGATTTCTAGGATAGTATATTTATATGTGATCTTCTCTTCCCTTATTAATTCTTTCATGAGTTGCATCATTGACCAATGCTATGTTTGACAATCTCTAATAAAATTTTCTACTTATACTTTTCTGTATGTGGTGCCATCTGATAAACCACAAGTATAGGGGATCGCAACAGTTTTCGAGGGTAGAGTATTCAACCCAAATTTATTGATTCAACACAAGGGGAGCCAAAGAATATTCTCAAGTATTAGCAGCTGAGTTGTCAATTCAACCACACCTGGATAACTTAGTATCTGCAGCAAAGTGTTTAGTAGCCAAGTAATATGAAAGTAACGGTAACGGTAGCAAAAGTAATATTTTTGGGTTTTGTAGTGATTGTAACAGTAACAACAGAAAAGTAAATAAGCGGAGAACAATATATGAAAAGCTCGTAGGCATTGGATCGGTGATGGAGAATTATGCTGGATGTGGTTCATCATGTTACAATCATAACATAGGGTGACACAGAACTAGCTCCAATTCATCAATGTAATGTAGGCATGTATTCTGAATATAGTCATACGTGCTAATGGAAAAGAACTTGCATGACATCTTTTGTCCTACCTCCCGTGGCAGCGGGGTCCTAATGGAAACTATGGGATATTAAGGCCTCCTTTTAATAGAGTACCGGAACAAAGCATTAGCACATAGTGAATACATGAACTCCTCAAACTATGGTCATCACCGGGAGTGGTCCCGATTATTGTCACTTGGGGTTGCGGATCATAACACATAGTAGGTGACTATAGACTTGCAAGATAGGATCAAGAACTCACATATATTCACGAAAACATAATAGGTTCAGATCTGAAATCATGGCACTCGGGCCCTAGTGACAAGCATTAAGCATAGCAAAGTCATAGCAACATCAATCTCAAAACATAGTGGATACTAGGGATCAAACCCTAACAAAACTAACTCGATTACATGATATATCTCATCCAACCCATCACCGTCCAGCAAGCCTACGATGGAATTACTCACGCACGGCGGTGAGCATCATGAAATTGGTGATGGAGGATGGTTGATGATGACGACGGCGATGGATCCCCCTCTCCGGAGCCCCGAACGGACTCCAGATCAGCCCTCCCGAGAGGTTTTAGGGCTTGGCGGCGGCTCCGTATCGTAAAACGCGATGATTTCTTCTCTCTGATTTTTTTCTCCCCGAAAGCAAATATATAGAGTTGGAGTTGAGGCCGGAGGAGCTCCAGGGGGCCCACGAGGTAGGGGGCGCCCTAGGGGGGAGGGCGCGCCCTCCACCCTCGTAGACAGGGTGTGGGCCCCTTGGTCTTCATCTTTGGCAATGATTTTTTATTATTTCCAAATAGACGTTCCGGGGAGTTTCAGGTCATTCCGAGAACTTTTGTTTCTTCCCATAAATAATACAATGGAAAGTCTGCTGAAAACAGCGTCAGTCCGTGTTAGTTCCATTAAAATCATGCAAGTTAGAGTCCAAAACAAGGGCAAAAGTGTTTGGAAAAGTAGATACAATGGAGACGTATCACCATCACCTACCATAAGATTAGCATATGATCGTTTTCTTTTGTTTCCTTTCTTTTTATTTATATCCTTTATTTTTATTGCAACATGAAAGTAAAGAAACCAAAAGTTCAAACTAAACTTTATTATATATCTTGCACATGATTACAAGGATAGATCACTAAGAAAGCTCTCGAAAAGAAAGGAGTGAACTAAACATTTATTCATCTAAAACAAAAGATCAAACTAAAATAAGTAAAGACAAAAGATAGTGGGGATGATACGATACCGGGGCACCTCCCCCAAGCTTGGCGGAAGCCAAGGGGAGTGCCCATACCCGATACTCAATTTTCCTTTGGTGGTGAAGAAGAAGAAGGTGGTGATGAAGTAGAGATCATGTCCTTCAAGATCAAGAGATTTTCCAATCTACGTATGATGCTCCGAAGGAAGATGATGTGCTCTTGATGCCGAATATTTTCACGAGTGAGGTATTTATTGTGCACACAGACCATTTCAATGATCCAAAAGGCTGCAATCTCAGTAGGGGTAAGATGAGCAAGGTAAGGCTTAAGGATATCTTCTTCATCCTTGGCCGGCAGTGCTTGTTCTGCCAGCGAGGGTGGATCTATAGTAGCCTCCTTACCCTTGTCTCCCTTGACAACATCCGTGGGCTCCTTCCTCTTCAGCTCAATCTTCATCAGCCAAGCATATTCTTCCATGTTGTTGGAGGAGGAGGAAGACATGATGCCTGGCTTGATAGATCTGACCGAAAACAGCAAGAAAAGAGAACAGAAGAGTTTTCCACGATACCGTGGTCAACATGTTCGGGGAGTATATAAAGAATTTTTATCTTGGGAGACAAGCAAACAGAAGAAAAATGGAGTCCGAAAGGTGTCCCAGGTGGGCACTACCCACCTGGGCGCGCCCTGGTGTCTTGTGCCCACCAGGGTACGCTTCCTGGAAGTTTCTTATTTTCCTAATTTTCTAAATATTCCAAAACTGACAAAAAATATTTTTGCAGATTTTTTGGAGTTCGTTTAATTACCGTATCACGTACCTCCTTATTTTCATGATTTTTGGGTGTTCCGGAAGGATTCTTTTATGTGCTCTTCCGGTGTCAAAGTTTTGATAATATTGCTTTCAACATTAATGGGCGTACCTGAGATATAATGTTTTATTTGTTGCCCATTCACAAGCTTCGGGTTAGTACCTTCGGCATTGTTTATTTTCATAGCTCTAGACCGGTAAACCTCCTCGATGACATAGGGGCCTTCCCATTTGGAGAGAAGTTTTCCTGCAAAGAACCTGATACAAGAGAAGTTTTCCTGCAAAGCTCCAGGGGGCCCACGAGGTAGGGGGCGCGCCCTAGGGGGGAGGGCGCGCCCCCCACCCTCGTGGACAGGGTGTGGGCCCCCTGGTCTTCATCTTTTGCAACGATTTTTTATTATTTCCAAATAGACGTTCCGTGGAGTTTCAGGTCATTCCGAGAACTTTTGTTTCTGCACATAAATAACACCATGGAAAGTCTGCTGAAAATAGCGTCAGTCTGGGTTAGTTCCATTCAAATCATGCAAGTTAGAGTCCAAAACAAGGGCAAAAGTGTTTGGAAAAGTAGATATGACGGAGACGTATCAACTCCCCCAAGCTTAAACCTTTGCTTGTCCTCAAGCAATTCAGTTGATAAACTGAAAGTGATAAAGAAAACTTTTACAAACTCTGTTTGCTCTTGTTGTTGTAAATATGTAAAGCCAGCATTCAAGTTTTCAGCAAAGATTATGACTAACGACATTCACAATAACTCTTAGGTCTCATGTTTACTCATATCAATGGCATAATCAACTAGCGAGCGATAATAATAAATCTCGGATAACAACACTTCCTCAAAACAATCATAATATGATATAAGAAGATGGTATCTCGCTAGCCCTTTCTGAGACCGCAAAACATAAATGCAGAGCACCTTTAAAGATCAAGGACTGACTAGACATTGTAATTCGTGGTAAAAGAGATCCAATCATAGTCATACCCAATATAAATTAATAGTAGTGAATGCAAATGACAGCTGGGCTCTCCAGCTAGTGCTTTTTAATAAGAGGGTGATGACTCAACATAAAAGTAAATAGATAGGCCCTTCGCAGAGGGAAGCAGTGATTTGTAGAGGTGCCAGAGCTCGGTTTTTAAATACAGATAAATAATATTTTGAGCGGCATACTTTCATTGTCAACATAACAACCTGGCGATATCTTCCATGCTACACACATTATAGGCGGTTCCCAAATAGAATGGTAAAGTTTATACTCCCACTCCACCAACAAGCATCAATCCATGACTTGCTCGAAACAACGAGTGTCTCCAACTAGCAACAGTCCTAGGGTGAGTTTTGTTTGCAATTATTTTGATTTAATTTGCATAAAGCATGGGACTGGGCATCCCGGTGACCAACCATTTTCTCGTGAGTGAGGAGCGGAGTCCACTCCTCTTGAGATAACCCGCCTAGCATGGAAGATACAGACATCCCTAGTTGATACATGAGCTATTCGAGCATACAAAACAGAATGTTTATTTGAAGGTTTAGAGTTTGTCACATACAAATTTACTTGGAACGGCAGGTAGATACCGCATATAGGAATGTATAGTGGACTCATATGGAATAACTTTGGGGTTTAAGGGATTGGATGCACAAGCAGTATTCCCGCTTAGTACAAGTGAAGGCTAGCAAAAGACTGGGAAGCGACCAACTAGAGAGCGACAATAGTCATGAACATGCATTAAAATTAATAAACATTGGATGCAAGCATGAGTAGGATATAATTCACAATGAACAAAAATATCGTGAAGGCTATGTTGATTTGTTTCAAGTACATGTGTGAACATGTGCCAAGTCAAGTCACTTAAATCATTCAAAGGAGGATACCACCCCATCATAACACATCACAACCATTTTAATAGCATGTTGGCACGCAAGGTAAACCATTATAACTCATAGCTAATCAAGCATGGCACGAGCAACTATGATCTCTAATTGTCATTGCAAACATGTTTATTCATAATAAGCTGAATCAGTAACGATGAACTCATCATATTTATTAAAAAAGAGGTCGAGTTCATACCAGCTTTTCTCATCTCAGTCAGTCCATCATATATCGTCATAATTGCCTTTCACTTGCACGACCGAACGATGTGAAAATAATAAGAGTGCACGTGCATTGGACTAAGTTGAATCTGTGAGCAATCAATAAACAGGAGGAGACAAGGAAATATGGGCTCTTGGTTAAATCAACAATAATGCATATAAGAGCCACTTCAACAATTTAATCATGGTCTTCTCCTACGACCCCCAAAGAAAAGAAAAAGAAATAAAACTATTTACACGGGAAAGCTCCCAACAAACAAAAGAAGAACGGGAAATTTTTTTGGGTTTTCTTTTTAATTATTACTACAGCAAGAAAAGTAAACTAACTAAAAGTTACACTAAAATTTTTTCTTAAGGTTTAACAAACACACAAGAAGAAAGCAGGAAAAAGAAAATAAACTAGCATGGATATTACAGTGAAAAAGTATGAGCACCGACATCTAGCAATGAGTGTGTGAACATGAATGTAATGTCGGTGGGAAATACGTACTCCCCCAAGCTTAGGCTTTTGGCCTAAGTTGGTTCATTGCCAAGGATGGCCTGGCGGATACCCGTAGGTGTAGCTGGGGTCGTACTGCGATGAAGAGGACTCTGACTGCCACTGGCTGGCAATCATCTCCGGATCCCAAAAATAATCAGATTGTCGTGGAGGCTCAAATTGTGGTTCCGGTTCCGGGGCTGGTGTAGGGTTCGGTGAAGCTTGAATGGCATACGGAACGAGATACGGACCTTCAGATAAATTAAACAAGGAAGGAGCAGGCAAGGTAATAGTCTCAGGGTGATGTTTATCAAAGTACAATTTATATTTAAGCGCCACTTCCCTATTCATAACAATAAAATCATGCGCTAACATACTCTTATAATCTAAATAAGCATTGGGCAGCAATTTTTCTTCTTTCTCATAGAGCCTAATAGGTATGTTAAAATGTGCACCAAGGCGTGAAGCACAAATGCCTCCAAAGATGGGACCCTTAGTACGGTTCAAACTTAACCGTTTAGCAATAATACCACCCATACTAACAGAGTTATCGGAATATAAACCGTGGAGCAAAATGATAATATCAGGAACACTAAGGTTTCCGTAGTTTCCGCGACCAATTAAGCAACGACTAGCAAATAAAGCAAAGTAGCGTAGAACAGGAAAATGTATGCTAGTGATTCTTGCATCGGAAACCTTCCTCGTTTCCCCCACAATAATGGTTTCAATAAACCCGTCCACATCTTTACGATGTGGTTCATCTAAAGTACCCTCGAAAGGTATTTTGCAAACCTTGCAAAATTCTTCTAGTGGCATTTTCTTAACAACATCATATAAATGAAACTCTACTGACGGAGGTGTTTATTTAGGAAAATAATAGAAGTTTTGCACAAAAGTATTAGTGAGTAAGAGATACTGATGACATTGGTCGCGGAGGAAGTCGGTGAGGCCAGCATTCTCGGCCAATGAATAAAAATCATCATAAATCCCGGCTTCTCTCAAGAAATCATCGGAAGGCCATTCGCATGGCCGAACCTCCGCGGTGAAAGGCAAATTATATTTGGGCCTCTGTGCTTCTTCATTCTGCTTTTCCTTCGAGCTTCGGCTCGATGAGCCTCTCAAAAATCTCTTCATTATTTTCTAAAATATTCTGAAATTTTTAGTAACTTCAAATAAAAGTGAGCCAAACTCAACAAAATTGATAGCAACTACTCCTACAAGTGCCTAGAGCCTATATCATGCATTAGAACTACTTGGAACTATATAAATTTGACATGCAAGCTCAAGAACATGGTCACCTAGGCAGCACAAATTTGCAATGAATAAAGCACTAGAACAAAAACTAATTGGACCAATGGAGGAGTCACATACCAAGGAACAGTCTCCCCAAGCAGTTTTGTGAGAGGTGCTTTGAGCAAGGAGATCCAAAATCGCAGCAAAATGAGCTAGAACTCGTGCTTGAGCTTGATATTGGTGTTTGTGGGAGGAATAAGGAGTGTATGGGTGCAGGAATAAGTGGAGGGGTCCACCATGGGCCCACGAGGCAGGGGGTGCGCCCTCCACCCTCGTGGCTAGGTGCTTGCCCCTCCTGCTATGTTCTCAGTGGCATAAATTCTCGAAAATTCTAGAAAAAATCATATTCCATTTTCAGGGCATTTGGAGAACTTTTATTTTTGGGGTATTTTTATATTGCACAGATAAATCAGAAAACAGACAGAAAATACTATTTTTACTTTATTTCAACTAAATAACAGAAAGTAGAAAGAGGGTACAGAAGGTTGTGCCTTCTAGTTTCATCCATCTCATGCTCATCAAAAGGAATCCACTAACAAGGTTGATCAGGTCTTGTTAACAAACTCATTCCGACTAACATGAAACGTGAGAAATTTCGAATAACACTATGTTACCTCAAAGGGGATATGCACATCCCTTATAATAAGAATATCATATTTGTTCTTGACGGTAGGAAGAGGAAATTCAAAACCTCCAAAAATAATCGTTGGAATTTTTCCAATAGAATTGATACTATGAACTTGAGGTTGTTTCCTCGGAAAGTGTACCGTATGCTCATCACCATTAACATGAAAAGTGACATTGCCTTTGTTGCAATCAATAACAGCCCCTGCGGTATTCAAAAAAGGTCTTCCAAGAATAATAGACATACTATCGTCCTCGGGAATATCAAGAATAACAAAGTCCGTTAAAATAGTAACGTTTGCAACCACAACAGGCACATCCTCACAAATGCCGACAAGTATAGCAGTAGATTTATCAACCATTTGCAAAGATATTTCAGTAGGTGTCAACTAATTCAAATCAAGTCTATGATATAAAGAGAGAGGCATAACACTAACACCAGCTCCAAGATCACATAAAGGAGTTTTAACATAGTTTCTTTTAATGGAGCATGGTATAGTAGGTACTCCTGGATCTCCAAGTTTCTTTGGTATTCCACCCTTAAAAGTATAATTAGAAAGCATGGTGGAAATTTCAGTGTAGCGACCAGACCTCAAACAGTCTGATCTCTGTGCTCAGGTGTCATCCCTGGTCAGTAATGCTGACACCACACAGTACTTGAAGGATTCATAACAGAGTAGCAATCACACACTTATTACATCGAATGTCTCAAGAGAGAACTTATTACAATAAAAATGGCTTAAGGCCATCTAAAATGATAACAGCAGAAGGCTTGGAAGAAAAGCGAGTCCATCAACTCCAACGGCATCACTGAGTATAGAACCACGACCTAAAGGCACCTTACTCGTCGTCTGAAAAGTCTGCAACATGAAACGTTGCAGCCCGAAAACGGGTCAGATGCTGGCAATGTAACACATAGAGAGTAAAGAAAGAATAAGCTATACTACATGCATATATGGCTGGTGGAAAGCTCTATGGTTACAGTTTTGCGTAAAGCCAATTTTTCCCTACTGCAAAGGAATAAATTTTATTTCACTATCATGGTGGTTGTTAAACATTGAGAATGGTTGACAACATCCTCAATCCCAATTAAGCCTCATCATTAAAACCCAACAAAATTGATTAAAGTGACATGATGAGATTCACATGATAATCCAGGTACTAGATACTCAAAACGTCCATAACCGGGGACACGGCTAACCATGATTAGTTTGTACACTCTGCAGAGGTTTGTGCACTTTTCCCCACAAGACTCGATCTCCTCCGTTGGATTTCTCGCACTACATGGTGTTTGAGAAACGGATGACTGAGACATAGTCTTTCAGAAGCTCTAGCACCTTACGATCGGGTAGACCGTACCAACCTACATCCCCTACATCAGCTAGTCTACCACTGTAAGAGTTCGCACGACTTAGTCAACTATGCTAGAGCCCATAGTATCTTGTGGCTGCACACGGAAGTTTCTAGTATGAATAGTCTCATGATCCCTTTGAGCCTGGGTGGCGGTCCAAAAGAAACAGGCAATCCTGGAATACCCAGGCACCTAAATCCACCCAGATGTGTGTTTAAGTTGCCACCTTAGATAAACCATTTATTAACAATCTCACATCTGTCATGGATAAACTCACCCAATCCACGTCTACTAACATAGCATGGCAATATAAGCAAACGTAGAAGTAACTCCCAAAGGTTTAATAGTAAAACGGGTAATAGGTACTACCTCATCTACTTCCCATCCCACAATTTAATTAGATCCTAATCATGCAATGTTTGAGGATTGATCTAATGCAATAAAAACTGGGCAGTAGAAAGGTATGATCAAAGTGTTACTTGCCTTGCTGATGATCCGCGAAACCTAGAGATTCGAAGTAACAGGCGGCGCACTCCGGGTACTCTATCGCAAACAAACAAACAAGCATACAATAAGTACTAATCTAATGCACAGGTAAAACTCAAATAAGAGATCTAACCAGAAAGTTCAATTAAGAACTCCGGTTTGCAAAAACAATCAAATCAAACGAAGCAACGAAAGTCAAACGGCGAAAGAAAACAACTTCGTTTTACTAATCTGGACTTAAGTCAAATTTTACAGAAGCAAAAACTTGTTTAAGTTGGTTAAACGGAAAGAGGGTTTCGAGACGAAACTCCGGTAGCGAATCGCCTGATTCCGATAAACGAGCAAAAAGTTATACTAAAACGAAAATCGGATCAGAAATCGCGATCAGAAATAATCGCGGAAAATCCGAGAAAAAGAAAAAGGACAAACAAATTAACGAACGAACGTTCGTTATCTGGATCTAAACTATGAACGCGTTCGTTAAAACGAACGAACGAGCGAACGCTCACTAAATAATTAAACCGTAAAAAAACCGATCTATAAAAAAATGAAATTTAAAAAAAATAAACCGCGGTTAAATAAAAAAACCGGGTGGTTTTCGAGGAAAACCGCCGCGACGGGCGGCTACCTCGGGCGGCGGGTCCGGCTAGGCGGCGGGCGGCTCCGTGAGCAAAGGCGGGCAGCGGGCGACAGTCTTGAACGAGGCGGCGGCGCTGGGCTAGGTATGGGGCGCGAGCGGTGGGCCGGTGGATGGCTCGGGGCCCCGGCGGCGGCTTATAAAGCCCTGGCCAAGTGAGTCTGGCGATTACGCCCAAGGTCGGTTCGGATTTATTTTTTAAAGAAAAAAACAAAATTAATTCCGCGCATAAAAACTAACCAAAGAAATACTAAACGGACTCCAAAAATCCCGAAATAAATTTTCCCCAACTTCTAAAATCAAGCAGGACAAAGTGAACATTTATTTGGGGGCCTAAATGCAATTTTGAAAAACGCATATTTTTCCTAAATTCAAATAAAATAGCAAAAAAACTCCGAAATAAAATCTTATTCGATTTATTATTAAATCCTCAATATTTATTTATTTTGGGAAAGTCATTTTATTCCCTCTCTCATATTTTTTTGTAACAGAAATAATTGACGATAAAATAATTAAAATCAAATGATCCTATTCTCAAAATTTGAGAAAACTCAAATATGAAAATAACGAAATCCCCAACTCTCTCCGTTGGTCCTTGAGTTGCGTAGAATTTCTAGGATCAAAACCAAAAGCAAACAAAATATGATATGCAATGATGATCTATTGTATAACATTCCAAATTGAAAATTTGGGATGTTACAAACCTACCCCCCTTAAGATGAATCTCGCCCTCGAGATTCGGGTTGGCTAGAAAATAGGTGAGGGTGGTCTTTCAGCAAATCTTCCTCTCGCTCCCAGGTGGCTTCATCCTCTGTGTGGTGGCTCCACTGAACTTTGCTAAACTTGATTACCTTCTGCGGGTGTCTCGGCCGGCAAACTCAAGAATCTTAAGCGGTTTCTCCTCATAGGTCAAATCGTTATCCAACTGAATTGCCTCCAACGGCACGGCATCCCTCAGCGGTATATCAGCCATCTCCGCGTGGCACTTCTTCAGCTGAGAAACGTGGAACACATCATGAACTCCTGACAATCCTTTAGGCAATTCCAACTTGTAGGCCACTTCTCTCACACGTTCCACAACTCGGTATGGTCCTACAAAACGTGGCGCTAACTTTCCCTTAACACCAAAACGCTTAATTCTCCGAAGTGGAAATACTCGAAGATAAACTCGGTCTCCGACTTCGTAAACTGTCTCCTTGCGTTTAGAATCTGTGTAGCTCTTCTGCCTGGACTGGGCTACCTTGAGCCTATCGCGAATCAACTTCACCTTCCGTTCAGACTCCTTGATCAAATCCGGTCCAAACAACTGGCGGTCTCCAACTTCGTCCCACGACAACGGTGTCCTGCACCTCCTTCCGTACAAGGCTTCGAAAGGGCCATCTTCAAACTGGATTGATAGCTATTGTTGTAAGAGAACTCTGCATATGGCAAGTTGTTATCCCAACTTGATCCATAATCTAGCGCACAGGCTCTTAGTATATCCTCCAAAATCTGATTGACTATCTCGGTCTGTCCATCTGCCTGTGGATGAAAAGCTGTGTTGAACTCTAGCCCGGTACCCAAAGTTTCGTGCAACTGATTCCAGAACTTTGAGGTAAACTGGGTTCCTCTATCTGATACGATGCTCCTCGGAACTCCATGCAAGCATACGATTCTGGTCATGTATATCTTCGCCAACTTAGCACCTTTGGTGTAAGTGGTCTTTACCGGGATGAAATGAGCTACCTTTGTCAATCGATCAACTACAACCCAAATTGAGTCATAGCATGAACGAGTCTGGGTAATCCGTGATAAAATCCATGCCTAACTTATCCCACTTCCATTCGGGTATCGGCAATGGCTGTAACAATCCTGTTGGCTTCTGATGCTCTGCCTTTACTCTCTGGCATACATCACAAACTGCTACATACTCCGCAATATATTTCTTCATTCCGGTCCACCATAAAGTATCCTTCAAATCCAAATACATCTTGGTATTTCCTGGGTGAATCGAATATGGTGAATCATGGGCCTCTTGCAGAATTAACTTCCTGATCTCTGGGTCATTTGGCACATAAACTCGGTCCTCAATCCATAGGGTATCGTGTTCATCCTCACGAAATCCCTTAGCCTTTCCTTTGCTCATTTTCTCCTTTATGGAGGCAATCTCCTTGTCAGTCTTATGAGCTTCTCTGATTTTATCCATCAAAGTCGACTGAATCTCCAATGCTGCTACATAGCCTCTCGGAACTATCTCCAAACATAGCTCACGAAGAACCTTGGCTAACTCCTTTGGCAACTCTCCCGTCAGTAGTGTATTGACATGGCTCTTACGGCTCAATGCGTCAGCTACTACATTAGCCTTTCCGGGATGACAATGCAATCTCATATCATAATCCTTGATGAGTTCCAACCATCTCCTTTGTCTGAGGTTTAACTCCTTCTGAGTGAAAATGTACTTCAAACTCTTGTGATCTGTGTACACCTCACAATGGTTTCCAATGAGGAAATGTCTCCATGTTTCCAATGCATGCACTATGGCTGCTAACTCCAAATCATGCGTGGCATAATTCAATTCCTGAGGTTTCAGTTGTCGTGAAGCATACGAAACAACTCTTCCCTCTTGCATAAGCACGTCTCCAAGTCCTCAACGTGAAGCGTCGCAATACACTTCATAATCCTTGTTCTGATCTGGCAGAATCAACACTGGTGAGGTAACTAAATGTTTCTTCAACTCCTGGAAACTAGCCTCACACTCCTCAGTCCATATGAACTTGGTATTGTAGCGACCCGACCCGAATGGATCAAGTCTCTGTGCTTTCGTGTCATCCTTGGATCGGTATGCTGACACACACAGTACTCGAAGGATTTATAACAGAGGTAAATCACATGTATAAAGTAACGTAAAACTATTACCTCAATCCAAAACATAGCGGAAGCAACAAGGTTGTGGATTCCCATCAACACCAACGGCAAAGTTGAGTATAGGAAATCGTAACCCTAACGTATCACTTACTCGTAAATGCGAAAAATTCTGCAACATGAAAAGTTGCAGCCCGAAGTACGGGTCAAGACATGGAATATGCTGGCAATGTAACACATAGAGAGTAATGAAAGAATAGGCTATACTACATGCATATATGGCTGGTGGAAAGCTCTATGGTTACATTTTTTTGCGAAAAGCCAATTTTTCCCTACTTCAAAGGAATAAATTTATTTAACTATCATGGTGGTTGTGAAACATTGAGAATGGTTGACAGCATCCTCAATCCCAATTAAAAGTACTCATTAAAACCCAACAATATTAATTAGAAGTAACATGATGAGATCAACAGGGTATCCAGGTACTAGATACTCAAAATTGTCCATAACCGGGGACACGGCTAATCATGATTAGTTTATACACTCTCTGAGAGGTTTATGACTATTCCCCACAAGACTCGATCGCCTCCGCTTGGTTCTCGCACTACATGGTGTTTGAGAAGCGGATGACCGAGACATAGTCTTTCGTAAGCGCTTAGCACCTTACATGTGGGTAGACCGTACCAACCTACATCCCCTACATCCGCTAGTCTGCCCGTAAGAGTTCGCACAACTTAGTCAACTACGCCAGAGCCCATAATGGCTTGTGGCTGCACACGGAAGTTTCTAGTTTGAATAATCTCATGATCCCTTTGGGCCTGGGTGGCGGTCCGAAGAAATACAGGCAAGTCCTGATGGAAACCAGGTGCCTCAATCCACCCAGATGTGTATTTGGTTGCCACCTTAAATAAACCATTAATTAACAATCTCACATCTGTCATGGATATTCACTCACCCAATCCATGTCTACTAGCATAGCATAGCATAATAAGCAAACGTAGAAGTAACTCCCAAGGTTTCATAAGTAAAACAGGTAATAGGTACTACCTCAATCTACTTCCCATCCCACAATTTATTTAGATCCTAAACATGCAAGTGTTTGAGGAATAGATCTAATGCATAAAAACTGGGTATGAGAAAGTATGATCAAAGTGTTACTTGCCTGCAAAGTTGATGAAGATGATTCGCACTCAAAACTCTTGATAGCTCTACTCGTCACACTCCGGTCAATCTATCGTAATCAAGCAATAGTAACCACACATAAGCAATCACTCAAAAGATCGGAAAGAACGAAGAAAACAATTTGGAAAACGTCAAAACCAAATCAAATAACTCTTGCAGCATAAAACAATTTCTAACAGTACCAAAACTATGTGTATTTGGCCTTATCAGAAAGTTTAGGTCAAGAGCTTCGAGTAGCAAAAAGAATCAACTTAATCAGAGTTCTGAAACTCAAGTTATGATCAAACGAAGTTCAAATACAAATCTGTTTGAATTCAAATTTTAAAACTTTCAAAAACATGTTTGAGTTGTATTAATGGATAGAGGAGATCATAACGAATAAGTGGGCGTTGGTTTCGTTGGATTCCGACTTACGAGTAAAAAGTTATAGCCGTTTGAAGATTAGGGACTACGGATAGGTCCATGACGGGAATTAAAAATAAAAAGAAAAATCTATCGAGCAAACGCTCGCTAAACAAAACCGGAAAGAAAAACCGGCGAGAAAACCGATCTAGGGTTTGGAAAGGAAACCAAACGAAAAACCGATCTAGAAAGCGAAACGGAAACCGA
Organism: Aegilops bicornis; assembly: GCA_021605145.1. NCBI lineage: Eukaryota > Viridiplantae > Streptophyta > Magnoliopsida > Poales > Poaceae > Aegilops > Aegilops bicornis. Next base: position 228,332,066 of record CM038675.1, read on the forward strand.
TCTAGAAAGCGGAACGGAAACCGATCTAGAAAGCGTGACGCTGCTGGGCTAGTACCTCGAAGAGGCGAGGGCTCGGCGGTGGCGGCGAGGCGGCGGCGGCGACAAGTGGCGGCGGCGGCGCTGGTGAGGGGCGGCGGCGCGGGGGTGGCACTGCTGCTGCTGCTGCTGCTGTGGAGGAGAGGAGAGGAGAGGAGAGTTGATTTGATGTGTTGGAGGGGGGGTGCTTGGGTATTTATATTGGTGAGGGGAGATATTTGCTTGGGGTAGGGGGCAAGAAATAGATTAGGATTAGGAATCCTAGGAAATAGATCTAGGAATAGATACGGAATAAACGAAGTAGGAAAGGAGTCCTACTAGTACTTGGGAAAAGGAGCGGCTTCCTGCCTCCCTTGGTGCGTGCGCGCGTGGGCGTTGGCCTTGTGGCCGGCCGACGGCTAGCGGCTTGGGCCTTTGGCCCAAGGCGCTGCAGTTTTTTTTTTTTAGAGACAAATAAAAATAATAAAATCAAATAAATAAATATATTATATAGGCATATAATATATCAAAATTTTCAGAAAAAGATTTCCTACATGATGAACTTTATTCTAGCTTCAAATAAAATACACAAAAATTCAAATAAAACAAACAGTGCTACTGCCCTAATAAAATCCACTGAAAATCATTTTAAAAATACCAAAACGATTTCAAATTAATTTCTCTCCAATTTTCTGATGTAGGGAATCATGTTACCCTATTTCCATATATTTTATTTTTATAGAAAAATAATTTGAATAAAACACAAATAACTCCCATTGAAAATAATTCAAAGGACTTTGAATTTATTTCTTTGAAACTCCTCAACTCATATTTCATATGTTTTGAAGAAGTCATTTTATCTTCGCTCGTGAAAATCATTGAGTTGCATAAAGTTTCAGAATTGGAAAATATTTTCCAAATGAAATTCAAATATTTTCAACAACCCTTGTCATTTAAATAAATGGAAGAAGTCATGTCATCTTCTCTCCAGGGTTTTGTGATGAAAATAATTTGAATTCCCGAAGATCATAAAAGCAAAATGAAAGTTTGGGAAAGTCCTTTTATTCCCTCTCATTTAACTTTCAAAAAGTTTCGAATTCACTCACTTTCAGTCAATCAATCAAACAATCAGCCAAAACTATCTATTTGTTTATAACATTCCAAAATTTAGAATTTTGGGATGTTACAAACTACCACCCTTAAAATGAATCTCGTCCTCGAGATTCAGAGAGGCTAGCAAGAAATAGGTTAGGGTTTGGGGGCTTCTCGAAAATCCATTGATCGTCTCCGGGTCTCGGGTGCTACCACCCTTAGAAGCATTGTTACGGTTCCATCAAAACTCAGATACTCCATCCTTATTGCTGACAGTGTCGGTCTTCTCAGATATTAAGGAAAATTCCTTCTCTGGGCTTTTCCGGTAGTGGCATAACCTTTTCCTCAATTCCTTTGTCCTTTCCTCTTGGTAAGGTTATCCCGAAATTGGGTCTTCTTAGTATGTGTCCGGGCGCCAATTCTAAACAACTATCGATATCTCATGGTGGTCAACAATTTATGGTTTCTCCTGCAGAAAACGGGTCTGGGTTGAACCTCACCGTATATCCTACGGTTGACAACAACTGCCGTGTACAAGGGAAAAAAAATACTTATACCTTTCTAAGGTTTAAACATGGTTTAATATCGTCGTCTTGCAACTATAGGTAAGTCACTCAGATTTACTATCCCATATAGCAAAGCGAATAATAAGAGTAAGTCGGTATGGTGATCAATCCATCCCGCACCCAAATCATTACCTTGTACATGGTTTAGCGAATCTCGCATTCTAACACTCGGTCATCCTCACAAGCATTGCAGAATTTCTCTTGTCGACGAACCAAGTCCGGAAAATCCATTGATTCTGCAAGCCAAACAACATCTATCGTTCCTTAACAACTCTCAGGTTTTGCGTAAACTCCTATAGAATCGTCGGTTGATACAAGTCGTAACTTCTTCCAGGGTTTTTTCCTTCATCAAGAGTGTGCTTGCTTCTTGGCAGGTCCTGGGGCCTATGGGTTATGGCCCATCTCATCACTTGCAAATCTTGAACTCATCCTCGGGGCAACTGATCGTTATCCCAACATCCAACTCCCTGGCATACTTAAATCCGTCCAATTGTACTGTCTCTTTTCCTTATATTTTCACCAAACTAAGACGTGATTACTCAGACTCATCATGGAATTTCCATTGATCCATATTTCCAACATCATACCTCCTTTATATCCAATAACACTTCATCTCTTCATCCTCGTGGGATGTCCCACCTACCGTGATAAACTTATACTTATGAAATCCATACTCCACTTCGTGGAACATCATTATCCTTTCCAGGGTCAAGCGTCCTTACAAGGAAATATTGGCCATCTCGCATGGCACTTCTTCAAGCTGGAAAACGTGAAACACATCATGAACTCCTGACAGTCCTTCGGGTGACTTCAACTTGTTAGCCTATTCTCTCATACGCTCCAAAACTCGGTATGGTCCTACAAATCTCGGGGCTATCTTTCCCTTAACTCCAAATCGTTTAACTCCTCGCAGAGGTGGCACACAAAGATATGCTCTGTCTCCGATTTCATAGACTACCTCCTTGCATTTTTGAGTCTGCATAACTCTTACTCGGGTGAGCTATCTTGATCTATCTCAAATCAACTTAACATTCTCTTCTGACTCCTTGATCATATTTGGTCCAAACAACTGACGGTCTCCAACTTCATCCCACATCAACGGTGTCTGGCTCCTTCTCCCATACAAAGCTTCAAAAAGGGCCATCTTCAAACTGACTTGGTAGCTGTTGTTGTATGAGAAACTCCGCGTAAGGTAAATTATCATCCCTACTAGATCCATAATCTAGCGCACACGCTCTCAACATGTCCTCCAAAATCTGATTGACTCTCTTGATTTATCCATCTGTCTGCGGATGAAAGGCTGATCTTGAACTCTAGCCTAGTACCCAAAGTGCAGTGCGGTGATTCCAAAACTTTGAGGTAAACTGTGTTCCTCTACGATGGTCCTCGGAATCCATGCAGACATAAGATCCTTGTCAAATATATCTTGGCCAACTTCACACTTGTATAGGTGGTTTTTCACTGGAATAAAGCGAGCCACTTTGGTCAAGCGAGTCAACTACTACCCAGATAGAATCATATCCCAACCGGGTTCTGGGAAATCCGGAAATGAAATCATGCCAAGCTTATCCCACTTCCATTCGGGTATCGGCATAGGCTGTAGTAATCCTGCTGGCTTCTGATGCTCTGCTTTTACTTTCTCTGGCATGCATCACTTACGACTACATACTCCATAATATCCTTCTTCATACCAGAAACACTCCTTCAAATCCAAATACATCTTGGTGGTTCCAGGGCGAATCGAGTATGGTGAGTCATGAGCCTCCTGAAGTTTTAACTTCCTGATCTTTGCATTATTGGGTACATGTACGCTGTCCTCAAACCATAAGGTGTCATGCTCATCCTTACGAAAACCTTTGGCTTTTCCTTTGCTCATCCTCTGTTTTACCTCAACAATATCTTTGTCATCCTTCTGAGCTTCACAGACCTTTCTCAACAATGTAGACTGAACTTCCATTGCTGCAACAAAACCTTTGGGAACAATCTCTAACCAAAGTTCCCTGAAAATCCTCGTCTAACTCCTTTGATAATCCTCCGATTATGAGGGTGTTCATCCTTATTTTCTTTATGGTTGTGTCCTATTTCTCCACAAAGCTTGCATGCACTTTCTCCATATCATTTCCATAAGGCTTCAACTTCTGGGTCACAAACCGAGACTTTAGCAAAGTCATCTTAAATTCTTCCCAAGTGGTTACTCTTTGCAATCATTGATGGTTTGGTACATCCTCCACCAAATAGCAGCACCTCTTTCAAAGCACTGAAGAGCATGCTGGGTCATATCCTTTCTGGCTGTAGGGTTATTCTTCATATGATCCTCCATGTTACGAATCCATCGGTCTGTCTCTAATTGACTCATTGGTCCGGAAATTACAAGCTCATCTCCATCCATCCTCTAATGGGTCCATGGGTTTGGGGTGGGATAAGAGAGATCGAGAGGGATGCACACAATACAAAAAATGGTTTTGAAAAGACAGATTTTATTGTGGCTGTCGGAAAACATCAAACAAATGACAACTCACAATCGTCGCATCTAACGTAGGTATATAACAGGGGTTTGGTCTTCTAACGGTCAATAAATCTTCAAAGTCATCAAACTCTTCCAATCTTGATCATGTCTCTGATGGCTCCTTCGATCATGCTTGTCCTTCTCAAGTTCTTTTGCGAGATCATCTCTGTTGGCCTTGAAGTCTCTCGCGACGTCCTTCAATATTTCTGGAGTTACGTTCCAACTGCCGGTTTCAACATCCTTGACATGATCCATGATCCTACTGTCCTTCAGTTACTGTCAAATCTCCGGTATCTCGATGTTTTGCTCCTTCATTTTGTCTACTTTCAGCTTCTAGGTCCTGAGTTCTTCACGAACTGCTTCCTTATCAAATACTGCTTCCTGCAGATCCACCTTAAACTTCTTCATGTAATACCCCAGATCCTGGTGATACACCAGCTAAGGTTAAACTCCAACATTTACAGATAGATGCTCCATCAGCTTTCTACCATCCAATCCTTCCATGCATCTGCATGCTTAACTCTGCACGGTGACAATAGCATAGGCGGGCGATAACATCATGGATAGCCGTGTTTCTGCTCTTGTCATTTTCATGAGCTATCATTCCATAGTTGATATCTCCTGCCTTAGGGTTCTCTTGACAAAACTTTGAGTTACTAACTCTCCATGCTCCGGTCTTTCTCCGATACACCTTGATCTCGGTTATTGATAACTTCCATAGTCTGCCAAGTTCCATAAGCGTAACCTTCCTAGGTCATACAAATCCGGAATTTATTTGGAGCCTTCAAATCTCCTAGTCTTGAGTCTTCACTGTTGTAGTTTCCGTTTACGGTAAAATCATCTTCATTCCAAATGGTCTTAGTTGTCCGATATCTTGTCTCCTTGGAGTGGTCTCATCGACCAAATCTTCGAGTGGTCAAAAGGAAAAAGGGTATGGTCTCACTAAAAGGAATATTTGAATAAGCTCAAGAGAAGAGAGGTAAAAGATCTTTTGAAAATGAAGTTGTAGAGAAAAATCTTTCCTATGGGCTTATCGGTTTCTAGGGTCACGTCCTACAGTCAACATGTGCTCGATACCATCTTGTAGCGACCCGACCCGAATGGATCAAGTCTCTGTGCTACGTGTCATCCTCGGATCGCTATCTTTGACACACACGATTACTCGAAGGATTTATAACAGAGGTAAATCACATGTATAAAGTAACGTAAAACTATTACCTCAATCCAAAACATAAGCGGAAGGCTTAACAAGGTTGTGGATTCCCATCAACACCAACGGCAAAGTTGAGTATAGGAAATCGTAACCCTAACGTATCACTTACTCGTAAATGCGAAAAATTCTGCAACATGAAAAGTTGCAGCCCGAAGTACGGGTCAGCACATGGAATATCTTGGCAATGTAACACATAGAGAGTAATGAAAGAATAAGCTATACTACATGCATATATGGCTGGTGGAAAGCTCTATGGTTACAGTTTTTGCGTAAAGCCAATTTTTCCCTACTGCAAAGGAATAAATTTTATTTAACTATCATGGTGGTTGTTAAACATTGAGAATGGTTGACAACATCCTCAATCCCAATTAAGCCTCATCATTAAAACCCAACAAAATTAATTAAAGTAACATGATGAGATTCACATGATAATCCAAGTACTAGATACTCAAAACGTCCATAACCGAGGACACGGCTAACCATGATTAGTTTGTACACTCTGCAGAGGTTTGTGCACTTCTCCCCACAAGACTCGATCTCCTCCGTTGGATTTCTCGCACTACATGGTGTTTGAGAAACGGATGACCGAGACATAGTCTTTCAGAAGCGCTAGCACCTTACGATCGGGTAGACCTTACCTACCTACATCCCCTACATCAGCTAGTATACTACTGTATGAGTTCGCATTACTTAGTTAACTATGCTAGAGCCCTTAGTAGCTTGTGGCTGCACACGGAAGTTTCTAGTATGAATAGTCTCATGATCCCATTGAGCACGGGTGGCGGTCCAAAAGAAACAGGCAATCTGGAATACCCAGGTACCTCAATCCACCCAGATGTGTGTTTAAGTTGCCACCTTAGATAAACCATTTATTAACAATCTCACATCTGTCATGGATACACTCACCCAATCCACGTCTACTAGCATAGCATGGCAATATAAGTAAACGTAGAAGTAACTCCCAAAGGTTTAATAGTAAAACGGGTAATAGGTACTACCTCGTCTACTTCCCATCCCGCAATTTAATTAGATCATAATCATGCAATGTTTGAGGATTGATCTAATGCAATAAAAACTGGGCAGTAGAAAGGTATGATCAAAGTGTTACTTGCCTTGCTGATGATCCGCGAAACCTAGAGATTAGAAGTAACAGGCGGCGCACTCCGGGTACTCTATCGCAAACAAACAAACAAGCATACAATAAGTACTCATCTAATGCACAGGTAAAACTCGAATAAGAGATCTAATCAGAAAGTTCAACTTAAGAACTCCGGTTCGCAAAAAGAATCAAATCAAACGAAAGCAACGAAAGTCAAACGGCGAAAGAAAACAACTTCGTTTTACTAATCTGGACTTAAGTCAAATTTTACAGAAGCAAAAACTGGTTAAATTTGGTTAAACGGAAAGAGGGTTTCGTTGAAACTCCGGCGCTTGAATCGCTGATTCCGATAAGCAATGAAAAGTTATACTAAAACGAAAATCGGATCAGAAATCGCGATCAGAAATAATCACGGAAAATCTGAGAAAAAGAAAAACGACGAACAAATTAACGAACAAACGTTCGTTATCTAGATCTAAACGATGAGCGCGTTCGTTAAAACGAACGAACGAGCGAACGCTCACTAAATAACTAAACCGGAAAAAAACCGATCTATAAAAAACGGAACTTAAAAAAATAAACCTTGGTTAAATAAAAAACCGGGCGGTTTTTTGAGGAAAACCGCCGGCGATGGCGGCTACATCGGGCGGCGGGTCCGGCGAGGCGGCGGGCGGCTCCGAAGCGGGCGGGGCGGCGGGCGGGCGGGAATGGCGTGGCAAGCGACGGCACATGAACGAGGCGGCGGCGCAGACGCTTAGGGTTTGGGGCGCGGGCGGCTGCGGGCTGGTGGGCTGGCTCGGGGCCCCGGGCGGCGGCTTATAAAGCCCTGGCCAGGCGGAGTCCTGGCCGGTTACAGCCCAAGGTCGGTTCAGATTGTTTTTTAAGAAAAAAATAAAATTAATTCCGCGCAGAAAAACTAACGAAAGAAATACTAAACGGACTCCAAAAATCCCGAAATAAATTTTCTCCGACTTCTAAAATCAAGCCGGACAAAGTGAACACTTATTTGGGGCCTAAATGCAATTTTGAAAAACGCATATTTTTCCTAAATTCAAATAAAATAGCAAAAAAAAACTCCAAAATAAAATCTTATTTGATTTTATTATTAAATCCTGAATATTTCTTTATTTTGGGAATTCATTTTATTCCCTCTCTCATATTTTTTTGTAATATAAATAATTGAAGATAAAATAATTAAAATCAAATGATCCTATTCTCAAAATTTGAGAAAACTCAAATATGAAAATAACGAAATCGCCAACTCTCTCCGTGGGTCCTTGAGCTGCGTAGAATTTCTAGGATCAAAACCAAAAGCAAACAAAATATGATATGCAATGATGATCTAGTGTATAACATTCCAAATTGAAAATTTGGGATGTTACATTCAGCTTCCGGTATCTTTCTCTTATTTGTAACAATATCCTTCATATACTTAGCATAAGGATTCTTTTTGAGCATATCAGTTAATCGCATACGCAAAAAGATAGGTCTAATCATTTTAGCAAAGCACTCAAAATCATCATCATCCTTTTTCTTGGATGGTTTGGGAGGAAAAGGCATGGGTTTCTGAACCCAAGGTTCTCTTTCTTTACCATGTTTCCTAGCAACAAAGTCTCTCTTATCATAACTTTGATTCTTTGATTATGGGTTATCAAGATCAACAGCAGGTTCAATTTCTACATCATTATCATTACTAGGTTGAGCATCATCATGAACAACATCATTAACATTTTCACTAGGTTCATGTTCATTACCAGATTGTGTTTCAGCATCAGAAATAGATATATCATTTGGATTCTCAGGTGGCTTAGCAATAGGTTCACTAGAAGCATGCAAAGTCCTATCATTTTTCTTTTTCTTCTTTTTAGAAGAACTAGGTGCATCAATATTATTTCTCTGAGAATCTTGCTCAATTCTCTTAAGGTGGCCTTCAGGATACAAAGATTCCTGAGTCATTCTACCAGTTCTAGTAGCCACTCTAACATCATAATCATTTTTCTTACTATTCATCTCATTTAGCAAATCATTTTGAGCCTTAAGTACTTGTTCTACTTGAGTGGTAACCATAGAAGCATGTTTAGTAATGAGTTTAAGTTCACCCTTAACTCTAGACATATAGTCACCCACGTGTTCAATCATATAGGCATTCTGTTTTAATTGTCTACCAAAATAAGCATTGAAATCTTCTTGCTTAACCATAAAGTTATCAAACTCATCCAAGCATTGGCTAGCAATTTATTAGGAGGGATTTCAGCTTTATCATATCTATAAAGAGAATTTACCTTTACTACCTATGTCGGGTTATCAAGACCATGAGTTTCTTCAATAGGTAATGGATTAAGATCATAAGTTTCTTCAACAGGCGGTAAATTAAGACCATGTATTTCTTCAATAGGAGGTAAATTCTTTACATTTTTAGCTTTAATACCCTTTTCATTCATAGATTTCTTTGCCTCTTGCATATCTTCAGGACTGAGAAATAGAACACCTCTCTTCTTCGGAGTTGGTTTAGGAATAGGATCAGGAATTGGCTCAGGAAGTGTCCAATTATTTTCATTTGTCAACATATTATTCAATAGAATTTCAGCTTCATCCGGTGTTCTTTCCCTGAAAACAGAACAAGCACAACTATCCAGGTAATCTCTGGAAGCATCGATTAGTCCATTATAAAAGATATCAAGTATTTCATTTTTCTTAAGAGGATGATCAGGCAAAGCATTAAGTAACTTGAGAAGCCTCCCCCAAGCTTGTGGGAGACTCTCTTCTTCAATTTGCACACAGTTGTATATTTCACTCAAAGCAGCTTGTTTCTTATGAGCAGGGAAATATTTAGCACAGAAGTAATAAATCATATCCTGGGGACTACGCACACAACCAGGATCAAGAGAATTAAACCATATCTTAGCATCACGCTTTAATGAGAACGGAAATATTTTAAGGATATAAAGATAGCGAGATTTATCATCATTAGTGAACAGGGTGGCTATATCATTTAATTTAGTAAGATGTGCTACAACAGTTTCAGATTCATAGCCATGAAAAGGATCAGATTCAACCAAAGTAATTATATCAGGATCAATAGATAATTCATAATCCTTATCGGCAACACAGATAGGTGAAGTTGCAAAAGCAGGGTCAGGTCTCATTCTATCATTAAGAGATTGCATATTCCATTTAGCTAATAACCTCTTGAGCTCATATCTATGTTTGCAAGCTAAAATAGCCGCAGAAGCTTCTTTATCAAAAACATAAACCTCAGGAATAACAGGCAAGTCTTCATCATCAGTTTCATCAATATAATCAGTTTCAATAATTTCTTTCTCTCTAGCTCTAGCAATTTGTTCATCGAGAAATTCACTAAGTGGCACAGTAGTATCAAGCATAGAAGTAGTGGCATCATCAATAACATGCGACATATCAGAACAAATAGAAGAAGCAGGTTTAGGTGTCGCAAGCTTCCTCAGAACAGAAGGTGAATCAAGTGCAGAGCTAGGTGGCAGTTCCTTACCTCCCCTCGTAGTTGAGGGATAAATTGTTGTCTTAGCGTCTTTCAAGTTCTTCATAGTGAACAGCAGATATAAATCCCAAGTGACTCAAAGAATAGAGCTATGCTCCCGGCAACGGCGCTTGGAAAATAGTCTTGATAACCCACAAGTATAGGGGATCGCAACGGTTTTCAAGAGTAGAGTATTCAACCCAAATTTATTGATTCAACACAAGGGGAGCCAAAGAATATTCTCAAGTATTAGCAGCTGAGTTGTCAATTCAACCACACCTGGATAACTTAGTATCTGCAGCAAAGTTTTTAGTAGCAAAGTAATATGAAAGTAATGGTAACGGTAGCAAAAGTAATATTTTTGGGTTTTGTAGTGATTGTAACAGTAGCAACATAAAAGTAAATAAGCGGAGAACAATATATGAAAAGCTCGTAGGCAGTGGATCGGTGATGGAGAATTATGCCGGATGCGGTTCATCATGTAACAATCATAACATAGGGTGACATAGAACTAGCTCCAATTCATCAATGTAATGTAGGCATGTATTCTGAATATAGTCATACGTGCTTATGGAAAAGAACTTGCATGACATCTTTTGTCCTACCCTCCCGTGGCAGCGGGGTCCTAATGGAAACTAAGGGATATTAAGACCTGCTTTTAATAGAGTACCGGAACAAAGCATTAGCACATAGTGAATACATGAACTCCTCAAACTATGTTTATCACCGGGAGTGGTCCCGATTATTGTCACTTCGGGGTTGCCGGATCATAACACATAGTAGGTGACTATAGACTTGCAAGATAGGATCAAGAACTCACATATATTCATGAAAACATAATAGGTTCAGATCTGAAATCATGGCACTCGGGCCCTAGTGACAAGCATTAAGCATAGCAAAGTCATAGCAACATCAATCTCAGAACATAGTGGATACTAGGGATCGAACCCTAACAAAACTAACTCGATAACATGATAGATCTCATCCAACCCATCACCGTCCAGCAAGCCTACGATGGAATTACTCACACACGACGGTGAGCATCATGAAATTGGTGATAGAGGATGGTTGATGATGATGACGGCGACGGATCCCCCTCTCTGGAGCCCCGAACGGACTCCAGATAAGCCCTCCCGATAGGTTTTAGGGCTTGGCGGCGGCTCCGTATCATAAAACGCGATGATTTCTTCTCTCTAATTTTTTTTCTCCCCGAAAGCAAATATATAGAGTTGGAGTTGAGGTCGGAGGAGTTCCAGGGGGCCCACGAGGTAGGGGGGTGCGCCCTCCACCCTCGTGGACAGGGTGTGGGCCCCTGGTCTTCATCTTTTGCAATGATTTTTTACTATTTCCAAATAGATGTTCCGTGGAGTTTCAGGTCATTTCGAGAACTTTTGTTTCTGCACATAAATAACACCATGGAAAGTCTGCTGAAAACAGTGTCAGTCCGGGTTACTTCCATTCAAATCATGCAAGTTAGAGACAAAACAAGGGCAAAAGTGTTTGGAAAAGTAGATACGATGGAGACGTATCACCATCACCTACCATAAGATTAGCATATGATCATTTTCTTTTGTTTCCTTTCTTTTTATTTATATCCTTTCTTTTTATTGCAACATGAAAGTAAAGAAAGCAAAAGTTCAAACTAAACTTTATTATATATCTTGCACATGATTACAAGGATAGATCACTAAGAAAGCTCTCGAAAAGAAAGGAGTGAACTAAACATTTATTCATATAAAACAAAAGATCAAACTAAAATAAGTAAAGACAAAAGATAGTGGGGATGATACGATACCGGGGCACAATTTTCCTTTGGTGGTGGTGAAGAAGAAGGTGGTGATGAAGTAGAGATCCTGTCCTTCAAGATCAAGAGATTTTCCAATCTATGTATGATGCTCCGAAGGAAGATGATGTACTCTTGATGCCGAATGTTTTCACGAGTGAGGTATTTATTGTGCACACTGATTATTTCAAAGACCAAAAGGCTGCATTCTCAGTTGGGGTAAGATGAGCAAGGTAAGGCTTAAGGATATCTTCTTCATGCTCGGCCGGCAGTGCTTGTTCTGCCAGCAAGGGTGGATCTATAGTAGCCTCCTTACCCTTGTCTCCCTTGACAACGTCCGTGGGCTCCTCCCTCTTCAGCTCAATCTTCATCAGCCAAGCATCTTCTTCCATGTTGTTGGAGGAGGAGGAAGACATGATGCCTGGCTTGATAGATCTGACCGAAAACAGCAAGAAAAGAGAACAGAAGAGTTTTCCGCGATACGGTGGTCAACAGGTTCGGGGAATATATAAAGAATTTTTATCTTGGGGGACAAGCAAACGGAAGAAAAATGGAGTCCGGGAGGTGTCCCAGGTGGGCACTACCCACCTGGGCGCGCCCTGGTGCCTTGTGCCCACCAGGGTACGCTTCCTGGAAGTTTCTTATTTTCCTAATTTTCTAAATATTCCAAAACTGACAAAAAATATTTTTGCAGATTTTTCGGAGTTCGTTTACTTACCGTATCACGTACCTCCTTATTTTCATGATTTTGGAGTGTTCTGGAAGGATTCTTTTATGTGCTCTTCCGGTGTCAAAGTTTTGATAATATTGCTTTCAACATTAATGGGCGTACCTGAGATATAATGTTTTATTCGTTGCCCATTCACAACCTTCGGGTTAGTACCATCGGCATTGTTTATTTTGATAGTTCCAGACCAGTAAACCTCCTCGATGACATAGGGGCCTTCCCATTTGGAGAGAAGTTTTCCTGCAAAGAACCTGATACTAGAGTTGTACAAAAGAACATATTCTCCGACTTTGAACTCCGCTTTTGGATTCTTTTATCATGCCATCTTTTAACTTTTCCTTTGAATAACTTGGCATTTTCATAAGCTTGGGTTCTCCATTCATCTAATGCGCTAATATCAAATCACCTCTTTTCAACGACAAGTTTGAAATCATAATTGAGTTCTTTGATTCCCCAATATGCTTTATGTTCTAACTCAAGAGGCAAATGGCAAGCTTTTCCATAAACCATTTTATAAGGAGACATACCCATAGGATTTTTATAAGCTGTTTTGTAAGCCCAGTGTGCATCATCTAATTTCTTAGACCAATTCTTTCAGGACCTATTGACAGTCTTTTGCGAAATCAACTTTATTTCTCTATTGCTAAGTTCAACTTGACCACTAGACTGAGGATGATAGGGTGATGCAATTCTATGGTTAACATCATACTCGGCAAGCATTTTACGGAAAGCACCATGAATAAAGTGTGAACCACCATTAGTCACTAAATATCTTGGGACTCCAAACCTTGGGAAAATAACTTCCTTAAGCATTTTAATAGAGGTTTTGTGATCATCACTACTGGTTGGAATAGCTTCTATCCGTTTAGTAACAAAATCAACACAACCAAAATATGTGTATACTCATTAGAGGAAGGAAAAAGTCCAATGTAATCAAATCCCCAAACATCAAATGGTATGAAAGCAAGTGAATAATTCATAGGCATTTCTTGACTCTTACCGATATTACTTATTCTTTAAACTTACGGGCATCCTTGAAAAGAGTAGGCCAATAAAATCCAGATTGCAATACCTTATGAGCAGTTCTATCTCCAGCATGATGCCCTCCATAAGCTTCTGAGTGACATTGCCGCAGGATTTGTTCCTATTCATGCTCAGGTACACAACATCTAATAATACCATCTACTCCTTCTTTATAAAGATGTGGGTCATCCCAAAAGTAATGTCTTAAATCATAGAAGAATATTTTCTTTTGCTGGTACGTAAATCTAGGTGGTAAATATTTAGCAACAATGTAATTAGCATAGTCAGCATACCAAGGAGTATTATGAGCAACATTTATTGCAGCGAACTGCTCATCAGGAAAACTATCATCAATAGGTAGTGGGTCATCAAGCACATTTTCAAGCCTAGACAAGTTATCAGCTATGGGGTTCTCAGCTCCTTTCCTATCAGTGATATGTAAATAAAATTCTTGTAACAAGAGACCCATCGAATAAGTCTAGGTTTAGCATCTTTCTTTTCCATAAGATATTTAATAGCAGCATGACCGGTGTGAACAATCACATTTGAATCAACAATGTAAGATCTAAATTTATCACAAGCAAACACCACTGCTAAGAATTCTTTTTCAGTAGTTGCATAATTTCTTTTAGCACTGTCTAGAGTTTTACTAGCATAATGAATAACGTTCAGTTTCTTATCAATTCTTTGTCCTAGAACAGCACCAACAGCATAATCATTGGCATCACACATAATTTCAAAAGGCATGTTCCAATCAGGTGGTTGAACAATAGGTGCAGAAATTAAGGCTTTCTTGAGTGTTTCAAAGGCTTCTAAACAATCATCATCAAAAACAAAAGGAATATCCTTTTGCAAAAGATTTGCAAGGGGCCTAGAAATTTTAGAGAAGTCTTTGATAAATCTCCTATAGAAACCAGCATGACCTAGGAAACTATGAATACCTTTGATATCTTTAGGACATGGCATTTTCTCTATTGCATCAACCTTAGCTTTGTCCACTTCAATACCTCTTTCAGAAATTTTATGACCCAAGACAATACCTTCATTAGCCATAAAGTGGCACTTCTCCCAATTCAAGACAAGATTTGTTTGTTCACATCTACGCAAAACTTCGATCAAGATTGCTTAAACAATCATCAAAAGACTTCCCATAAACAGAGAAGTCATCCATGAAAACCTCTACAATCTTTTCACAAAAGTCAGAGAATATAGCAGTCATACATCTTTGAAAGGTAGCAGGTGCATTGTATAAACCAAAAGGCATACATCTATAAACATAAGTTCCAAAGGGACAAGTAAAAGTTGTCTTTTCTTGATCAGGTTGAGAAACAGGTATTTGTAAAAAACCAGAATATCCATCAAGGAGGAAAAAGTGTGTGTGCTTAGATAATCTTTCTAACATTCGATCAATAAAAGGCAGAGGGTAATGATCTTTTCTAGTTGCTTTGTTTAATTTTCTAAAATAAATTACCATTCTATGGCCTGTAACAACTCTTTGTGGAATAAGTTCATTCTTATCATTAGGAACAACAGTAATACCTCCTTTCTTAGGAAAACAATGAACATGACTTACCCATCTACTATCAGTTATAGGATAGATTATGCCTGCTACCAGAAGTTTTAATATTTCCGTTCTTACCACTTCTTTCATCTTCAGATTTAACCGATGTTGGTGATCAACAACGGGTTTAGCATCAGGTTCCATATCAATCTTGTGCTGACATAGAGTGGGACTAATGCCCTATAAATCATCAAGAGTTTACCCAATAGCAGCTCGGTGCTTCCTTAGAACTTTCAATAATCTGTCTTCTTCATGCTCTGAAAGGTTAGCACTACTAATAACAGGATATATCTTCTTTTCATCAAGATAAGCATATTTCAAAGTGTCTGGCAATTGTTTTAATTCAAACACAGGATCACCTTTAGGTGGAGGAGGACCTCCTAGAGATTCAATAGGCAAATTGTGTTTAAGCAGAGGACGTTGTTCAAATAAAATCTTACCTATTTCATTTCTCTCATGCATATGTAAATCATTTTCATGGTCTAGCAAATATTGTTCTAAAGGATCAGTAGGAGGCACAACAATAGAAGCAAGACCAATTATTTCACCCTTACTAGGCAATTCTTTTTCATGAAGCTTTCTACTAAACTTCAAAAACTAAAACTCATGAGACTCATCACCAAAGCTAACACCGATAGTTTGTTTCTCACAATCTATCTTAGCATTAACGGTATTCAAGAAAGGTCTACCAAAGATAATGGGACAAAATTCATCTTGTGGGGAACCAAGAACAAGAAAATCAGTACGGTATTTTATTTTCCCACACAAGACTTCAACTTCGCTAACAATCCCAATTGGTGATATAGTGTCTCTATTAGAAAGTTTAATAATAACATCTATGTCTTCTCTCTCTACGGGTGCTATGTCATTCATAATTTCTTGATATAAGGAGTAAGGCATAGCACTCGCACTAGCACCTATATCACATAGACCATGATAACAGTGATCTCCTATTTTAACTGAGACAACGGGCACGCCAACAACAGGTCTATGATTATCCTTTTTATCCGGTTTGGCAATTCTAGCAGCTTCTTCACAAAAGTAAATAACATGCCCATCTATGTTTTCTTCCAGGAGACCCTTAATCATAGGAACACTAGGTTCTACTTTAATTTGTTCAGCAGGTTTAGGTGTTCTAATATAACTTTTGTTAACCACAGTTGAAACTTTAGCATGTTCCTTTATCCTAACAGGGAAAGGTGGTTTCTCAATATAAGCAGTAGGAACAGCTGGATTAACATTATAAAGTATAGTTTCTTCTTTAATTGGTACCGGTTCATTAATTTGTTCTTTAATAGGTGGGTGATATTTGAACCACTTCTCCTTAGGGAGATCAACATTAGTAGCAAATGATTCACAAAAGGAAGCTACTATCTCAGAGTCAAGTCCATATTTAGTGTTAAACTTTTGAAAAGCATCGGTATTCATAAAAGATTTAACATAATCATACTTAAGCTTAATACCTGACTCTTTACCTTCGTCGAGTTCCCAATCTTCAGAGTTGCGTTTAATTCTTTCCAAAAGATCCCGCTGGAATTCAATAGTCTTCTTCATAAAAGAACCAGTATAAGAAGTATCAAGCATGGAATGATCATCACGAGAAAGCCGAGCATAAAAGTTCTGAATCATAACTTCTCTCGAGACCTCGTGATTGGGGCATGAATATAACATTGACTTAAGCCTCCCCCAATCTAGAGCGATACATTCTCCTTCACGAGGCCAAAAATTATATATATAATTCCGATCACGATGAAATAGATGCATAGGATAATTTTTTTGGTGGAAGTCCAATTTCAATTAATTCCAATTTCAAGATTGAATATCATCGCATAGCCTATACCATGCCAATGCTTTTCCCTTCAAAGATAAAGTGAAAACCTTTTTCATAACTTCATCTCCGGGTAAACCTGCAGGCTTAAACAATCCACAAATTTGTTCCACATATATCAAGTGCATATCAGGATGGTCTGTTCCATCTCCTGCATAAGGATTAGCTAGCAGTTGTTCTATCATACCGGAAGGAATTTCATATTCAAAAATTTTAGTAGGTGCAGTAGGTTGAGGGTAGCTAATTGTGGTTTCGATCGAGGTGAAGATACCCCGAACAAACCCCTCAAAGGATTGTTTTCCATAGTAACAAGTGACAATAAATTTCAGCACACTATATAAATATTTCCTTACCGAAGGCGCTTCACTCTCCGGCAACTTCGCCAGAAAATAGCCTTGATGACCCACAAGTATAGGGGATCAATTGTAACTCTTTTCGATAAGTAAGAGTGTCGAACCCAATGAGGAGCAGAAGGAAATGGCAAGTGGTTTTCAGCAAGGTAATGTCTGCAAGTGTTGAAATTGTAAGTAGCAAAGTAGTTTGATAGCAAGATAATTTGTAACGAGCAAGTAACGATAGTAGTAACAAAAGTGCAGCAAGGTAGCTCAATCCTTTTGAGGCAAAAAATGGCCAAAATGGTGTCTTCTGATAATCAAAGCGTTCTTGAGGGTACACGGGAATTTCATCTAGTCACTTTCACCATGTTGGTTCGATTTGTGTTCGCTACTTTGATAATTTGATATGTGAGTGGATCGGTGCTTAGGTGCTGTTCTTACTTGAACAAGCCTCCTACTTATGATTAACCCTTCCGCAAGCATCCGCAACTACGAGAAAAGTATTAAGAATAAATTCTAACCATAGCATTAAACTTTTGGATCCAATCGATCCCTTACGGAATAGCGCATAAACCTGTTTAAGCTTCTATCACTCTCGCAACCCATCATCTACTTACTACTCCACAATGCATTCCCTTAGGCCCAAATATGGTGAAGTGTCATGTAGTCGATGTTCACATGACACCACTAAGGGAATCACAACACACATACTGTCAAAATATCGAACACATATCAAGTTCACATGATTACTTGCAACATGATTTCTCCTGTGTCCTCAAGAACAAAAGTAAATACTCACAAATGATAATCATGCCCAAGATCAGAGGGGTATTAAATAGCATATTGGATCTGAAAATATAATCTTCCACCAAATAAACCATATAGTAATCAAATACAAGATGTAATCAACACACTAGTCACCCACAAGCACCAATCTATAGTTTCGGTAACAAGATTGAACACAAGAGATGAACTAGGGTTTGATATGAGATGGTGCTATTGAAGATGTTGATGGAGATTGCCCTCCCCAAGATGGGAGAGTTGTTGGTGATGATGATGACGATGATTTCCCTCTTCGGGAGGGAAGTTCCCCCGGCAGAATCGCTCCGCCGGAGGGCAAAAGTGCTCCTGCCCAAGTTCCGCCTTGAGATGGCAGCGCCCCGTCCCGAAAGTCCTCCCCTTATTTTTACTAGGTCAAAATGACCTATATACCAGAAGATGGGAATCGGAGGTGGGCCTGGGTGAGCACAACCCACCAGGGTGCGCCTAGGCCCCCTGGCGTGCCCAGGTGAATTGTGCCCACCTGGTGGGCCCCCTTTGGTAGTTATTTGCTACAATATTCTTCAAATATTTAATAAAAAATCTCTGTGAAGTTTAAGCTTGTTTGGAGTTGTGCAGAATAGGTAGCCTGGCGTACCTTTTCTAGGTCCAGATTTCCAGCTGCCGGAATTCTCCCTCTTTGTGTGTACCTTTCAAATTATGAGAGAAAATGCATTAGAATTACTCCAAAAAGCATTATTATGCATTAAAACATCATAAATAACAGTAGGAAAACATGATGCAAAATGGACGTATCAGTTTCTTAGGAATCCAAACTTTGAATTATGCTTAAGCATCGGTCATGTTAGACGCATACTAGCGGGGAATTTGGACTCCCTCGGAACACTTTAGTCCTCTTGATTCCAACAACCATTATTCTACGTCTCATTCTGTTTTCACTTTACTCTTGAATTTTGTTACCGTGTTCGCAACAACCTCGCAATATTTCAAAAGGTTATGTCATTGCTTTCCCGTTTCAATGCATGGTTAAAAATATGATAAATTCTAACTACAAAAGCTTTAGCATTTGTCTAAAGAGGCACTTTTACTATTTCATGTATTTTCCAAATTACTCGTGAGTGATGACACACATGTTATGTGTAGCGAATATAATGTTAATGTGGAGAATATGTGTGTTGCCATGACAATAGATTGCTAGTAATATTTCCATATATTCTTCTTTTTAACCTAAGGTAATTACATATATCAATACATATCTTATTTTAATCATGAATGTAACATTCCTTTTCTCGTTGTATATGTCACTTCTTATGATCCACATAAGGAGAAGGAATGTGAACTAGAGATTGTTATGTGTAATGTATATTTCTGTATTTGGTTGACTAGATATTAAAATTTTCTTGCCAGAATTTGAATCTAACTTGTATGCTAAAAGAAATCTTATCATCTACAAAATGATATATACAATGGCTAACCTTGTGAAAGGAAGGTGGCGCACAAAACGCCCCCTTTTGGCCCGCAAGATAAGCACATAGCCACGCATAGTTGGAGGCGTGGGTAGATACATGTATCTTGTGCCAGCTTTTTGAGCAAAAGCAAATAGGTTGATCGATCCTGGCACGCATACTTACCTACACCAATACACGACACTCCGGGAAGTAAGTAAAGCCAAGAAACTGATCTATATCTCTAGACATATACCAGTGACGTGCATCTTTGTACATACATGTGTGCATGCCCACAGTGCGTAAATTATACTGATCTCGCACATGCATGCGGGAATTCAGAAGTGGTTGCGCCCTTACCCGGTAGAACTGATCCAAAGGTGTTGTTTTCATGGGGGGAGAGATGAGAGAGAGAGAGATATGATTGTTACTATCACTCATAGGCACCACCTTGTACCCATCATATTGAACATCCATCAATGCCATCTCCTTGTGACATATTTTTATAGAACACACATGGTTTACATGTAAACCTACAAAGGTTATATCTAGTTTATGACTGCATAGGATGGAATATGTAAACCGACATATTTCACCTCAAATCTTGTATATTGATATGAATGCATAGGGTGGAATGCATACATAGGATACATAGTAAAGGACACATGTTTGCTTTGCATCACAAAGCCATGCACTAGCAATATATTGAGGAATATAATGATATGCATTTGTTAACAAGAATGGCAAGAAACCAAAAGTGTTCAATCTGGCATGACTTTTCTTGGATAGGTTCGAGAAACCTAGCACCTGTCACCACTAGGGCATGGCGCCCATAGCAAGATAAGCATCACACAGTTGTAAAGGTTAGGAACCTATCTCTATCTATCTATCTAAATCATATACATCCATCCATTGCCAGTAAGAACAAATTAAACAAAGCCCCCAAAACGCCAAGGCTTCTCTGGCAAGTTTCTTATCAATACACGCATTCGATCCTATTTAAGCACCTCCCTCAGATATCTCTAGATATCATTGAGTTCCTTCCATACATACAGACATCTCTATCATTTCCCCCCAATACTTGTTCCACCCTAGCACCCTTTTAAGAAAGAGCACCCCCCATGGCAGCCCACCTTCAAGTTCAACAACAACAACAACACCTGAATCTGCCGGCGGGGTTCAGGTTTCACCCAACAGATGTGGAAATCATCACCTTCTACCTAGTCCGCAAGGTTCTGAAGAAACCCTTCGACGTGACAGTAATCGAGGAGGTGGATCTGAACAAATGTGAGCCATGGGATCTCCCAAATAATGTAAATATGGGGGAGAAGGACCAATACTTCTTCTCCAAGAAGGACCTCAAGTACCCCACCGGGGTACGCACCAATCGGGCCACGAACGCTGGATATTGGAAGGCCACTGGAAAGGACAAGGAGATTGTCCACCCACCGACCATGAGTCTCATCGGCATGAAGAAGACTCTGGTCTTTTACAAGGGCAGAGCCCCCAGGGGGGAGAAGACAAACTGGATCATGCACGAGTACAGACTCGAGATGGGCAAGCAACACACACCGGACCTGCCCACCGACATCGTGAGAGCCGCCTCCATTAATGCATCTTCCAAGGTATTTCCAAACCTTGACTAGTAGTACTCATGACTGATGAATACACATGTACATAAATATCCAGCTACTCACCATTTTTTATTAGCACTGATTTAGTTTACGTATGTTGGTAGGAGGAGTATGTTGTTTGTAGAATCTTCCATAAGAGCACTGGACTGAAGAAGGTGGTGATGCCTTCATATTCCATGCCCATTCCCATGTCCATGGGCGCAGAGCAACAACAGGGCTTCCTCGAATCTAATACCCTGGCTCCTCTCATGGACTATGATGTGCCATCGTCATTACCGCCACTGCCGCCGCTGCCTGCAGCTTCTTTGTACCAGATGCATAACTTCGGGGCTGGATCCTCTATGATGGGCAGTGCGGTGCTTCCAATGATGAATAAC
The DNA here is from genome assembly GCA_021605145.1 of Aegilops bicornis. Lineage (NCBI taxonomy): Eukaryota > Viridiplantae > Streptophyta > Magnoliopsida > Poales > Poaceae > Aegilops > Aegilops bicornis. The sequence goes on from CM038675.1 coordinate 228,353,546, forward strand.
CAATACTTTGAAAATCATCACCACCAGAGGATGGTCGCCCCGCCACAGTCATCAATGTCGTTCTACAACAATCAGCAGCAGCAGATGATGCATATGAGTGCAGAGCAGGGCTTCATGGTTGGGGTTGATCCTGGGAGCGGTACATCATCTATAGTGTCACATGAGGATGTTCTAACTGGGACGAGCAACAAAATTCAGGGAAATGGTGGTGCAACAATCTCTAGTGAGATCTCATCGGTCAACATGCGTATGGATGGCATGTGGAACTACTGATGATCAAATGATCTGCGAGAATATATAAATGTGTTCATGCATAAAATAATCATCCACCAAAAGATCAGTTGATATATACCAACATCTATATTGGTTTGTACTGCATTTTATTTTCATCATGGTCACAAGAGAGTTTGTATGCATTGGCTTGCTTGGCTTTCTTTTCTTCTTACATTATTGTGTATATGTGTACCGGCTTGTATGTGCACCATCAACTGGTGTATACCTAGCTACATTTGCATGCGTTGTTAAATACCTGACAATGTGTCATGCATGTTTTTAACCTATGTGGAATAAACTATTTTGTTTAATTATGAATATTTTTAATGTATTATTGTGAATTTGGTTACATATTTGTATTTTATTGGAGTAGAATTTGGGCATGCACCAATCTAGAGGGATTTCCATCCACTGTATGAACTCTTATGTCCACTTTGAATTTTTTTAGATGCATTGGTTAATTTTTTTTAAGAAACTGAATGTTTATGTCTATTTATATCCTAGTCGCTTTGATGATAAATGGCAAAGCCATCCCGTAAGTGCTAAAAGGCATTATAATGAGACAAAAATTATCTTGTTGAGATCGAAGTTATAAGAAATCAGTAGGGTATTCACACAATACTTCAACATCTCTAGCAATCCGAAGCGGCAACATGGTATCCCTATTTGCAAGCTTAATAGTAATATCAATTACTTCTATCTCAGTAGGTGAAATATCATGCATAATTTGTTGATAGAGAGAAAAAGGAATATCACTTATACGAGTACCGATATCACATAAACCATGATAGAAATGATCTCCAATCTTAACAAGAACAACAGGCATGCCAATAACCTTATTATTATTATCTAACTTATCCCATTCATTTCTAAATAAATAGCAATTCTAGATGCTTCCTCACATAAATATATGACATGTCCATCAATATTATCAACCAATAAATCCTTAAGTATTGCGATTGGAGGTTCTACTTTAATTTATTCATAGTGTTTATGTGTCTTAATATTACTCTTATGAACCATAGTTGTAGCCTTAGCACGTTCCTTAATCCTAACAGGGAAAGGAGGTTTCTCAATGTAAGCACTAGGCACAAGAGGATTAGCGGTATACGCAAGTGTATCAGTTTTAGCAATAATGGGTTCTTCAAAAATATCATGAACGAGTGGACAGAATTTAAACCACTTCATTTTAGTAAGATCAACATGAGCAGCAAGGGATTTACAAAATGTAGCTACTATCTCAGAATAAAGTCCATATTTTGCACTAAGCTTATGAAAAACATATGTTTCTACAAAAGACTTAGCGCATTCATAGTCAAACTTTATACCTGAATCATTAACTTTATCGATCTCCCAATCTTCAGAGTTGCATTTAATCTATCAATAATATCCCATTTGAATTCAATACTCCTTTTCACGAAGGAACCAATGGAAGAAGAATCAAGCATTGTTCTATCATTATGAGAAAGCCGAGCATAAAAATTCAGAATAACCATCTCGAGAGAGAGCTCATGGTTGGAGCATTTTAACATCATGTCCATGAGCCTCCCCCAAGCTTGAGAAATACTTTCTCCTTCACGAGGCCAAAAATTATATATACAATTTTGATCACAATAAACCAAGTGCATAGGATACATTTTAATGGATTTCCAATTTCAGTCGGTTCTAGTCCCATGCTTCAGGATCATCCAATAGCCTATACCATGCCAAAGATTTTTGCTCCAAATATAAAGGGAACATCTTCTTCTTAACATTAATTGTTGATAGACCTGCAAGCTTAAACAATCCACATAGTTCATCCATATAAATTAAGTGCATATCAAGATGTTTTGTTCCATCTCCTACATAGCGATTAGCATGCAGTTTTTCCATAATACCAAAAGGGATTTCATAATAAATATTTTCAATAGGTTGAGGAGCGGCTCTTACCACTTCCGCTTGAGGTGAAGATACCCTGAACAAGCCCCTCAAAAGAGTATCTTCCTTAGTAACAAGTAGAGATAAAATTCAATGTGTAATATAAATATTTCCTTACCATATTCCTCTTACCAAAAGCGCTTCACTCCCTGGCAATGATGCCTGAAAAGATTCTTCATGACCCACAAATATAGGGGATCAATCGTAGTCCTTTCGTTAAGTAGGAATGTCGAACCAAACGAGGAGCAGAAGGAATTGATAAGCAGTTTTTAGCAAGGTACTCTCTGCAAGTGTTGTAAGATAGTTGTGATAGATATTTGGTAGTAAGATAATTCATAGCAAGTAATAAGTAACAATACCAACAAGGTGCAAAAAGGTGGCCCAAATCCTTTTTATTGCAAAGGGCAAGGTGGAACTACTTCTTATAATGAGAAAAGTGTTCTCGAGGGCACATGGGAATCTCGTCTAGTTAACTTCATCTTGATTCGCTAACTCGCGTTCACTACTTTGACATGTTGTTATGTGGGAGGACCGGTGCTAGGGTGATTTTTCTTACATGAAAAAATATTCCACTTACGATTAAACCCTCTCGCAAGCATCCACAACTACGAAAGAAGAATCAAGATAAATCTAACAATAGCATGAAACATATGGATCCAAATCAGCCCTTACGGAGTAGCGCATAAACTAGGGTTTAAGATTCTATCACTCCCGCAACCTATCATTTAATTTCTAATCCCGCAATCCTTTTCCCTAGGCCCAAACATCATAATGTGTCATGTAGTCGACGTTCACATGACACCACTAGAGGAAGAACAACAGAACACATCATGCAAATATTGAACGAAACCCAACTTCACATGATTACTTATAACAGGCTTCTCCCATGTCCTCAAGAACAAAAGAAACTACTCACAAATCATATTCATGTTCACGATTAGAGGAGAATAATATATGATTAATAATCTGAACATATGATCTTCCACCAAATAACCAACTAGCATCAACTACAAGATGTAATCAACACTACTAGAAATCCATAGGTGCCAATATGAGGTTTTGAGACAAGGATTGGAAACAGGAGATAAACTAGGGTTTGATATGAGACGGTGCTGGTGAAGATCTGGATGGAGATGAGTCCTCCCAAGATGAGAGGAACTTTGGTGATGACGATGGCTTTGGTTTGCCCCTACTTGAGGGATGTATCCCCGGAGGAATTGCTCCATGGGAAAGCAAAGTGCTCCTACCTAGGTTCCGCCTCGAGACGGCAGCGCTTCATCCTGAAAGTCTTCTATTGATTTTTATTTCTAGGGAAAATGGATTCATATTGCAAGAGATGGGCCACGGAGGCCCTCTGTGGGACCCACAAGCTCACTGGGAGCGCCCAGGGGCACCCCATGAGCTTGTGGATCTCTGGTGGGTCCCCTCGGGTGCATATTCCTTCCAGTATTTTTCATATATTCCACAATAAATCTCCGTAAATTTTTGGGTTATTTGCACATCCAGAGAATAGCTATCTCTGTTGTAGCTCTTTTCAGCTCCAGAATTTCAGCTACCGGCAATCTCCCTCTTGTGATAGAACTTCCAGGTTAAGAGGAAAAGGCATTAGAATTGCATCAAAAAGTGGAATATAACTTTAAAACAATAGAAATAGTTCTAGGAAAAGATGTTGAAAAATGGACGTACCAGCTATCGGAGAAATACCTTGATTATGAAGGCATGATAAGGCATGATTTTATTAACATAGGTACTCCACTTAACCGGTACAACCTGGTGTTTAACTAGGGTACCCATTCCATCAGAACTCCGCATGACCCATCTTTTTTTGATATTGATGAGAGGGGGAAATATATTATTATGCGAGAGGACATCACCAACTATAGGAAAGAGTTGGCGGGAACACAGAAGGTTCACCCTTGGGATGCTCAACTGCCATAGCCGACTTAGTTCCTACCTGAACCTGAGGGATTCTTCAAGAGGGAGTAACCAAGTTAGGCCAAAAGCCTAAGCTTGGGGGAGTACGTTTCTCACCAACATTTCATTCATGTTATCACATTCATTACACTTGTCGGTGTTCATCATTTTCTTTGTATATCCATGTTCGCTTTTATTTGTTCTCTTTTGTGTGTTTAGGAAAATTTGGAAAATCCATAAATATTTCTCACTTATTTTTTATTTTCTTTCCTTGGTTGCTAGTTCGTAGTATTAAAAGAAAACCAAAAAATATTTCTCATTTTATCTTTTGTTGTTTGTTTAGAGCTCTTCACTGTAAATATTTTCTCGCTTTTCATTTTTCTTTCTTCTTTCGTTTTCCTCAGAAAAACTAAAAACTCCAAAAATATTTCGATGTGTTTCTTTGAACTCTTCTTGTTTGCTATTTTTTTAGAAAATAAAAAAAGATTTCTCTAGTTTCTCTTTTGCCTCTTCTTTGTTGCTTCTTTTTGCTCTTTTCATCTTCGTCGTTCCTTTGAATTCTCTTGCATCTCGTCGAGTCTTGTTTCAAAAGGAGAAGACATCTAAAATAATTTCCAAGTAGCTCTTATGTGTTTTATTGTTGATCTAATGAGAGACTAAATAGTTCCTTGTCTTCTCCTATGTATATAGTCCTTGCAGATTTTAGCTTAGTCCATAGCACACTTGCACTATGTTATATATTCCAGATCCTTATGTTGTGCAAGTAAAATGCAATAATGACGATGATTTGATGAAGTGATCGTGGTGAAGACAAGATGGTACGAACTCTACTTCACTACAAGAAATATGTCATTGAATGGTCACTGTTTTTCATTTGTGACCTTTTTGTGACCAAAAATAGTTGGTCAGAAGATGGCCGTCATTAATGAAACTTAACGACATTTTTTGTGAAATGGTCGTAGAAGGCAACGACCAAAATAAAAGGTCGTTGGTTCTACGACCAATTATTTTGGTCACCGCCAACATGCCCACACCACATCAGATCCGGCGTGGCAAGCTGACTTGGCAAAATTGAGGCCAAATGAATTGGTCGTTGATTAGAATCAGCCCAGTCTAGTTTCATGCTTTACATGGGCCGAGCCCAAAAATTCTATCTTTTATATTTTTTTTCCTCTCAATTTTGGTCAGCTACATGGGCCAAGCCCAACACCTTTTTAATTTTTTGGGCCACAACCTTTACAGTCCAATTTTTTGGGCCTCACGCTTTTTACATTTAATTTTGAAGATGGTCCCACTTGTTAGTTTTCTGATGTTGTTTTGTCATTTCAAAATAGGTCCCACTAGTGAAATGGACCCCAGTTCTCAGAAATGATGTTTAGGTCTGACACATCTGTTCTCATTTGTGCAATTAACAATAATTTGATTCAAAGAGAGCCTATAAGGCATAATATTTCATACAACAGACAAACAAAGTACATTACAATCATGCATAGTACAAATCTGGTATTCATCTATAAAAATACAACTAAATACACATATAACTAGCTCCACCGAGCTAGAACACATTGCTGGATGTGGTCTTTCTTCGGGATTCTTCTTTCTGGAGCTCAACTTTTGAAGAATGAAGGCCAGCATCTGCGGGCTATAAATCAGACAAGTTAGCAACATAATCAAGTGAAGCCATGCACATAACATTCTCCTAACAGAATAGTTGTAGAATTTGAGATCTAATCAGAAACCATGCATATAACATTCTCATAACAGCAAAGCTGAGATATATTTGTAAAGTCCAAATGATAAGTACCAACCCAGTGCCAGATAACAGAGAAACTATGTCAAGTTATTCTGATTTCCTAATGTGTGTGTCGCATGATACATGCATCAAGCATCAAGCCAACAAGCATTAGTATGAGTAGATACCTGACTTCGTGTAGATGCTATGGATGGGGCTACAGTAGAACATCTGGTTCGCATCATTGTTGACACTAGACGTTGCCGGTACTTGTCCATTTAGAAGTCTGCCATGCGCTCCTGTCGTCGCCGGTGAACAAGACCTAGCCAGAGAGGATTTGGTAATTCTAAAATAACATTAACAACAAAAAAGCTAAAAAGGTGCTTTAAGATAGTGAACCAGTGAATATTACTTATATTTAGTGCCTTATATGACAATGGTTGGATTAGTACAGTTGTTGAAGCAACACTAAGGTGATCATGTAACATAGAGTCAGGAATTCTATGCTTATTATTAAGAAAAAAAGGTTACAAGTTAAGCCTTTGTTTAACAGTGGGTCTAAGGAAATCAACTATGCATTTGGTGAGTGTCGTGGGGAAACACGATTACCTATGGGGCCGTCGGCCCCTTGTGGTTTGGAAAGGGGGAAGATCACGTTGCACAAAGAGCAGAGGCCATGAAACAACACGATGGTGGTGACGTTGGTGGTTTTTACCCAGGTTCGGGCCACTGAGAAGCATAAAACCCGGCCTACTCCTGCTTTGGTGGATTCGATGAGGGAACACGACGAGCACGTAGCGCTCAAACCCAGCAAGGTCGCCTCAGGGAGAGCAGCTACGAGCGTACAAGGTTCGAATCCTTTGGTAGGTTGCCTTGGACCTCCTTTTATAGCTTAAGGGGTGACCACGGTGGTAAAACAATCTTTATCTAATAATTAGATAGCTAACAGTGCTATCATACCTAACTCTGACTATTGGGACAAAGTGCATTAAATGCACTGCTAGGTGTCATGCTGAGGATGGAGCCCAGCAAGCCTGTCGTGCCGCTTAACCATATCCTGCCTATCTGCTTGACACGCCTCTAGACGGGTGTCATATGAGGGTAATCTGTCTTCCAAATGGCTGCCACATGCTTAGTGGAAGCCATTTAATCACTTGGGGGCTCGACATCGCACTGATAACTGATTTGCGTCGCGGTGCGGTGGAGCAGTGGAGTGGTGGTGCGGTGGAGCGGTGGTGCGGTGGTCCCTTGGCGGGGAGATTTGCCCTTGGCAGACCCAGCAAGCTTGTCGGGGAAATCTTGGACTTGTCCTATGGGCGGCCTCGTCCCGGCCAGGCTCTCCTACCCGGCAGGGGAGGCCTTCCCAAGGTGATGCTCTGTTGTCTTGTTTGTCTTGGTCTTCTTGATCCGCTCCTTGATCTCACGAAGGGCGGCTTCTCTGACTTGGCCTTGCTTCGTACGTTGGTTTAGCTATGCGATGCCGACACGCCTGTGTATAAGTTTAGGCAACAAACGTAAATGTTTGTTGTACCGACAGGAGCCCCCGGGCCTGACCCATGACGCCCAACACCATTGTTCAATTCCCATAGCACCTATTTTTTCCATCAGATTTTTCAAGGTGATGTCCGCTTTTTAACTAGAATAATTTCAAGAAAACCTGAGGTAGGCCTGCCTTTTAATTAGAATAGTTACAATAGAACGTGTTTTTTGTTTATTTTTTCATTGAAATATACATGTAGTGCCATTGGACATACTAAAGAAGAATAGATCTATAAATGTGTACAACTAATTCAATGCTAGCCTAGTGGCGAACTTCCTTGTACATTATGCCCGTCACCACGGTTCAAATCTTACGTACTGTTTTTACTTCAGATTTTTTAAAATATAACATGATAGGTGGGTCCACTTTTTAATTAGACTTGTTTCAAGAAACGTGTTGTTTTGTTTCTTTTATTTTACTACTAAATGTACATGTAGTGGTGCGCCATGATGGCTTTCACTAAAAAAATGTACATGTAGCATGTAGCGTCTGTTTCTTTCCTAAAAAAAGTATACTTTCATTATACATACTACAGAAAAATTAGCTACATTAAGTACTTGTACTTCAAAATTATAGGAAGGAGACTTTCATAGTTCTCCATATATCATCTCTTTATACCCGTTGATTTTATGTTAACCATAGTTTTGCAGAAATGTTAACGCCCACACGTGTGGGCATCAACCATCTTGACCACACGCCAGCATCACCGTTGGGTACCTTGTGCACGAATCTTGGCACAATCCGGTCGTTTTTCTGCGCCACGTAGGACGAGTCGCGTGTGCGGTATGCGAGACAGTTCGCCCGCACGTTGGTTGCCCTCCCGCGGTCAGCGGTTGCCACTCGGGGGCGTGCGGTGGAACTGCTATGCGCCCGCATGCCACGCGGCGACCGCGGTTGACGTCAAACACGTCGCACACCTCTGCCCCCTCTCCCTCACGGTTCCATTTACTCACACCCGCACCGCAGTTACTGGCACAACCCACTCGCACTTCAAAGCATTGGAGGAGAAGGCGAGGGGAGAAGGCGACGGCGGAGGCGGAAGAATCGACGGTGTTCGCGGCCGTCGGTGGTGGTCGCCAGAACGCAGTGGCTTCGCCGGAGCGCCTGCGGGGTGAAGGTAATGCTCGCTACAACTCTGGCAATCCCTTCCTGCGTTTTCCCCCCTTCCCTCCCTGTTCAATTCCTCTATCGAAATTCGTAGAGATTCAGACGATTCGGCGATGCGTCTGTATTCCCGCCGGTGGTGAAGTCGTCTGCTAGCCGCTTTTGGTGGCACCGAGTAGTTTCGTCGCCGCCGCGGCGGCGGCCTCGTCGGTGTGGTTATGCCTGTCCGGAGGCACGCACTAGTCTTGCCTTTGGATTGGGCAGGTGTCTCCCGATTTGTTTGATGCGCATTGGTTCGAATTGGTGTTTGCAATCAGTTCGGGGGAGAACTTTGAGGTTGAATTTGAAGTCACTGTAGTTGCCATTGAACCCTAGATCTAGTTAGTTGGTTTTTGAAACTGTAGTATGAGGTAAACTTGGTAGTTTGATTAACTATCATGATTATACGGCAACTAACTTCCTGAACAAATGTGATAGTTGCCACAAACGTGTTCTCCCATGCGGCAACAAACTTACTAAAATGACTGTGATAGTTGCCACAAATAAGCTTCCTCATGCGGCAACAAACTTACTAAAATGACTGTGATAGTTGCCACAAATAAGCTTCCCCATGCGGCAACTATTTTTATTGAATGATTGTGATAGTTGCCACACACACGCTCTTGCATGTGGTAACTAATTTGGTGAATTACTGTGATAGTAGCCAAAAACATTCTTTTTTATTGTGGCAACTAATTTTTTTGTGAATGATTTGTGATAGTTACCACACGGTGTTAATGGTAAAGTGTAGTAAATCGGTAGTCAATTCAGTTTCAGGAGCCAACTACACTGGATGGCAAATAATGTGCACATCAAGTGTGCCTATTGCCACTTGGATAGTATATTCATGTGGCAAATGGAATGTGAACACACTGTCTGTTGCCATAATGCAGATAGGACAGTGTGGCAAATTGGATGCATAATGTGGCAACCAATTTTGCATATCAATTGTGTCAGATGCCATACATACGCTTTGCATGTGGCAAGTTTTTGGCTTACCACATCATGTCTGTTGCCATGTTACAGTCAGTACAATGTGGCAAATTCATTGTACTTCAGACGCAATTTTTTTGTTTTTCCACAATGACTTTGTGATATCTGAACACAATTTGGCAATTTTCAGGTTCTTGATTAGATGTGGGTTCATTGCTTTTTTTTGTAGTATGTGTTGCATTTCAGCACGGCAATTTCACCCTAGCACATTTCTGCCGCTGAACAGGTGGCATTTTATTGGTGTACTTTTAGGACAGTGTGTGAGCTGCCACATCATAGTTTTGGTGATGTGGAGGATTTTGTGACTTTCTATCATACTATCTTGGGCTAACATGGCATCTTCAACATTTATGTTTTCAAGTGCATTTACCATCTGTACACTTTTTTTACTTGATAATGCAACCAACGCGCTTACTTGCCACGTTTATGTTTTCGACAATCATAGGAGGGGTGCTTGTGTGTTCATGTTATATTTTTGCATTCACTAGTTGACATTTTACATTAGGGTGGCAACTGCTTACCTCTTGCATTTACATTTCCACCATGACAATTTGGTGCATTCCTATCTCGTGAGAATGGCTCGTGGCAATCATCAAATTGATGATGATGATTTCATGGATCCACCAGTAATGTCGGGCAATCGGACGGAGAAAAGAGGGTGATGAGGTAACTGTCCACACATCCCCGCCCTGCTCCTGCTTTATGTTACTGGTTGGCACCTCGAGCTTGCAGTTGTCTGTCATGAACTAAAATTTCATGATATTGCAAAACATGGCAAAAACTGATCACTTCTTGTCTGTTTTTTTGCAGAAGAAGAAACGTATTCGCAATAGAGCCTCCCAAGAACGACTGACTGCGTTGACTGACAAATTCACCGACGATCAGAAGGGAGCTGCTGCTGAGATGGGTATGCAGAGCTCGATGGATGTCCGCTTAACGAACCTTGTCAACTCTGTATGCGACTGGCTTGGTGAGATCTACCACCCCGCCTCCAGGGAATTCGTGATTCCGGGACGTGGAAGACTACCGTTGAACGAGGAATCCGTGTTCTGTACTTTGGGTGTGCCTCGTGGACATATCAAAGTCCCGTACGAGGTCAATAATGAGATAGAGGAAGCGTTGTTCCCCCGTTTGTTTCCTGGATTGGAAGCCATGCCGAACACGTCTGCACTGGCAGATTCGCTGCAGGCCATGACGGCGCATGGAGATGTTTTCAAGATGAAGCTACTCATGTACCTCATCTCAGCTGTTTTTGCGCCGACCACTTCTCTTCGCCCAAGCAACAAATGCTTCCCCATCATGGTGAATGATCCATCTTTACTACTTTATTTTCCTTCAATCTTTTTTGGCTCCGATGTCATGTGTAAAGCTAGTGTCTACCAGTGTTTTCGATGTTTTTTTCCATTTGATTTCTGATGCGGCAACCTTTTTGCCCTGAAATTTTGTGTGGTGCAGGAGGATCTGAAAAATCTGAAGAACATGAATTGGTGTAAGTTTATTGCCGACTTCCTGCACGATGCATTCTCAAGCAAGATGTACTAAAAGGGTTGTCGACTGCATTTAATGGTATTTTTTTACCAGTTCTTTCTGTGAACACTGTTTTTTAACACACTTCTATACATGCATGGCAACCTGATAATAACAAGATGGCAACTATCATAATGACAATATGGCAACTGCCATCATATTAATATGGCAACTGTTATCACACTATGATGGCAACTGCCATCTTAGCAATATGGCAATTGCCATCACACTATGATGGCAACTAGCACATACAGAAGGCAACTTCTTCTTTTTATTCCATTCTTTTCATGAACATCAACTTGATTACTATGGGAACATAGATTATCCTGTTTTTTTACTAGACAAGTACCCATGATGGCAACTGATATTTCTTTCTTTGTAAATTTGTTTTAAATCAGCTCATGTATGTCATTTGTCTTGATACATCCATCGTGGATTTCATCGGGATAGGAGGCCCGCCCGCCTACATACGCTTTTGCTGTTTCTACGTGGACTATCAACGCTGTCAAGGTTGTGCTTGCCATGAACAAGGTGACTGATACCAAATATGGAAAACTGCAGGTTAGTTTTGGTTTCTCTCTCCACACGGCATGTTTACAAATTTGACATGAGGCAACTGTCCGTGGTTCATAAGGGACGACTACCTTTTTTGTTATCCATGGTTGTCTGCGTATTGTATCCATGTTTGACTCCACATGGGAACTCTTTCATTCGTGCTGAAACTTACCTTCAATCTCTTACATCCTTGCTATTTTTTTTTGTTTTCTTCTAGCTGATGGCCAAGCATGCTATAGACTACAACGTGTTTGGGGGGCCTCAAAACTTTGATAAGTGGATGGACGTGCACTCAGCTTCGTCTTGCCCTACGGAGGTAATCAAATTATCTACATCTATGGTTTGCCGTGGATTATTTGTTGATGTCGCGCAAGTGACTACAATATGGGTGGTTGTTGATGCTTCTTGTTTTGTGCACAGGCGAGGGCACCTGTTGAGCATCTAATTGGGCAGTTTGCATCTGAAATGACCGGCTTGCTCGGGAAGTTGGTTGAGGGGTGGACGTCCCTCAGTGGCTTTGACAGCGACGCGGTTGCGAGGCAGTTCACTTCATTTGTCCCAGAACGTACACATCGGCCAACCGGTTGCCGTGGCCGGTATGACTACAACAGTTCCCAAGAGCCCGGTGACACACAAGATGATCTAGATGGAGACGTTGGCCTCAGCAAGGATGACGACGATGACATGGAGAATGTGCAATAGGACACCGATGATGATGAACATGCTGAAGTTCGCGTAGGTGATAACAAGGGCAAGGATGCAACAGATGTCCCCCCACCAGAGAAAGTCAAAGAACATACTGACTCTGAGGCGAGGGGGTGTTGCCATCAATGAGGGGGAGGGCTCCAGAGGATGTTGGGCAGGGTTCTCCTGGCAAGAGGTCTAGGACCGATCCCGTAGCTGCCAGGAGGAGGTTTGACTCATAATTTTAGTTTGTTGCTTTGTCTATTTTCTTGGAACAGACTCATCCCTTTCCTGCACTTGTTTTTTGTCAAGCGCGGCAATGAGTTTGTTGTCTGACAATTGCCACCTTTTTTCCCCCAATCTCATACGTGCAGCGAGCCGACCGCTGGTGGACGAGCAGTTACGAAGAAACAGGCGCCAACGCCAACCCGTGTTTCTGCTCGGTTGAACAAAGGTGCCCCCACTGCCGGTGACACCCCTTCCACCAGGTCTTCTCCTCGTACGACGACGACCAACACCGGGGATCCTGTCGTGTTGCCAGACCTGAGGAAGCCAGTCAAGAAGTAGGTTTCTCCACGTGCTTTCATTGACATAGTGCTATTTCTTCTTGATTTTCCAGTGCAACTGTTCAACTTGTCACATGGTCTTTTGTCATCGTCCCCCACGTGGCAACTGTTGTTTTTCCAAATGATTTCTTCCTTCATTTTCAAGTGTATGTCAACTCCTATTGGTTTTTACATGGCAACTGGCATCTATGCCAAATGGCAACTCTTCTGTACCTAATGGCAACCGCCATATTTATCGTTGGCTTGTGTGCTCATCCCATAGTGCTCGATCATTTTTATCATTCTTCAAGTTGGCTAATATGGCAACTACTGATGGATTTTGTACGGCAACTGCCAACTATGTCACATGGCAACTCATGTTCCCCTTACATGGCAACTACCAGCTTTTCCACTTGTTTTCATTTTTTTTAAGATTTCTACCATGGCAAATATATTTTGTTCATTTTTTTAATACCCTTTTCATGTGCTCTCTTTTTTTGCTGGGTGAAGAAGACCACTATGCGCGGGTCCAAGCATATCATTAAGGACCCACTCGAATGCCTGCATTCAAAGTTGTCAACAGGGGGCAACTCAGATGTTCCCGAGGCGCCAGGCGACAATACTGCTGCTGCACCATCAACTGCTCCCACTAACTCTGATGAAAGTGGCCGACCATCTCTGCCGGCTGCAGATGTGCGAGCGAGAACAACAGCATCCGTACATCAGGGAGTGACGAGTCGGTATCTGCCAGGACAGCTGAAATAGTGCCAACTCTTCTGGCAATGAAGGATGCTGCTGTGAGCCATGCCACCCCATCAGCAAGCGTTGAAGTGGACGCTCCTGAGACCAACCTAAGCAAAGAAGATTCCCGCTCATCGACCTTTGTTTCCAAAGCGGCGTGCGTGGTGACACTCTGTGTCCCACGATGCGAAGCGGAGGCGGCGATTCACAATGATATGCCATCTACAGGTGAGAGTCTTGGCACAACAGCTTCAGCTCCTGTCGGTGCAGATACTGCTAAGGCGACCGTTTCGCATGCTGGTCTTCCACCTAGGCGTCGTAGCCCCCGCAAGCAATCAACAGCCATACCCAACGCACCGGCTGTAGCTAGGAGCAGCAGAGACGATTCTGGTTATGTCCCTGCGTCCACACTGTTCCCCCACCTGCCACAAGCAATGCGATGGAGAAACCGGAAGACCGGAGCACAACTGATGCAGGTGTCAAGCCGGTCACGAGTGACGCAGGTGAACGTCTGGATCAGAGTGCGCCTTTACCCGCAATGGAAATCCCCAGCTTAAATCTGCGCACTTCCAAGCTCCCAGTCAATGTGGGTGTCCCATACAGCCCAAACAAGAAGATTGTCAAGAAAGCTGCGGCTGATACCGCTGACAATACGCCCCGCCCTACAAATAAGCCCGATCATTCTGTAGCGGCCGATTCAGATATGTTTGTTGATCTTTCACCTTTGGATTCTGCCCCGCAAGTTGTTCGTGGTCCGGCAAGTAGGCATGAGATCCACCCAATGGCCTTCACCCCACCGAAGCTTGGTCTTGGCATCGGTCAAGATGAACCCGGTGGTGCCAGATCCTATGCCGCTTGCATTTGCTGTCCCGGGAGGCATGCCCGCAATGATGGCGCAGCCAATGGTCGAGGGCAGGAAGGCTGTCAAGTTTGCAGAGCCGATAGTTCAATGTACATTTATCATGTGCTTATATCATTTTCTTGTATACATCTTTGTAGTTTGACTATTGTCGCAATCGTATTTTCTTGGGGGGGTCCTCAATCATGATGGGGGCAACTGATATGTGATGACATGGCAATCCGGATTTGATGCACCATGTCACCTACATTATTTTTGCTGCCATCTTGTATTTCACATTTTTGAGCAACCACATGGCAACCGAAGTTGATTCAACATGGCAACTGTAGTTTACATCACATGGTAAATCTGATTGCATTACACATGGCAACTGGAGTTGTTGCACTATGCCATCTGTACTTTTTTTGTTTCCATGCTGCATTTTCCCCACTCGGCAAGCACATGCCTAATTTAGTTAGCACAACATGGCAACTGTAGTTGCTGCGACATGGCAACTACAGTCAAACCAGATGGCAACTACAGTGCAACTACATGGCAACTGTAGTTGCCACACCATGGCCACTGCAGTTGCACCACACATGGAAACTCCCCACTTTTTTGTTCCTACATCTCACATAATGCACTCTACCTTCTCACAATGCATCTGTTTTTAATTTCTACGCATCCTAATCCACTTTTTTGATACTTGCAGCCACCCCTGAGGAGATTTCACCGTCACTTGATGAAGCTTACTACAGGGTCGAGGAGGCAGCATTGCATAGGAGGACCTCACGAGGACAAGGCCAATCAAGTTCCAACGTGCCTGCAGATACGGTATCCGAGGATACCATCAGGAGTGCCACCCCTGGTTCTATGAGGCAGCAGAGGGTAGTTCACCCACCTCCCTCGGAAGACTACGATCCCGAAATCAGGGCCACTAAGGAAGACTCAAATTGCACGATATTGTCAAGCGCTTTGGAAATGCGAGGTCCAAAGAAGCAAGCACATGAAGGAGCTGGAAGCGTAAATGACCACACCCCATAATCTCTCATTTTGCTTTGTTCCTTTTTTTACCATTCATCTTCTTTTTTTGTACTTTCTATACATGATCCGCTTACGTTTTACTTCTTTCATTTTTTACTTAGTAGGCATGATTCTTTCATGTTATATCGTTTTCATACAGCTCATGTTTGGACAGAACCAAGGTCATTCAATGCGGAGCGACGTACGTCGACCTGGGTGATCTTGCCGAGTCCGTGAGGCCAAACGGCAAAATGTCGACGAATGTAGTTGCATGCGGGATTGACTACATCAACAATCATATGGACGTGTGTGCCGACAAAACAATCATGCATTACAGTGTGACCTGCAAAATATGGGATGGTGACTTCCACCACAAAATCCTGAGGAAGAATTTTGCACAACACGATGAATTCAAGCTCACAATGAAGAAATATGTGAGTATTCCTTCCCTGCTTGCACTTTTTTTTCACATGGTATGTTTTTTTGCTATCTTCTGCACTCTGTTCATGTGGCAGATGTTTCATGTGGCAATAGCTGCCGTGCAAACTGACTTTTTGATTTCTTGCATCTCATACAAACTGTGTGGCAACTTCATAGAAAAATACACGGCAAAATTTGTGCATACATGGATGGCAACTTTCTTTCAACTACCCCCACCCATAACCAAACAGTCTACATGATTCTACTTTTTTTTGTCCCTCTGCGGTTCTTCATGTGAACTTTGCTTCTCATTTCCCTCACTTTTAAATGCAGGTCATGTTCCCCATGTTCTAGGAGCTTGCACCACATGACCAACACGACAAGTGTGGTCACCATTATGCGATCTGTCTTGACCTGAAGTACCAGCGCTTTGAGGTGCTTGATTCAATGCGTTCGGCAGCTGAGGCAGACCTTACTACGCATGCTGAATTCTTCATCAACAACCTCAAAGAGACATGGAACCGTCACTATGAACACTCAAAGGTCCAGATCAGACATTTCCCGGTTCAGTACGTGGCGACTACGAAGCAAGGGAACACGTAATTTCCTACCCCCATCCTCCATGTGCCATTTACATCCATCCAACCCCTCTTTTGTTGTTACATCTGAATTGAAGTCTATCAACGCTATATACGTCCTTTTGCGAGTTCACCGACTCTTTTCATTGTGCAGACGGATTTGTGGCTTTCACACGTTGGAATACGTTGCAAAGTGGGAAGGTAGACTTGTCCCATTGTCACATCCGCAACGGTCGTTGAGCTCGGAAAATCTACACGTGGAACTGGTTGACGAATGAAGATTTCAACAAGCGGTCTGGAGCACGCGAGTTTGTGGAGGATGTTGTCAAGAAAGTCATCAAGAGGTACAAGTGATCACGCGGCGATACACACCGGACGCATGCCTTACGTTATGTTGCCGAGGAATGTAAGGTACTATCTCTTTTGTTCTCGTCAAAAACTATGGTTGTGTGTATTGTTATGACTGCAACCCCGCGTAGGCTACTATGTAGTGGTGGTG
The DNA here is from genome assembly GCA_021605145.1 of Aegilops bicornis. Taxonomy (NCBI): domain Eukaryota; kingdom Viridiplantae; phylum Streptophyta; class Magnoliopsida; order Poales; family Poaceae; genus Aegilops; species Aegilops bicornis. Next base: position 228,370,468 of record CM038675.1, read on the forward strand.
TGTGAGCGACATTTGAATAGATTCTGTAATATATGTGTGGATGTGAACCTACTTAGGCATGACAGCAGATATGTTTTTTATGTTTATCATTATTACTATGGTTTCATCGTTTGTATCGCCCGTTTGCTGTTTCGAATGCGTCACGATGTTTTAAAACATGGCAAATGTAGTTCATCAGACATGGTTAGCGAAATTCATCGTCGTTGTTCATTTGGACGTTTTGCTTCTTCTATTTCATCACTAACTTCACCGGCTAGCATGGTAGGTTGATCATGTAGCCACAACCTTTGCTGCGGTTTACACAACACAATATGTGTCACTAAACCGCGTCGATTTTTTCATGTAAATATATGCGATGCAGAGTCATTACAAATACCATGGCATATTTTCAGTACAACTAACATGGCAGATCCAGTACAAACAACACGGCAGATCCAGCATAATTAACATGGCAGATCCAGCATAACTAACATGGCAAATCCAGTACAACTAACATGGCAGATCCAGTGCAACTAGCATTTGCATATTTTTCAGTATAAAATAGTATGGCATATTTTTAGTATAAAATAGCATGGCATATTTTTAGTATAAAATAGCATGGCAGATTAACTACACATAACATGGCAGATCAAGTACCCATAACATGGCGATTAAGTACCAATAACATGGCAACTACATTTATCCATTCAATGCATTCTCCTTCAACTTCTGAAGCCCCTCTAGAGTCATTATCCAAAATTCAAAAAAAGTTCACAACATATAGGGTACAAAATAAAATGTCTGCAAGGACCATGTCACATTGCCCCAACTTTTGCTTACGGATTGCCCGTCCCTTTCTTCGTTTTCTTGTGTTTTGCTTGAATCTCCAATCCCGATTTCTACCTTATCTCTCTTGGACGACCCTTTGTGATGGAACGTGGTGGGTTCCTGACCTGGGTTTGTGTGCTTGCTGTTCCATATCCTATCTCAGAGTTTTCAGATGATGGCCCCGTGGATGAAGGCACACTTGATGTGCGGGGGAACCGGTGTAAGGCTTCCTCAGCTTTCCTCTTCTTGATCTCATCAAGCTCTCTTTTCAGGGCCTTCCTGTGTTTTCCTGCGACTCTCGCTGTCTCATCACTCTTGCACGCTTCATCAATTAGCTCAGCATAGTTCTTTGTCGGCTAGCGTGCCTCACGGCTTCCATGGTTGCCTCAGGTCTCTCGTCATGCACAGCCAGAACTGCTTTTGTTGTCTGCGGCGCAAACGCGTCGTCAGCGTCCCAAGTCCATCGCTGCCTTATGAAATGGCGGGGCATGCGTGTCACAGCGTTCATGTCCATTACTTTCAGTATGTGACAGCACACAATGTCGTCCCGTTCAAACTTGTAGCATTGGCAGTAGTATTCGCCTTGTTCGATCGAGGCTTTCACGAAGTAGTTCCTTCCTTTGTCCGGATCTTCAGGTTTTGAATCCGACATGCCCAAAATGGAACATACCTTGAACGTATGTTTGTCCACCTGGAAAGCCGTGAACATGCTGGCACGCTTTATTTCTTCCTAGAATCCGCAAGTTTTGTTTGTTTTTCTGTTAAACTATCGTGTGATCTTTTTTTGTAGCGCCTTATGTTGTCATGGAAATAGAAATAGATTTTTGTTTGAACATGGCAAACATAGTATACTGAACATGGCAAACATAGTACACTGAACATGGCAAACATAGTACACTGAACATGGCAACTGCGATAAACTAGACAAGGCAAGCGTATTGCATTTTCAACTGACCATTGTCATTTCCACACCAACACTCCTCACTGGAAGCCCTTTGCATAAAACATGGCAACTGAATTTTTATTGAACATGGCATCTACAGTTGAGTAAACATGGCAACTGCATTTTTCAACAATCATGGAAGTTTGCATTTTTAGTAAACATGGCAAGCGCATTTCATGAAATGTGTATAGAATATAACGTTTTTCAGTTGACGTTGGCATTTGCATACCAACATGCCCCAATGGCAGTACAGTGCACTAAACATGGCAACTGCACTTCATTGAACATGACAAACAAAATTTTCATTGAACATGGCAACTGCAGTTGAGTAAGCATGGCAAATAGTATTTCATTACACATGGCAATCGCATATCATGGCATGCATTGCACCCTATAAGTCATCTCTTGCCTTAGTGCTTTTTGTGCAAATAAGACCGTGAACGCAATCGACTTACTTGTTAAAGATCTTGTTTGTGTATATCTTGCTCATTTGCCTCTCCATCGGTAAATCGTTAGCAATTTCGGCTGCTTTAAGCGCGGTGGTAGCTTCTTCTTGTAGCTCGAGATCCTAGAATTTTTTGTTGCAAAGCTGTGTACGCTTGGCAAACTGTAGCAATGAGTTGCCGTGGCTCACGCATCGCTTAAAAACAGCATTGAACCCCTCATTGCGCTGCGTAGTCGTGAAAGGAAAGAAGCACCGCATGAAGTAGGCGGGCACCCAGTACATTCGCTTCTCCCACGGGTTATCAAAGCGTCGTTGTCTTGGACTTGATATGTTTCAATCATGGCCATCCAGCTCCTTTCAAACTCTTCCACCGTCAAGCTGTGGTCCACGACAGCTTCGAGCCTTTGTGGAGCTACGGGCCGGTCAACAAAGAACGGTCCTAGCGTCTCTTGACCTTCTTTATAATGTGCCACTGCGATTGCACATGCTAACGGAAATACCTCCTCTATGCCTGCACGCATGAGGAAATCCTGGTTTGTTATTATGTTCATTGGAGCAAGTCCATCCATGCACTCCAAGAAGGTCTTGAACAGCCAAACGTACCCATCCGTGTCTTCGTTCGAACGAGCAGGCCAGCGAACTGCAACGAATGATTGTGGTTATTTATTCCTATGAACGGAGGCGCATGGCATCTTGTAGATATTAGTCGTGCGTCGCGTCGAATGAAATGCAATCTCGGAAATGTTTGTAGGCTCTCCTTGCAGGCACCATCCACCCAATACATGTTCACGACACGGTCCTCACCGTCCAATCTTATCCTGTAGAAGAAATCTGGATCTTCCTTCGCTTTCTCATCGAAGTAGGCCATTGTGGCCTCAATGTCAGCCAGCTTGCTCTCTCTACGGTACTTGGCCTGTAGGTTTGTGACGTCAGCTGGTATGTACGGCATGCTTCTCAGTTTCCCCTTTTTGCTGTGGATGAGTGATAGTATCTGGACCATTCTTGATGGACCTACGTTACAATCATGTAGCAGCTTTACGAATTGCCTTTCGACTGGGGTGAGACCCTCTGTGGGTGGTCAGAAATTTGACCAGATCGAACTTCTTTATGAGTTTGTGGTTGTGCTCGTCAAAGTACTCAGTGACCACATATTGTGTTCCATCTACGTTTAGCTTACACCGGACAGGTCAACCCGTCTTGAGAATGATCCCTCTCTTTCGTTCCGGAGCAGCGGGCACAACACCTTTCCCTTTCTTGTTCCTTCGTGCCTTGTGGCACCTCATCTCACCTCTGCTATACTCGTTAGTTTTCTTAATTTTTCTATGGTATTCGGTGTTGACGGCAAACCCATGGAACTTTGCATATGTCTGGTAGAATTCCTTTGCTTCTGCAAACGATTCAAATCTCTGCCCAACATACGGTGGCTGAGGTACCATGATATCTGGTTGCCCATCATCTTCATCCCCTTGTGCCTCGTCGTCAGTTTCATCATTTACTTCAGTATCGGCAACAGTTTCATCGATTTGAGTGTTGCCAGTGCTTGTGTTCAAAGGGATGGCTGTGGGAATTGCTGGAATGATTGCCATTTCTGACACTGACTCGGCATTATTTGCGGCATGATTGTCTGCTGGCTGGGGGAACGCGTCTTAAGGCGCTCGTAGCTTCCCTTGATAGATGTGCCCGCGGCCATTGTTCATCAGAGTTGTAGGACTGTAATGGAAAAAGCAGTGCGAGTAAGATTTTTTTTGCTTGAATAACATGTTTATCGCAACAGATGACATCAACGTCGAGTGATTTGGCATTACATCATTCGAACAGCAAGATGTCAGTTTACGCGTGGACATGTGTGGCAAATGTAGCTGTCCAGTCATGGCAGCTCTGATTCAACAAACATGGCAACCTTTGTTTGCCAATGCACGACAACAAGCTCCTTTTTTAGTATGAAAACTTGGGTTCTATATGCATGGCATTGCAGTCCTGCATTCATGGCAAACATCGCTACCAACAAATGGCAACCACTGTGTTCTAGCAACAAAACTACTGCATTATAAGATTGATCTCACTAGGCGAAATGTGTCCAACCATTAGTGATGCATACATGCTTTTAGCAGTTGGCAATTTTTCAAAGACAATACATGACTCATTTGCACGCAACCACTTTTCAGTGTTTTATGCTTCGTTCTTGTCCACCATCACTGCTTCAATTCTTTTTTTCGGCACGTGCGTTTTTTGCCAGAAAAACAAATGTAGTGCTGTTTTGTGGTTCAGTTTTTTCCTTACCTTGTTGTGCTGCATGTGACCATCTTGTGTGGTCTGTGACACCAAAATGACATGCTCCACCTGCAATTTGTGAATCTTGCCACGAGGCGTTTGCGGTTACCACCTTGTAATAACCTGTAAGCATAGTAGTGGTTGGTCAATTCATGGCAAATGCAGTTTGTGCTAGCACGAAGCGTAGTTGCCTCGATGTGGCAAGCTGCAGTTTTCTGGCATGGCAACAGCTGTAGTTGCACTTTGGTATGGCAACTGCAGCTTGTTCCTCCATGGCAGCTGCAGCTTGTCATGGCATAGCAATCAGAAGTTACATTGCCATGGCAATCGCAGTTCTTCCTCCATGTCAACTGCAGTTGTCCATGGATGGCAACAACGATTTTCGAGGATGACAACCGCAGTTATTTAACCATGGCAATTGTAGATGTCCGGTCATGGCAAGTGCAATTGTCAACTATGCTCATACGCTAATTGAGCATCCGCAACTTCACTTTTTTATGGACTCACTTGTGTATGACGTCGATGGCGGTACATGGGTGCTGCACGATGCCACGTCTTTGCATGAAGGCTCTGCATTTTTCACCCGTCATAACTCGTGAGTCCTTTTCCCATTTTTTTTGCATGTTCATTTTTCATGTCCACACCAGTATGTGCTCTTTTTTCGTATGCATTACCTTGATTAGCCATATTAGCTAGTTGAAGTTGGCTGCCCGTACATTTGTCAGTGTTAGCGCCTTGTGACTGAACCTGCCACGGGGGCCCCCTAAGAGTGTTGTGGTCATAAGAACCTGCGAAAAAATGACAGTGTACGACATAAGTAGAATGTCATCTTCATCGTTCCGAAGATGGCAACTGTTCTCTTCTTTTGTTATCACGCATCATACCAATGCTCGACATCGTTTCTAGTAGTGGCGACAGCGGTCCTGCAGAGATGAGTTGATCTGTACTCGATGCATCCCAAGGGGTGTTTCGGCCTTCGAGAACCCCAAGTATCAGCGCCATCTTCGTGATTCATTCTTTCCGTGTCTCGCTTCTTTCCAATATGTTCTCAATCACTGCATGATCAAAAACGCATCAACAATCCACAAGAATTGTATTCTTCTGCTGCTTGCACATAGAAGATAGGGATGACAAGCAACAGGTCAACTAGGTGGCAGCTACTGACAACGAAAGGTGGCAAATGTCGTTGTACAAAAGTGGCAATTAATTTTTCCCACCCCCTTTATTCCAAAATTGTCCCTCCTTTCCTTTTTTAGGGATTCCTACTCATCCATTTTGCCTACCCAACTACTTGCGTCAATCAAATTAGGAACTTAAGTTAATCTCAACACGTAGATCACAAAACTACTGGATCTCAGAACTACTGGTGTTGCCACCCCCCTATAGCATGGATCCAGTACAAGATCGGGGAGATTTTCAGCCTGAAGGATGAGAAGGATGAGATTGGGAGATTTTCACCTGATTTTAGCTGATCGTCTCTGAAGGGCTGGGTTGGAGTGGGGGCCTGGGGGTGGGGAGGGTTGGGGTGTGTTTTGCGGTGGGTTTGCCCTACGGATCTGCTCTGGTTGCCATGGCAACCAGAGAAGGCCGGCGACGGAGGTAGGGGTTCGAGAGGTGGGGGACGATGGCGGCAGTCGAGAGAGGCGATCGAGCGAAGGCCGGGAACGGCTGGATCGTGCGGGCAATGGGTCGTGTGGCCCGGACGGGGCAGTGCGGGTGGGGTTGCCACACACCGGACGTGTGGGCTGTGAAATTGCGCGCCCGGACGCGGTCATGCGGGCGGGTTCCTGTCCACACCACACGAGGCGTGTGGGCGGGTTCGTATCCATGCCACACGTGTGGCAGTTATCGCGACCCTAGTTTTGACTAGTGAGATTTAAAAGTAGATATACATTGTTCGGACTAGAAAAAACACCACGAGCTAGCACATGCAAGAGAGGCGGCCCGCACGCCCGGCGAAGCACGTGGCCGCGGCACGCACGCCCGACGACCAGCACACGTGGGAGACGACAGACAGCACACGACCTTGACACGCATGCCCAGCGGCCAGCAGACCAAGGCGACGGTGAAGTCGCAGTTGCAGGGCTACCGTAGCCGCACACGGGCCCATCTCGCCGAAGCCGGAGGAGGTGCCGTCCCCGCGGAGCGCATCTCTGCGGAACCCGGACGTCGAGATGGCCGCACGGACGACGCGCTCACGCGGGAGCTGGGATGATGCGAGCTCGGGGGGCCTCGCCGGCCCGCCGGCGCAGCCCACCTAAGAGCGTGGCTCTCGTCCGTGCCCGTCGGCGACACACACGCAACACAGACATGAGCAAACCATGCACACATGCACCCAGAAGCAACATATGTGGGCGTGGGAACTCCTGTCCCGCGGGGCCGAGCGGCAGCAGCGGTCAGCTCGTGGCCGGCACCCACGACAGCGGCGACGAGCACGTGCGGCAGCGGGTGGCAGTTCACGCCGCGGCCAGTGCAACGCACGGCCCACCAGCCAGCACACGGCAGCGTGTGCGCACGCAGTGGCAGCCTGCTAGCTAGCACACGCGCATACATGCAACTGCTAGCTAGCACGCCAGGGCCAGCGGCTTGCTAGGTAACACTGGCACAACAGCCAGTGGCTACCCCCGCAAAAAAAAAAAAACAGCCTGCGGCTACCATACACGCCCGGAGCTACGCCTGCCAGGCCGGGAGCATCTACGGCGGGGTGAGCAGGGTGCAGGCCGGAAGGCGGGGCGAGCAGGTTGCAGCAGGTCCGGCGAGATCCGCGGGTCATCGGCCGAGGATGGCGGGCCGGCTGATGGCGCCGTGGGGCGAGGTTGCGTCAGTGTCCTGGCGGCATCGAGAGAAAGGAGAGAAAAAAAAAAGATTAGGCGTTACTACAGGAGTGAAATGCATGGTTGGTCCATAAACTCAAATTAAAAACACACTTTAGACCACAAACTCAAAATCTGCACAGATTAGGCCACAAACTAGATTATGAGGGCACTTTAGGCCAAAAAAACGTTTCGGAGGTCTGATCCTGCACACGTGGCTGCCACCTCGGCTAAGACTAGACCGCTCTGCGAGTGTTATCTTTCCCAGGGTGTTAATTGTAAAATGGACGAAACTGAAATCCCGCGCCAATCACGGCTGGACCAAGCCCTTCCTTTCTCGTACTCTTCTCTGGACGGTTTCCGTGGAGCAGGACGATCGACGGCGACCTAAGGCGGCTCAACGCCGGCAAGCCGTGGATGGCTCGGCTGCGTGAGAAAACCGATCCTCCACCCTTATATGGTATGATCTTCCTCCTCTCCTCTTCTCTTTGCTTCTGTGTCCTCTTCCATGGAATAGGGCATATGTGATCATCGACAATTGGATCTTTTCTTTGTTGTTAATCATTTTCGATGGATTGATGCCAAATTTCTGTACTGAGGTCTAGTTTGTAAGCATGGCTGCCGTTTTGTTCCTATGTGTGGTGATATAAGGGGGGAAACCTGAACCTTTACACTCAGTTTAAACTGAATATATATGTGCAAAAAAACTGAACCCTTACACTTGTTCCTATGTGTGAAAATCTGCTCCGGACAGGTGGAAGAACAAATCGTATTCAGTGCAAAAACTGAAGCTTTACACTTTGTTGTAACTGAATATATATGTGGGAAAGAACTAAACCTTTACAAATTATTCCTATGTGTGAAATCTACACTGTCTAGGTGAAAGAACAGATCATTTTCGGTGCTAAAACTGAACCTTTATACTCTGTTTTAACTGAAAAAATGAACATCTACTCATGTTCAGCGCAAAAACTGAACATATTCTCATATTTAGTGGAGAAACTGAATATATATGTGCCATATTCATTGCATGAACTGAATATAGGTGGTGATCTAAGGGGGAAAAACAGAACCTTGCACTCTGTTTGAACTGAATATATGTGCACAAAAGTAATGTATGTTTTTGTTGAAGTGCAAAGACTGAACCTTTACTTTGTGTTATTGTGCATTGTAGGTCACTGAGTTGGAGAATTTTCACAGTCGAAGGAAAGGTCCACTGCCTAGCAATGCTTTCGTTGAAGAGCACATAAATAATATTCCTGCTCCAAGGGCAACAACAGCAACAAGGGGAGGGATGGCCATAGCAAGGGGAAGAGGAAAGGGGAGAGGAAGGGGAAGAGGAAGAGCAACTAGCTCTGCTACAAGTACTTCTATACTTGATGATGTTGTGCCAACTACCAGAGGGAGAGCAAGAGCGAGAGGCACTACAAGGAGAGCAAGTACAAGCAGGGTCACAGGAAGTATTTCTGTAGTTAATGATGCTATAGGAGCAAGTGGTGCTGCTTCAAACATGGTAGATGATGTCCCAAGAGCAAGCACAAGCAGACCAAGAAGTGGAGGAAGAGGAGATGGTGCAGCCAGAGAGAGAGAGAGAGAAGTAACAAACACGGAAGATTGTACCACTTGCTCTTTGGGTCTCATTAGTTAATTTCCTGGTTTCTGTCATGCTTATGAAAATTGGAGATTTGGTTGTGATACTTTCTGGAACTATGAAGTTGTGATGCGAACTTGGAACCTTTCACTTTTTTAGGGAATGGAACCTTTACTTTTGGAACTACGTAGCAGTTCATATTTATTTCATCAAGCAAGCTTATGAGCATAATCATGTGCACTGTGATGTTATATTTCACATGAATCTGCATGTTATGTGCACTGCCATGTTTATTTCCTGAAGAATGGGGACTTTTTGAAGATTAGTTGTGATTTTCATCTCCTGAATATTGTATGACAGTGATTTTCATACCCCTAAAGATTGTACAACTGTTATTATCATTTCCTGAAACTAATGTAGTTAAAGTGTACACCAATGCAGAATATAATTCAAATGAAATAGTCACTATTGTCCAACTTTATCCTTCATTATTGTACCAGTTTACAGATACATCACACGGAGGTGCATAGAAATTGGGCATAACATCTCACTGTCCATACACCCTCTTCTTCGCACTAAGAAAAGAACAGAAAACACAAAATTAAGACGATCCTGATGTTCTTCAGGGCACTGACTAGCTGCACTAGCATCTTCATCAAAAGCACCATTCTTCACAAGAGCAGCACCTTCAGTTTCTCTATGACATGAGCACTAGTAGTCTGCTCTTTGACATCAGTACAATAACTCTGCTCATGATTGAAAGGGCAACTTCTCCCGGATAGACATCCTTGACATCCTTGATGGCCAGACCAATTTTACCAACACAATCCTTGTACTCCTATTCCCATTTCCAGAAATTGCAAGGATTTTGCCAACCTAAACAACAAATATACAACGAAAGGTTCAGAATTTTGTGTAACCAAAAGAAAAAATGGATCAACACTGGCGCCAGCGAGCTCTGTCGGCAGCTTGTGCGCTCATGGCACCCTTGCGGGCCAGCGACTGGCTCTGCGGAAAGGCAACGGCGAGGGCGCGAGGCTTCCTCTGTCTGAGCAGGTTGCCCACGCGCCCAATCCGTCCATCGCCATGGCTTCCGAAGCCGCGGCCGCCGCCCGCCACCTTCAGCATATGGGCCGCTGGTCCTGCCGCCATCAGCACATGGGACGCCGGTCCCGCCGACTAAAGCACATGCGCCAGTGCCGCCACCCCAATAGCCACTTCTCTTCCTTCTCCGGGGCCGACGCGCTCAACGGCGGTGACTGCTGCAGCGTGAAGAATATGTCGGGGAATTGGGGAAAATGAGTTCGTGAGAGATTTTGCAGCTGCGTCCATTTGCGGAAAGCCCCCTTGAAAATCTGAATCTCGCAGGTGCGTTACAGACTGAGCCGAGGTGGCGGCCACGTGTGCATGACTGGGCCTTGCGAAGCGTTTTCGGCCTAAAGTGTGCTCATAATCCAGTTTATGGCCTAATCTGTGCAAATTTTGAGTTGATGGCCTAAAGTGTGCTTTTAATTTGAGTTTATGGACCAACCATGCATTTCACTCTTACTACAGGTAGATGTGTTCTATGTTATCTCAACACCTCAAAAACAAATCTAAGCTATCATTTTTTTAAAGAGAAATCAAGCTATCTTAAGTTTTGTTTAACAAGTAAATAGTCACACGTCGCTTCTTTATCTGAAATCCCATCAATTATATACGATTCCTGAGTTATGTGAGAATCAACAAGCCACCTTAAAAATTCATAAAAGGAGGGTGAGGTGTCAGGCAGCATGGCTGGGTTGGCTTCTAATTAAGGGGAGTGTTGCCTTCTAATTAATCAATCGTGATTAGCTGGTTTGGGTGTTGGCGTTGTATGTGGTGATGGATGTATGGTTATTACTAGGAAAATGTTTCGTGCATGTGTATGAAGTCGACAAGATGGTTCAAGGCCGTGCTCGGTCACAACATCACTATCAACTACGACTAAAAGTCGAGGATATTGATTCTGAGGTTTTCATGTACAGGGACTTGTTGCCCGGTATGAACATTTATCAAGACGCCATCGGTTCTACACCCTCATATCTTATTTCTTTCTAAAAAAAATAAGCAAATTGTTTTGAAATGGCGAATTTCTGTTTAGAATATAGGAAGAAGATGCATAGATAATAAAATTGCGTTGCGGAAAATTACAAATGTTGTTCATTAGTTGGATGATGTTTGCATTTGGTACCCGCAAAAAAAAAGTCTCTCTCTATTTGATTGAAAATAATTATACACTGTGTTCATTAGTTGGATGATGTTTACATCTGATATTTCTACCAAGTTCTAAAAACCGATGTATGATGCCTTGTGTATTCTTTTAATTGAAACCGAATAGATCGATAGTATTTTTGCCGTACTTTGCCCAGCGTGGGGCTTTCTCATTATATAGACAACAACATATACATTGTTTGGAGTACAAGGCAAGGCTAAGGATCACAACCGATCCTTGCCATAGTTAGGATATACACAATCCCTAAACAATAGGTAGAGCTAACCAACGCTATCGCTTAACACTCCCCCTCAATCTGAACCGACGTGAACGAGGTTTAGATTGGACTGAAATCGACGGAGGGTGAGATGAGTAGCAGGTTTAGTGAACATGTCAGCTAGTTGATCACCAGACGCGATGAACCGAACATCAAGAGCGCCCATGGCCACCTTCTCATGAACGAAGTGGAAGTCAATCTCAATATGCTTGGTACGTGCATGGAAGACATGATTCGCCGATAAATACGTAGCGCCGAGGTTGTCACACCATAAAACTGGGGGTGTCGGGAGATGCACTCCAAGCTCCCGCGACATATCTGTATCCAAGTAGCCTCGGCAGTGCCATTAGCCAGGGCTTTGTATTCAGCTTCGGTACTCAAACGAGAGACAGTGGGTTGCTTACGAGAGCTCCACGAGACAAGGTTTGGACCAAAGAAGATGGCGAAACCGCTAGTGGAGCGCCGATCATCGGAACAGGCAGCCCAATCAGCATCAGTGTAGATGTGGAGAGCACATGAAGGAGAACGTGCAAACTGCAGGCCCGTAGAGACAGTGCCCTTGACATACAGAAGGATACGCTTGACTGCTTCATAATGAACAGTGGGTTGCTTACGAGAGCTCCACGAGACAAGGTTTGGACCAAAGAAGATGGCGAAACCGCTAGTGGAGCGCCGATCATCGGAACAGCCAGCCCAATCAGCATCAGTGTAGATGTGGAGAGCACACGAAGGAGAACGTGCAAACTGCAGGCCCGTAGAGACAGTGCCCTTGACATACCGGAAGGATACGCTTGATCGCTTCATAATGAGCGGTGGTCGGTTGAGACAGAAGCGGCAAACTTTGTTGACAAAGAAAGGAAATATCTGGCAGCGTCAAAGTGAGATCTGCAAACCCCCAACAAAACTTCGGTATTTAAAAGCATCGTCGTGAAAGCACAATACCGGTGATGCGAGAGAGTTTATCCGTGGAAGACATGGGGTGGGAACTGAACGACAACTCTCCATGTTAGCACGATGCGAGAAGATCAAGGGCATACTTATGCTGAGTAAGAAGTAGGCCGGAAGAGCGATATTTAGCCTCAATACCGAGAAAATACTCCAAACGCCCAAGATCCTTGATAGGAAAAGTGCGGCGAGAGAGTGCGAACAAAGGCGATCAACAGCGGCAGTGAAGAACCAGCTATAACAATGTCGTCAACATACACCAACATGAATACCGAACACCTTGATGATCGAAGATGAGCAGAGGTATACGCTTTCTGGAAACAAAACCAAGCTGATGAAGTTTATCACTCAAGCGGGCATACCGGTAGCGAGGAGACTGCTGAGACCATACAAAGCACGCTGAAGTTTGCAAACATGTCGCGGATCGAGGATCCTCAAAGCCAGGAGGCTGCTGCATATACACGTCCTCAGACAAGAAACCATGAAGAAACGCATTACTGACATCAATCTGGCGAAGACACCATCCACGCGATACGGCGAGGGAGAGCACAAGACGAACAGTGACAGGTTTGACCACCGGACTGAAGGTGTCATGATAATCGATGCCATCTCGCTGAGTGAAACCACGAGCAACGAGACGGGCTTTGTATTTATCAGCGAGCCATCACGGCGAAACTTCGTCTTGAATATCCATTTACTGCCAACAATGTTAGTACCGGGGGGTCGAGGGACAAGTACCCATGTGTGAGTCCGCTGAAGGGCGTCGAACTCGGCCTCCATGGCGGTCCTCCATGCTGGTTCCGAAAGAGCAACCCGATGCGTCGCCGGAACAGCAAGAAACGCTCCGCGGCGATACGGGTCATACCGGACCGTACCGTCCGTCCATACCTTCGGACGGAACACATTGTTGCGCTGCCGTGTCGTCATAGGTTGAGGCGCTGTCGGAGGAGCAGGCGACACTGAGGGTGTCGCAGAGGAGGAGACATCGGCAGAGAGCGGCGGCGAAAGATCCTCCCCCTGGTCGAGTACAGGGGAGCTGGCCACTGGGGAGAACGGACCAGCTTCAGCGTCGGGCCCAGTAGCGGCGGTGGGCGACTACGGCCCATCGGATGGGCTAGAGGCGGAGCACGGCGAGGATGAGGCAGTGGCCAGGCATGGGCTGGCGGGCCGAGGCGAAGCGCTGGGCGCCTCGGGGGGCGGGACATGCACATGCACGTCGGTCGATCCTGCGCCTTGTACGTCGATCGCCCGGGCTGGTACCTGAGCGAAACAACAGAAGAAGCACCAGTAGCATCAATGGGTAACAAGGACATGTCATAATTACGCGCATGGTCATTCTGAACAGCTGGTTCTTTCGGAGGAAAAGACACAGGGAGGAGCTGAGACACGTCGACCACCGCACCTGGAGTGGCAAACGGGAAAACATTCTCGTCGAAAGCAACATCGCGAGATATGTAGATGCGACCGGTACTGCGATCGAGGCATTTGTAGCCTTTGTGCATAGGACTATATCCAAGAAACACGCACATTTTGGAGCGAAACTCTAACTTACGGGAGTTATATTTACGGAGGCTAGGCGACAAAGCGCATCCAAACGTACGAAGGAAGGAGTACTCGGGGGTTATGTTGAGAAGGCGAAATAGAGGAGTGGCATGATTTATGACTGGGGTAGGCATTCTATTGATAAGATAACATGCGGTGAGGAACGCTTCATCCGATGCGGAGGGGAAGAGAGGAATGCGCAAGGAGAGCTAGCCAGTCTCGACAAGATGTCGATGCTTCCGCTCAGCAATACCGTTTTGTTGAGATGTATGGGGACATGACACACGGTGGGAAATACCGGTCTTGGAAATAGGCATGGAGACGGTGATACTCACCGCCCCAATCAGATCAAGACGGCGCGAATAGTGGTGTTTAAGAGGCGCTCAACGTGCTTACGAAACACATAAAAACATTCTCAACATCGGATTTATGCTTAAGCAAGTATATCCAACGATGGCGACTATAGTCATCAATAAAACTAACGTAGTATTTAAAACCCCCAGAAGAGGATAACGCCGGACCCCAAACATCGGTATGAACAAGCTCAAGAGGTGCAGTAGACACACGAGTGGAATAACCATAAGGCAATTGATGACTCTTAGCACGCTGACAAGCATCACAAATAGAAGACTCATTGTTTGGAGTACACGGGAGATTATTTGACTTGATAGTGGTTTGAACTACTTTATTTGACGGATGACCAAGACGCTGGTGCCAGTGGTGCGATGAAAGCTTGACACCAGAAGATGCATGCTTCTCATGATGGGAGGCTCGACCGAGCGGAAGAGGATAAAGGCATACGACTCCTACATGAAGGAGGATTTTCTTCGTTACCTTGTCCTTAACAAGAAAGAAATATTTGTGAAATTCGAGGAAGATGTCATTGTCAGAAACAAGGCGATAAACGGAGAGTAAATTTTTGGCTAACGAAGGGACATGGAGGATATTGTTTAAGACTAGGGAAGAACCATTAATGAGATTGACCAATGTGCGTAATAGACATACACGAGCCGTTTGCGGTTTGAACCTGGTCCTTCCGTGGTAGCGTTCATGGATGCCTAGTCGGTCCATGTCATTAGTGAGATGATCGGTTGCCCTCAGATCGAAGAACCACGGTATGTTGGGGCACCCGCTTCGTTGTGGCCGTGGGTGGAGGCGGCGGCGTTGCGAACGCTGTCCATCGGCACAGAAAGCGTCGTTATGGCGATTCTTGCAGGAGAGGGCCTCATGACCCCATGCCTTGCAGACGACAACGTGGGCGCCGGTGACGGTTGCCACCGCCGCCGCCTTGTCCGGTACCGCCGCCGCCCGTTGCGGTTTGTGTTCGGTTGCCCTGCTGCCACCGTTGTAGGAGCCTCCACCGCCATAGTGGCCACCACCGTGTTAGCCACCGCTGCCAGCGATGGGCCACCACCAGAGCGCCGGTGTTGTCGAAGGGCGGCCGCCACCGCTCTGCTGTCACCTGCCGAGCAGCGGCGTTCGCCGAGGAGGAGTATCCGCCCGGCACAGGCGTTACGCACTGGATCGCCTCACAAGAAAGCAACATGGGGTAAAATTCAGAGAGAGCGAGGCGTTGGCGGCACCGAGAACGGCGAGAGCCTGCTGCAGTGCCTCGAATTGGGATCTGAGGCCAACAACGATGTAGTCGATCAGTTCATCGTCGGGGACGGGGGAGCCCGCCATTGCCATGGCGTCGGCAAACCCTTTCATCTTGTTGTAGTAGTCGGCGGCGGACATGTCGTTCTTCTTTAACGTCGTCAGCTGGCGACGGATCTGACGGATCCCGGCCCGATTTTGGGCTAAAAACAGGTCGGTGACGCAGCCCCACACCGAAGCCGACGTGGTGCGCCCGACCATCTGCGCGAGGATGTCCTCGCTCATCGATCCGACAAGAATCGAGAGGACACGCTGGTCGGCGTACACCACCGCGCAAGAACTCCGGGTTGGCGCCGTGGTGGCGGTGGCCCGCTTCCCGTGGTGATGGTGGCGGGAGGGCAGGCGCAAGACCCGTCCAGGAAGCCATACCACCCTTGGCGGCAATGGCGAGCACGACACAGGTTTTCCACGGAGATAGTTGGAGCGATCTAAGCAGACGGTAATGGTGTTGTTGAAAGTGGTAGGGAGGGTGGTGGGGATGGAGATGGCAACGCCGGCGGCTAAGGAAGCGGAAGAGGAGGAGGTGAGCGCGCCGGCGGTGGTGCCAGAGAGCTGCAGCGTGGGCGTTGTCATCGCGCGCAGCCTCGGGAGATTGGATCGGAACGATCTCTCTGATACCAAATTGAAACCGAATAGATCGATAGTATTTTTGCCATACTTTGCCCAGCGTGGGGCTTTCTCATTATATAGAAAACAACATATACATTGTTTGGAGTACAAGGCAAGGCTAAGGATCACAACCGATCCTTGCCATAGTTAGGATATACACAATCCCTAAACAATAGGTAGAGCTAACCAACGCTATCGCTTAACACTTTTGTTTGTCCATCCGAATGGCATATGGTGCGAGGACGATGCTTGACATGGTAAGTTTTTTTAATAGTTGTGGATGTTTTTCTGATGTGTTTGCAATTCGACATGAGAGGTGTCTGTTGTTGGGAATCGTTGCATGGAAAACAAAAAAAATATTGACGCGCACACAATGATCTATCTATGGAGATGCATTGCAACGAGAGGGAGAGTGTGTCTACGCGCCCTCGTAGACCGTAAGCGGAAGCGTTTCACAACACGTTGATGTAGTCGAACTTTCTTCGCGCTCCACCGATCGCGTACCGGACGTACGACGCCTTCGAGTTCTGTACACGTTCAGCTCGGTGATGTCCCTCGCCTTCTTGATCCAGCAAGACGTCGAGGTAGTAGATAAGTTCCGTCAGCATGACGACGTGCTGATGGTGAAGTGATCCTCGCAAGGCTTCGCCTAAGCACCGCGACAATATGACCGGGGGTGTAAACTGTGAAGGGGGCGCCACACACGGCTAGGCAATTGTCTAGTGTGTGCTAGCCCCCCCCCCCCTCCACACACACACACACACACACACACACACACACACACACACACACACACACACACACACACACACACACACACACATATATATATAGGTGGGAGGGGGAGGGGAGGCAGCCAAGAGGCGCCCAAGTAGGCTGAATCCTACTTGGGGTCTCCCCATGTGGCGCCCCCCTTTCCTTATTTGTCGGGGAAGAGAAGGAGGAAGGAAGGAAGGGGGAGGCCGAATCCTCCCCTTTCCTTCTCCCTTCCCTTCTTTCCTTCTCCTCTGGTTCGGCCCATATGGGGGGCGCACCAGCCCCTTGTGGCAGGTGCGTTTCCCCTATTGGCCCATAAGGCCCATATCTTTTGCCGGAGGTGCCCGGAACCCCTTCCGGTGACCCAATATGTACTCGGTACCCTCCAGAACACTTCCGGTATCCGAATACCATCGTCCTATATATCAATATTTACCTCTCAACCATTTCGAGACTCCTCATCATGTCCGTGATCTCATCCGGGACTCCGAACAACATTCGGTCACCAAATCGCATAACTCATATAATATTATATCGTCATCAAACGCTAAGCGTGCGGACCCTACGGGTTCGAGAACTATGTAGACATGACCGAGACACCTCTCCGTCAATAACCAATAGCGGAACCTGGATGCTCATATTGGCTCCTACATATTCTACAAAGATCGTTATCGGTGAACCGTTATGACAACATACGTAATTCCCTTTGTCCATCGGTATGTTACTTGCCCGAGATTCGATTGTTGGTATCTTCAAACGTAGTTCAATCTCGTTACCGGAAGTATCTTTACTCATTCCATAATACATCACCTCGTGGCTAACTCCTTCGTCGTTTGCTTGCAAGCTTATGATGTGTATTACCGAGAGCGCCCAGAGATACTTCTCCGAAACTCGGAGTGACAAATCCTAATCTTGATCTATGTCAACTCAACAAACACCTTTGGAGATACCTGTAGAGCGTCTTTATAACCACCTAGTTACATTGTGACGTTTGATAGCACACAAGGCATTCCTCCGATATCCGGAAGTTGCATAATCTCATAGTCGAAGGAATATGTATTTGACATGAAGAAAGCAATAGCAATAAAACTAAACGATCATTAGGCTAAGCTAACGGATGGGTCTTGTCCATCACATCATTCTCCTAATGATGTGATCCCGTTAACAAATGACAACTCATGTCCATGGTTAGGTAACCTTAACCATCTTTGATCAACGAGCTAGTCTAGTAGAGGCTCACTAGGGACATGGTGTTTGTTTATGTATTCACACAAGTAAGGTTTCCGATCAATACAATTCTAGCATGAATAATAAACCTTTATCATGAATAAGGAAATATAAAATAACAACTTTATTATTGGATTTAGGGCATATTTCCTTCAGTCTCCCACTTGCACTAGAGTCAATAATCTAGTTCACATTGCCATGTGATTAACACCAATAGTTCACATCGCCATGTGATTAACACTCATAGTTCACATAGTCATGTGTCCAACACCCAAAGGGTTTACTAGAGTCAATAATCTAGTTCACATCGTCATGTGATTAACACCCAAAGAGTACTAAGGTGTGATCATGTTTTGCTTGTGAGAGAGGTTTAGTCAACGGGTCTGCCACATTCAGATCCGTATGTATTTTGCAAATTTCTATGTCTACAATGCTCTGCATAGAGCTACTCTAGCTTATTACTCCCACTTTCAATATGTATCCAGATTGAGACTCCGAGTCATCTGAACCGGTGTCAAAGCTTGCATCGACGTAACTCTTTACGACAAACTCTTTATCACCTCCATAATCAAGAAATATTTCCATAGTCCTCTTAGGTAACTAAGGATAATTTTTGACCGCTGTCTAGTGATCTACTCCTGGATCACTATTGTACCCCCTTGCCAAACTCATGGCAAGGTACACAACAGGTTTGGTACACAACATGGCATACTTCATAGAACCTATGGCTGAGGCACAGGGAATGACTTTCTTCTCTCTCTATATTCTACCGTGGTCGGGATTTGAGTCTTCCTCAACTTCACACCTTGTAACATAGGCAAGAACCCTTTCTTTGACTGATCCATTTTAAACTTCTTCAAAAACTTTGTCAAGGTATGTACTTTGTGAAAGTCCTATTAAGCGTCTTGATCTATCTCTATAGATCTTGATGCCCAATCTATAAGCACCTTCACCAAGGTCTTTCATTGAAAAACTCTTACTCAAGTATACTTGTATGCTATCCAAAAATTCTATATCATTTCCAACCAACAATATGTCATCTACATATAATATTAGAAATGCTACAGAGCTCCCACTCACTTTCTTGTAAATACAGGCTTCAATCGAAAGTGCAGATAAAACCATATGCTTTGATCACCTCATCAAAGCATATATTCCAACTCCGAGATGCTTGCACCAGTCCATAGATGGATCGCTGGAGTTTGCACACTTTGTTAGCACCTTTAGGATCGACAAAACCTTCTGGTTGCATCATATACAACACTTCTTTAAGAAATCCATTAAGGAATGCGTTTTTGACATCCATTTTCCAGATTTCATAATAAAAAAATGCGGCAATTGATAACATGATTCGAACAGACTTAAGCATCACTACGGGTGAGAAAGTCTCATCGTAGTCAACCCCTTGAACTTGTCGAAAACCTTTTGTGACAAGTCGAGCTTTGTAGACAGTAACATTACCATCAACGTCAGTCTTCTTCTTGAAGATCCATTTATTCTCTATAGCTTGTCAATCACCGAGCAAGTCCACCAAAGTCCACACTTTGTTCTCATGCATGGATCCTATCTCAGATTTCATGGCCTCAAGCCATCTGTCGAAATCTGGGATCATCATAGCTTCTTCATAGTTTGTAGGTTCGCCATGGTCTAGTAACATGACTTCCAGGACAGGATTACCGTACCACTGCAGTGCGGGCGTGCTCTGTTCGACCTACGAGGTCTAGTAGTAACTTGATCTGAAGTTGCATGATCATCATCATTAGCTTCCTCTCTAGTTGGTGTAGGCACCACGAGAACGGGTTTCTCTGATGTACTACCTTCCAACTCGAGAGAAGGTACGATTACCTCATAAAGTTCTACTTTCCTCCCAATCACTTCTTTCGAGAGAAACTCCTTCTCTAGAAAGGTTCCATTCTTGGCAACAAAGATCTTGCCATCGGAACTGTGGTAGAAGGTGTACCCAATTGTTTCCTTAGGGTGTCCTATGAAGATGCACTTCTCCGATTTGGGTTCAAGCTTATCACGCTGAAGCCTTTTGAAATAAGTGTCTCAACCCCAAACTTTAAGAAACGACAGCTTAGGTTTCTTGCCAAAAGATAGTTCATATGGTGTCGTCTCAACGGATTTAGACGGTGCCATATTTAACGTGAATACAGTTGTCTCTAATGCATAACCCCAAAACAATAGTGGTAAATCGGTAAGATGCATCATAGAATGCACCATATCTAATAAAGTACGGTTATGACGTTCGGACACACCATTACGCTGTTGTGTTCCAGGTGGCGTGAGTTGTGAAAATATTCCACATTGTTTTAAATGAAGGCCAAACTCGTAACTCAAATATTCGCCTCGGTGATCAGATCGCAGAAACTTTATTTTCTTGTTACGATGATTCTCCACTTCACTCTGAAATTCTTTGAACTTTTAAAATGTTTCAGACTTGTTTTTCATTAAGTAGATATACCCATATCTACTCAAATCATCTGTGAAGGTTAGAAAATAACGATACCCACCGCGTGCCTCAACACTCATCGAACCGCATACATCGGTATGTATTATTTGCAATAAGTCATTGGATCGCTACATTGTTCCATAGAACGGGGTTTTAGTCATGTTGCCCATGAGGCATGGTTCGCAAGTATCAGATGATTCATAATCAAGTGATTCCAAAAGTCCATCTGCATGGAGTTTCTTCATGCGCTTTACACCAATATGACCTAAACGGCAGTGCCACAAGTATGTTGCACTATCATTATCAACTTCTTACCTTTTGGCATCAATATTATGAATATGTATATCACTACGATCGGTATTCAATAATCCATTTACATTGGGTGTATGACCATGGAAGGTTTTATTCATGTAAATAGAACAAAAATTATTCTCTGACTTAAAGGAATAACCGTATTGCAATAAACATGATCTAATCATATTCATGCTCAACGCAAACACCAAATAACATTTATTTTAGGTTCAACACTAATCCCGATGGTAGAGGGAGTGTGCAATGGTGATCGTATCAACCTTGGAATCACTTCCAACACACATCGTCACCTCGTCCTTAAATAGTCTTTGTTTATTCTGCAACTCATGTTTTGAGTTACTAATCTTATAAAATACCCAGGGGCTACTACAAACACTAGCAAAGTACACATCAATAACATGTATATCAAATATACCTTTCTTCACTTTGCCATCCTTCTTATCCACCAAGTATTTAGGGCAGTTTGGCTTCTAGTGGCCGTTCCCTTTGCAGTAGAGGCACTCAGTTTCAGGCTTGGGTCCAGCTTTGGGCTTCTTCATGGGAGTGGCAACTT
Source organism: Aegilops bicornis (assembly GCA_021605145.1). NCBI lineage: Eukaryota > Viridiplantae > Streptophyta > Magnoliopsida > Poales > Poaceae > Aegilops > Aegilops bicornis. Next base: position 228,391,900 of record CM038675.1, read on the forward strand.
GCTTGCCATTCTTCTTGAAGTTACCTTTCTTTCCCTTTTCCCTTTTTTCTTGAAACTAGTGGTCTTATTAACCATCAACAATTGATACTCTTTCTTGATTTCTACCTTCGCTGATTTCAGCATCGCGAAGAGCTCGGGAATCGTTTTCCTCATCCCTTGCATATTATAGTTTATCACGAAGTTATAGTAGCTTGGTGATAGTGACTAGAGAACTCTGTCAATCACTATCTTATCTAGAAGATGTACTCCCACTTGATTCAAGCGATTGTAGTACCCAGACATTCCGAGCACATGCTCACTGGCTGAGCTATTCTCCTCCATCTTGTAGGCAAAGTACTTGTCAGAGGTCTCATACCTATCAACATGGGCATGAGTCTGAAATACCAATTTTAGCTCTTGGAACATCTCATATGCTCCGCGGCATTCAAAACATTTTTGAAGTTTCGGTTCTTAGCTATAAAGCATGGCGCACTAAACTATCAAGTAGTCTCATACCGAGCTTGTCGAACGTTCATAACGTCTGCATCTGCTCCTGCAGTAGGTCTGTCACATAGCGGTGCATCAAGGACATAATTCTTCTGTGCAGCAATGACGATAATCCTTAGATCACGGACCCAGTCCGCATCATTGCTACTATCATCTTTCAACTTATTTTTCTCTAGGAACATCTAAAAAATAAGGGAGCTATATCGCGAGCTATTGATCTACAACATAGATTTGCAAATACTATCAGGACTAAGTTCATGATAAATTAAGTTCAATTAATCAAATTACTAATGAACTCCCACTTAAATCAACATCCCACAAGTTGTCAAAGTGATACATGATCCATATCAACTAACCCACGTCTGATCATCACGTGAGATGGGGTAGTCATCAATGGTGAACATCTCTATGTTGATCATATCTACTATATGACTCATGTTCGACCGTTCAGTCTCCAGTGTTCTGAGTGGAGGAAATATGCCCTAGAGGCAATAATAAAGTTGTTATTTATATTTCCTTATATCATGATAAATGTTTATTATTCATGCTAGAATTGTATTAACTGGAAACTTAGTACATGTGTGAATACATAGACAAACAGAGTGTCCCTAGTATGCCTCTACTAGACTAGCTCATTAATCAAAGATGGTTAAGTTTCCTAGCCATAGAAATGTGTTTTCATTTGATGAACGGGATCACATCATTAGAGAATGATGTGATGGACAAGACCCATCTGTTAGCTTAGCACTATGATCATTTTGTTTATTGCTATTGCTTTCTTCATGACTTATACATGTTCCTATGACTATGAGATTATGCAACTCCCGAATACCGGAGGAACACTTAGTGTGCTATCAAACATCACAACGAATCGGGTGATTATAAAGATGCTCTATAGGTGTCTCTGATGGTGTTTGTTGAGTTGGCATAGATCGAGATTAGGATTTGTCACTCCGATTGTCGGAGAGGTATCTCTGGGCCCTCTCGGTAATGCACATCACTATAAGCCTTGCAAGCAATGTAACTAAGGAGTTAGTTGTGGGATGATGCATTACGGAACGAGCAAAGGGACTTGCCGGTAATGAGATTGAACTAGATATGGTGATACCGACGATCGAATCTCGGGCAAGTAACATACCGATGACAAAGGGAATAACTTATGTTGTTATGTGGTTTGACCGATAAAGATCTTCGTAGAATATGTAGGAGCCAATATGAGCATCCAAGTTCCGCTATTGGTTATTGACCGGAGATGTGTCTCGGTCATGTCTACATAGTTCTCGAAACCGTAGGGTCATACGCTTAACATTCGATGACGATTTGTATTATGAGTTTATGTGATTTGATGACCGAAGGTTGTTCGGAGTCCCGGATGAGATCACGGACATGACGAGGAGTCTCGAAATGGTCGAGACATGAAGATTGATATACTAGACCATGTTATTCGGACATCGGAAGTGTTCCGGATGGTTTCGGGTAAAAACCGGAGTGTCGAAGGGGTTACCGGAACCCCTGGGGGAACTAATGGGCCACCATGGGCCTTAGTGAAGAGAGAGGAGGGAGACCAGGGCAGGTCACGCCCCCCTTTCCTACTCCCTCTCCCTCTCCTTCCTTCCCCCTCTCTCCCTCTTGGTGGAATCCTACTAGGACTTAGAGTCCTAGTAGGACTCCCCTCTTTGGGCGCGCCCCTAGGGCCGGCAGGCCTCCTCCTCCCCTCCTTTATATACGGGGAGGGGGGCACCCCATAGACACAGAAGTTGATCTTTAGCCGTGTGTGGTGGCCCCCTCCACAGTTTTACACCTCGGTCATATCGTCGTAGTGCTTAGGTGAAGCCCTGCGCCGGTAACTTCATCATCACTGTCACCACGCCGTCGTGCTGAAAAAACACTCCCTCGGCCTCAACTGGATCAAGAGTTCGAGGGACGTCACCGAGCTAAACTTGTGCAGATCACCGAGGTGTCATGCGTTTGGTACTTGGATCGGTTGGATCGCGAAGACGTTTGACTACATCAACCGCATTACTAAACACTTCCGCTTTCGGTCCACGAGGGTACGTGGACACACTCTCCCCGCTCGTTGCTATGCTTCTCCTAGATAGATCTTGCGTGATCGTAGGAATTTTTTTTAAATACTACGTTCCCCAACAGTGGCATTCGAGCCAGGTCTATGTGTAGATGTTATATGCACGAGTAGAGCACAAAGAATTGTGGGCGATAATAGTCATACTGCTTACCATCATGTCATACTTTGATTCGACGGTATTGTTGGATGAAGCGGCCCAGACCGACATTACATGACCGCGTTCATGAGACTAGTTCTACTGTCGTGCTTCGCACACATGTGGCTAGTGGGTGTCTGTTTCTCCAATTTAGTTGAATCGAGTGTGACTACGCCCGGTCCTTGTTGAAGGTTAAAACAACACAGTTGACAAAAAATCATTGTGGTTTTGATGCGTAGATAAGAACGGTTCTTGCTAAGCCTGTAGCAGCCATGTAAAACTTGCAACAACAAAGTAGAGGATGCTAACTTGTTTTTGCAGGGCTTGTTGTGATGTGATATGGTCAAGACGTGATGATATATAAATTGTTGTATGAGATGATCATGTTTTGTAAAAGTTATCGGCAACTGGCAGGAGCCTTATGGTTGTCGCTTTATTATATGAAATGCAATCGCCATGTAATTGCTTTACTTTATCACTATGCGGTAGCGATAGTCGTAGAAGCAATAGTTGGCGAGACGACAATGATGCTTCGATGGAGATCAAGGTGTCAAGCCGGTGATGATGGTGATCATGATGGTGCTTTGGAGATGGAGATCAAAGGCACAAGATGATGATGGCCATATCATATCGCTTATTTCGATTGCATGTGATGTTTATCTTTTATGCATCTTATTTTGCTTAGTATGGCGGTAGCATTATAAGATGATCTCTCACTAAATTTCAAGGTACAAGTGTTTTCCCTGAGCATGCACCGTTGCGACAGTTCGTTGTGCCGAGACACCACGTGATGATCAGGTGTGATAAGCTCTACGTTCACATACAACGGGTGCAATCCAGTTTTGCACACGCAACATACTCGAGTCAAACTTGACAAGCCTAGCATATGCAGATATGGCCTCGAAACACTGAGACCGAAAGGTTGAGCATGAATCATATAGTAGATATGATCAACATAGTGATGTTCACCATTGAAAACTACTCCATCTCACATGATGATCGGACATGTTTTAGTTGATATGGATCACGTGATCACTTAGATGATTAGAGGGATGTCTATCTAAGTGGGAGTTCTTAAGTAATAGGATTAATTGAACTTTAATTTATCATGAACTTAGTACCTGATAGTATTTTGCATGTCTATGTTGTTGTAGATATATGGCCTGTGCTACTGTTCTGTTGAATTTTAATGCGTTCCTAGAGAAAGCTATGTTGAGAGATGATGGTAGCAACTACGCAGACTGGGTTTGTAACTTGAGGATTATCCTCATTGCTGCACAGAAGAATTGCGTCCTGGAAGCACCGCTAGGTGCAAGACCCGCTGCAGGAGCAATGCCGGACATTATGAATGCCTGGCAGAGCAAAGCTGATGACTACTCGATAGTTCAGTGTGCCATGCTTTACGGCTTAGAACCGAGACTTCAACGACGTTTTGAACGTCACGGAGCATATGAGATGTTCCAGGAGTTTTAAGTTAATATTTCAAGCAAATTCCCGGATTGAGAGATATGAATTCTCCAATAAGTTCTACAGCTACAAAATGGAGGAGAATAGTTCTGTCAGTGAACATATACTCAAAATGTCTGGGTACCACAATCACTTGTGTCACAGCCCCAGATCAGCCCTAGGGCTTGCTTGTAACCAGTGGCATTGCATCCATGCATCATGTTTAATTTTCATGAAAGTTTGAAATGGGGATGACCAAGCCCTAGCACCAAAAACAATTCAAATAGGTTCAACTAAGAAATATTTTTCAATGAACCAAATGGCCTTAAAAATGTTCACCATTTTTGGAAAAATGCTGGAAACTTGAATCAGAGACGTTGCACATTTTTCCATGACATTTGGACTTTTGAATTAATTCATATGGTATTTGCATTTGGGCATTTAAATACTATAAAATATTTTAAATGCTCAAATAATCATAAACTGAAATGTTTGTTGTTGGAAATATTCCAAACAGTGACATTGACCAGTTTCATGATTTTTGGAAATGCCCTGGCATTTTTATTAAAGCCCAACAGTGTACAGGAAATTAGAGAACTAGAACAAATATAAAAAGAGAGAGAGACAGAGAGAATATCTTACCTGGCACAAGCCGGCCCAGCCTTCCCCCCCCCCCTGCTGGCCCAGCTCCTCCAGCTGGTGGCCCAGCCCACCATCGCAACCCCCCCTCACCCCGTCGTCTACCTCTGCCTACTGGCAGAGGCGTGTCGCCCGCACGCGCGCCCGTGCGCCACCTCCTGGGTCTTTGGCGGCCTCCCCGACCTCCTCGCGACGCCACGGAGACAGCCACGCGCCCCGACCCCCTGGACCCCCTCGCTCTCTCCCTCTCCCTCGTTCCCTCCTCTGTCTCGCTCTCTCTCCCGAACCCGAACGAGCTCGCCGACGCCGATCGCCGTATCGCGGCCACAGCCACCCCCTTGCCCCTCTACCGTCCCCAGGAGCTCCGCCTCGACCCCCTTTTCCACCCCACCGATCCACGGCCCTCCGGAGGCCCTGCTTGTCATCGCGGTCATCCCCAACCTCGGGCAACCGAGCCCCTCGCCGTCGATTCGCCGCACTCCGGCCGCCCTTGAGCCCACTGACCCTCCAAACGGACTCACGGTGAGCCCCCGAGTCGTTCCCCCCTTCTCCCCTGGTCTCTCTCGACCCCTAGGCCATAGCCCCGCCGTGGCCGAGCTTCCCCTGCCGCCGGCCATGTCGCCGTCCCCTGCAGCCGCTTGAACTCGATTAGGAGCGTCACACCGCTGGCCAGAAGCCATCAGAGCATTACGCACACACTAACTTGCCCTCCGTGCACCACATCGCCAACCCGCACTCACCCGACCTCGGCGCCGCCCATGAGCTCACTTTCGTGAGCTCAGACCACCGCGACCCCCACCTGCTCCATTCGATGCTGAGTGAGGGACTCCTCCTGTGCCCTCCTCTTGCCCGGCCGCCACTGCGGCGCAGCCAGTGAACATCCGCGCGTTTGGTCGCCGCCGGCCGAACTCCGGTGGCCGGTGATGTGGCACGTCATTAGCCACTAATGACCCCGCTAACCCCCCCCCCTAGAGCCACTGCCATGTGGGCCCCGAGCCTAATTAGGTTAGTTTTATTTTCTCTGTTTAGATTAGTACTAACCCGTGGACCCCACGTGTCAGACTTTGACTTAGTCAAGTCAACGCGTTATTTGGTCCCACCTGTCAGCCACACAAACCAGCCTGAGACACTGACATATGGGTCCCATAGGTCAGGTTTGACCCGGACCAGCCCTGTTGACCTGATGACGTCATGCCAACGTCATCTTGTCGACCAGAAACCCCTTTTACGGATTTAATTTAATTCAGGAAATTTGAAAATACTCCAAACTTCTAAAATCATATAAATTCAACCGTAACTTCGGATTGAAATAAGTTATATATGAAAAATGATCAGAAAAATATGAAGAATCTGTTTATGCCATGGTCATGCATGTTTGAACAAGTTAACCTCACTGAATAAGATGAATCATGATTAGGTTAATTTATGAAATAGCATTTGGAGTTGGAGTTCAACCTTATTTGAATTCCACTTCAATTAACTTGGATTACTGTTGCATTAGGTGAATTCAGTACCTTAACATGACATGTCATTCATGTGACTATGCATTGCATTGATTGTGTTCTCTCTTGTTTGCGGTAATTGTCCCCCTCGGTGAGCGGCGTTAAGCGATTGTTCGATGACACCGATGAAGAACTATATTATCTTCGAAGTGCCGTGCAAGCAAAACCCCTTGTTCATTCCGATATAATCCCACTCTCTCGCTCCTGCTCTATTTTACTGCATTAGGACAACAACGAATCATGTGATACTTGCTGCGGTAGCTGAACCCCTTTATCCTCTGCATGATGACTGTCATTCCACAGTAATTAGATGAAACCCACTAGCATGAGTAGGAGTTGTTTGAGCCATGTTGTGCCTACTCATTTATGCTTGTTGTCATGCCTGCTACTGCTTAGATTTGAGTCGGGTCTGATTCATCGAGAATGAATTGGAATTGTTATGAACATGTCCTATGGTGTGTGAGCTAAGTGTGTGAACACGATTTGGTAAAGGTAGCGGTGAGAGGCCATGTAGGAGTACATGGTGGGTTGTCTCATTGCAGCCGTCCTCAGGAACTGAGTTACGTGTTTGTGATCCATGAAACAGTTACTACCACGCATTGGGCCCGAAACCAATGGACCCTCTCGGCTTCTTAACCACCCTTGTTCTCTGTCCGTGAGTTGCAACTAGTTTACGGTGTTTGTAGGATATGTGTTGGAGGCCGTGCGTGGCGCCGACCCTAGGGGTGGGCTATGATGCGGTAGATACACCGTGGCCCGGTGTACCGAAAGTGCCGTTTGGTATCTCGGGAACCTCGCACACATCGTTCGAGGCTGTATGGGAAACCTCGGCGGACTCCTGCGGATGGAACCGAATAGGCGATAAACCCGGACTAGGGACTTGAGTGTTTAGGTAGGCTGTGGACGACACCCACGTTGGGCTTCCGCTTGAAGGTTGCCGAGTACATGTCATGTAAACGGCGGTAAGTGGTGAAAGCGTGTGTGAAGAAGTACACCCCTGCAGGGTTTGATATGATCTATTCGAATAGCCGTGTCCGCGGAGAAGGACTTCTGGGTTGCCTATATCAGTTCATAGACAAGTGAAAGTGGATACTCTAAAATGCGCAAGATAAGCGTGAGTGCTATGGATGGCGTTCCCATAGGGAGACGGGAGCGGGTCCATAGTGGTGTATTGATATGGTGAATATGTGGACTCGTGTGCGCCACCTCAAAAGAGTTACTTGCAGTCGTAGTTCAGGATAGCCACCGAGTCAAAGCTGGCTTGCTGCGGTCAAACTCCACCACCCCTTTTGATAATGATGCATATGTAGTTAGATCTGATGTAAGTCTTGCTGAGTACAATTGTACTCACGTTTGCTTATTTTATGTTTTGCAGAGAGACGTCAGTCTCGCTAGTAGTTCCGCTTGGACTTCGACGTTTAGCTTGTTACCTCAGCTACGATCTTGTGCCCTCGGCAGATCTCGGTAGATAGTCGGGCTTCTCGACCTTTTCCATTTATAGTTATGCGTATTCAGACATGATTAGCTTCCGCTTGTGCTTTGACTTGTATGCTCTGAGTGTTGGGTCATGAGACCCATGTTTGTAATCTCTCGCTCCTCGGAGCCTAATGAATAAATATTTGAGTCGTAGAGTTATGTTGTGATGCCATGTTGTATCTACACATATTGAGCATATTGTGTGTATGTTTGAAATGCTTGGTATGTGTGGGATCCGACAAACTAGTTGTTTATCCTTGGCAGCCTCTCATATGGGGAAATGTAGTCTCGTGATTCTGAGTGATAGTAGTCCGCTTCTGACCGGTTCACCGAGTCCTGCTAGCCTAGCACTACCGCTTGGACACTTGACAAAGCCGGCATGTGTTTCACTTCGTTCCTATGTCCATCCTTCGGGAAATGTCACGCGGTGTTATTCGAGTCTGTCTAGCTTGCTACAGCCGGGATACCGGAGTCCTCATAGCCAGTGCTGACCCGAATTTATACGTTGATGGCCGACATGCTCGATGTGATTCATGTATGCCTGTCCCCATAGGTTAGTGCCGCTTTGGGTTCACGACTAGCCATGTCGGCCTGGGTTCTTTGTCATATGGATGCTAGCGACACTATCATATCGTGAGCCAAAATGTAAACGGTCCCGGGCCATGGTAAGGCGACTCCGTGGGAATACCGTGCGTGAGGCCGCAAAGTGATATGATGTGTTACATGCTAGATCGGTGTGACTTAGGATCGGGTCCCGACAGCGTTGGTATCGAGCTTTGCATCAGAGGATTACCAAGCCAAACCGGGTGAAGTTGTGTCTAGAAATGCTTTAGTTATGTAAGGGAATTGATTGTGGAAGGGAACGTAAGGCTCTTTTTACTCCTTATACCTCATGGCCTTCTGATCTGAGGCAACCTCTTCTCTTCTACGGGGTTTAAGAACTAGGCTTCTCATCTATCTATCAGGATGACGTGTTACTAATCCATCGCCCTTTAAGATTGTTGGTTTTAATCCCCAGTTCAGTTCCTACTAATTATGTATGATTACTGTTGATATCGGAACCTTGTTATTGTGATGTTGAGTGGTTATGCCACCATTTTGCAGGATGTCTCAAATCATTTTGAGCATTTACAGCCGTTATGCTGTCCGAGTCACCCCAAGTCTCTAAATAGTCTGATGCAATTGCAAATCCCTTCCTCCCGTTTCTGATGCCCTTTTGGTCAGAATAAGCACACTAACCGGTGCGTTGAGGTAATTTATTGCCTTGACATATATGTTGGAGTTATTATTATGACCCTAGGTGTTTAGTAAGTCACCTAGAAATCTAGCAATGCTTTGTATCCCTAGTGTGATGATTCTGGCCATCATTTTCGAGAGCATCCCGTGATGCCATTTAGTAGTAGGTATTCTACTCCTGGGTTTCTGAACCCGAGATTCACCCTACTTCATGTTGTTAGTATTTGCTAGTTCCCTTAGGATATTAGTAACCTTTGCATTAGTCCTCGAGATCCGTGGTATTTCCTTCTTCCAAATACTACGAACCGCTTATGGCAGAGTTCCTGGTTAAACCAAAACATCACAATAAGAGTGCTCTTGAGGAGTACCCCATCCATATTGTGACTCTGCCAGTTCCACCTTCTCTGCCTGGGTTATCCGGAAGAAATGTTGAGCTTTGCTCGATATACTAATCCATGCCTCCACAACTCAAAAATTATATGTTCCTTTGAGTTGCTCTCTTTAGTTGCATCCCGACCATCCTCTATCAGTTGATAATCAAGGGTATGCGTGCATTTGTTTATCGATGCCTATTACTTTTGTGGTCCGTCAAGCCATTCTGTCCTGAATGACTTGGAGAAACAAACTCCAGTACCTCATCCATTTCTAGGACTGGGTCAAGTAGTTGTATTCCGCAGATCAAAATGCCAAATCAGTTTTGTTCTGTTCTACCTTGGAGTATTACCCCCTTTATGTCAGAATTGACATGAGAACTGCACCAACTCTCATGAAATTTTGACGTAGTGATACTTCTCACCATCATCGTTCATTCCTCGGTCCCGTGTGATGTAACCGGATTACCGACAAGTGAATTGTGATGTGTGAAATCAATACTCCGAGCAATTCGCTGCTTGGTAGTTAATGGACAATATCCTCATTCTTAGCGTGTTGATTATTAAATCATCATCCTAAGATTGATCGTGCTACCTAGTCCTTATTTCTGGTGCGCACTTCGATTGATGAGTTAGGATCTTGTCAAGTCCTCACTCCCTTAATCATATCCTCTTGCCTTGAAAAGCAAGATTGTTCTCGAGCTTAGTAGCATACCGGTGGTTCGTGACTTTCCAAATATCTTCTTGGAAGTGTTACCGGGTTGTTTCCTGACTGTTATGTTGAGCTCGTGATCAAGTTGGTTTCTTGTGAACCACCCTTTCTCCAAGAATGCGTGTTGGATATCCCTAAGCTAGTTGGTTAAGCTAGACAACAACTTGGAGAGTTGGAAGATAAAAGCTTGCCTAACTTAGTTCGTTCTGAAGGGATATTCTTGTGTAGTGCGTCTTGAAGAAAATGATGTGTGAAATCAATACTCCGAGCAATTCCCTGCTTGGTAGTTAATGGACAATATCCTCATTCTTAGCGTGTTGATTATTAAATCATCATCCTAAGATTGATCGTGCTACCTAGTCCTTATTTCTGGTGCGCACTTCGATTGATGAGTTAGGATCTTGTCAAGTCCTCACTCCCTTAATCATATCCTCTTGCCTTGAAAAGCAAGATTGTTCTCGAGCTTAGTAGCATACCGGTGGTTCGTGACTTTCCAAATATCTTCTTGGAAGTGTTACCGGGTTGTTTCTGTTGTTATGTTGAGCTCGTGATCAAGTTGGTTTCTTGTGAACCACCCTTTCTCCAAGAATCTGTGTTGGATATCCCTAAGCTAGTTGGTTAAGCTAGACAACAACTTGGAGAGTTGGAAGATAAAAGCTTGCCTAACTTAGTTCGTTCTGAAGGGATATTCTTGTGTAGTGCGTCTTGAAGAAAAATGATATCTTCACCGATTGGTCCCTGTGATCAGTTGCTGGACCTATTGTCTTATCAATCCTTTGATTTGGGTGTGGGCTATCGTCAAATCAAATCAGTACCAACGATGCTCGTAATGTTGTCTTACTCGTGGTTGATCCCTCGAGCATACCCCATTACATCTTTTGGTCCGACCAATGCTATCACCGTGTTCACATGATGGTGGAAGTCCAGTGATATGGAAATTCCGATGAGTTGCTGTTGAGCCCATCAGTAGCATTTTGTCTCCCCCATGAGTCATGTTGAACATCAACCTAGTGTTGGAAACTTTTGTAAGCATTTTCTCCGTGTTTCATTCATGAAGCATATGTTTGGATGGAAGTAGTGACTTCCTCGAATTCATGTGCTTTAGGTGTGAGTTGCCGCCATGAATTTGAGAAAGGTTTGTTTTGTTTCCTCTGGAATCATCCCAAGTCAGTCATGCACGTGCGAAGTATTCTATGGCATGATAGACTGATCATCTTCATTTCATATGAATTCCGTAGCACACTAAGCCACTGATTGACTTGTTCAAGGAAAAGAAGTCTATGCTTGGGATCTAATCCATGGACTTGCGTAAAGACTTCGATACCCTCGTTGATGGTTCCCCACCTGAACTCGGTAGTGTTTTATTATAAGACTACTAGGTGGTACTGCTTGTCTAGGACACCTTGTCCACATGTGTGTAGCAGAACCAGCTCATGTTTTGGGAGCTTGCTATCGTAGTTCGTATCCCGAGAATTTCGCAACGCCATCTCGTCGAATTGTGTTGCAAACTTTCCTTTTCGGACATGCTGAGTCTGAAGTATCCTAACACCAACCAGATCTGAATCTCAGGCGGATATGATGGTTGGAACATTCCAGCAGTTGCATTTCGTTCCCAGCTTGCACCGTCCTTATGCCATTTCACTATGGGCTGCCTTCTTAGTAATTCTTGTCTAGGATCATCCTCAAAAGTGGACTTACCATGGGTCCCATCCATCTCCGATGATAAGCAAAAATCATCCATTGCGTTGTCTCCAACAAGGTAGTCCACATCATCCATTCTAGTCCGGGTGTACCATTCCTTTGCACTCCGCCAAACGATCGTTGTGAATTGCCTTAGGCTGGTATAAAGAGTTTCAATGATCTCTGTATCAAAAGTAATTCTTTTTGCCACTTAAGGGAATAGTTCTTTGCGTCACCTTTTTCGAGGTGCCCCGTTACGGGATCATGGTAAATATATCCTCGCCACCTTGACACCATCCACCATCTCTCTAAGCGTGGAATTGTTGCCACCAATCAAACCCCGTCGTTTGTTCTTCCATCCCTCTCGATGTGTTTTGTGTCCCAAATCAAGATGTGTCACCATCTCAGTCCGTGAGTCGATCATGTTTACTTGATCTTCGTGAAGATCGAATCATGTAGGGTTTCCCCCCTCTTTCCGTTGTCGTGTCGAGTGAAGATCTCGAAGACGTCAAGACCAAGATGATGGAATGAATCAACATCTTCAAGAAGGGAAAATGGATCATGAAGATTGTGATAGTTTGTGACTTCCCTTTTCCTCTTACCTCACGTCTTGAATCTCGGGGCGAGATTCTTGTTTAGTGGGGGTGAGTTGTCACGACCCAGATCAGCCCTAGAGCTTGCTTGTAACCAGTGGCATTGCATCCATGCATCATGTTTATTTTTCATGAAAATTTGAAATGGGGATGACCAAGCCCTAGCACCAAAAACAATTCAAATAGGTTCAACTAAGAAATATTTTTCAATGAACCAAATGGCCTTCAAAAATGTTCACCATTTTTGGAAAAATCTTTGAAACAAGAACGAGAGATGTTGCACATTTTTCCATGACATTTGAACTTTTGAATTAATTCATATGGTATTTGCATTTGGGCATTTAAATACTATAAAATATTTTAAATGCTCAAATAATCATAAACTGAAATGTTTGTTGTTGGAAATATTCCAAACAGTGACATTGACCAGTTTCATGATTTTTGGAAATGCCCTGGCATTTTTATTAAAGCCAAACAGTGTACAGGAAATTAGAGAACTAGAACAAATATAAAAAGAGAGAGACAGAGAGAATATCTTACAGCACAGGCCGTGACCTTTCCCCCCCTGCTGGCCCAGCTCCTCCAGCTGGTGGCCCATCCCACCATCGCAAACCCCCCCCCCTCACCCCGTCGTCTACCTCTGCCTACTGGCAGAGGCGTGTCGCCCGCACGCGCGCCCGTGCGCCACCTCCTGCTTCGTGCTGGCGGCCTCCCCGACCTCCTCGCGACGCCACGGAGACAGCCACGCGCCCCGAACCCTGGACCCCCTCGCTCTCTCCCTCTCCCTCGTTCCCTCCTCTGTCTCGCTCTCTCTCCCGAACCCGAACGAGCTCGCCGACGCCGATCGCCATACCGCGGCCACAGCCACCCCCTTGCCCCTCTGCCATCCCCAGGAGCTCCGCCTCGACCCCCTTTTCCACCCCACCGATCCACGGCCCTTCAAGGCCCCTGCTTCATTGTCATCGCGGTCATCCCCAACCTCGGGCAACCGAGCCCCTCGCCGTCGATTACGCGCCTCCGGCCGCCCTTGAGCCCACTGACCCTCCAAACGGACTCACGGTGAGCCCCCGAGTCGTTCCCCCCTTCTCCCCTGGTCTCTCTCGACCCCTAGGCCATAGCCCCGCCGTGGCCGAGCTTCCCCTGCCGCCGGCCATGTCGCCGCCGTCCCTGCAGCCGCTTGAACTCGATTAGGAGCGCGTCACCGCGCTCAGGAAGCCATCAGGAGCATTACGCACACACTAACTTGCCCTCCCGTGCACCACAGCGCCAACCCCGCACTCACCCGACCTCCGGCGCCGCCGCGAGCTCACTTTCGTGACTCCGACCACCCGCGACCCCCACCTGCTCCAGATTCGATGCGCGAGTGAGGGACTCCTCCTCGTGCCCTCCTCTTGCCCGGCCGCCACTGCAGCAGCCCCGGCGAACATCCGCCGCGTTTGGTCGCCGTCGGCGAACTCCGGTGGCGGTGACGTGGGACGTGATTAGCCACGAATGACCCCGCTAACCCCCCCCCCTAGAGCCACTGCCATGTGGGCCCCGAGCCTAATTAGGTTAGTTTTATTTTCTCTGTTTAGATTAGTACTAACCCGTGGACCCCACGTGTCAGACTTTGACTTAGTCAAGTCAACGTTGACTGGTCCCACCTGTCAGCCACACAAACCAGCCTGAGACACTGACATATGGGTCCCACAGGTCAGGTTTGACCCGGACCAGCCCTGTTGACCTGATGACGTCATGCCAACGTCATGCTGACGCAGTAAACCCCTTTTCTGGATTTAATTTAATTCAGGAAATTTCAGAAAATACTCCAAACTTCTAAAAATCATATAAATTCAACCGTAACTCGGATTGAAATAAGTTATATATGAAAAATGATCAGAAAAATATGAAGAATCTGTTTATGCCATGATCATGCATGTTTGAACAAGTTAACCTCACTGAATAAGATGAATCATGATTAGGTTAATTTATGAAATAGCATTTGGAGTTGGAGTTCAACCTTATTTGAATTCCACTTCAATTAACTTGGATTACTGTTGCATTAGGTGAATTCAGTACCTTAACATGACATGTCATTCATGTGACTATGCATTGCATTGATTGTGTTCTCTCTTGTTTGCCGGTAATTGTCCCCCCCTCAGTAGACGACGTTCCGACGATTGTTCGATGACACCGATGAAGAACTATATTATCTTCAGAAGTGCCAGGCAAGCAAAACCCCCTTGTTCATTCCGATATAATCCCACTCTCTCGCTCCTGCTCTATTTTACTGCATTAGGACAACAACGAATCATGTGATACTTGTCATGGTAGCTGAACCCCTTTATCCTCTGCATGACTGTCATTCCACAAGAATTAGATGAAACCCACTAGCATGAGTAGGAGTTGTTTGAGCCATGTTGTGCCTACTCATTTATGCTTGTTGTCATGCACTGCTCGCTTAGAGTTGAGTCGGGTCCGATTCATCGGAATGAATTGGAATTGTTATGAACATGTCCTATGGTGTGTGAGCTAAGTGTGTGAACACGATTTGGTAAAGGTAGCGGTGAGAGGCCATGTAGGAGTACATGGTGGGTTGTCTCATTGCAGCCGTCCTCGTGAACTGAGTTACGTGTTTGTGATCCATGAAGCAGTTACTACCACACATTGGGCCCGAAACCAATGGACCCTCTCGGCTTCTTAACCACCCTTGTTCTCTGTCCAGAGTCGCAACTAGTTTACGGTGTTTGTAGGATATGTGTTGGAGGCCGTGCGTGGCGCTGACCCTAGGGGTGGGCTATGATGCGGTAGATACACCGTGGCGTGTACCGAAAGTGTCCGCTTTGGTATCTCGGGAACCCCGCACACATCGTTCGGGGCTGTATGGGAAACCTCGGCGGACTCCTGCGGATGGAACCCGAATAGGCGATAAACCTGGACTAGGGACTTGAGTGTTTAGGTAGGTTGTGGCCGACACCCACGTTGGGCTTCCGCTTGAAGGTTGCCGAGTACATGTCGTAAACGGCGGTAAGTGGTGAAAGCGTGTGTGAAGAAGTACACCCCTGCAGGGGTTTGATATGATCTATTGAATAGCCGTGTCCACGGAGAAGGACTTACGGGTTGCCTATATCGGTTCATAGACAAGTGAAAGTGGATACTCTAAAATGCGCAAGATAAGCGTGAGTGCTATGGATGGCGTTCCGTGAGGGAGACGGAGCGGGTCCATAGTGGTGTATTGATATGGTGAATATGTGGACTCGTGCGCCACCTCAAAAGAGTTACTTGCAAATGTAGTTCAGGGATAGCCACCGAGTCAAAGCTGGCTTGCGGTCAAACCCCACCACCCCTTTTGATAATGATGCATATGTAGTTAGATCTCGATGTAAGTCTTCTTGAGTACAATTGTACTCACGTTTGCTTATTTTATGTTTTGCAGAGACGCTGGCCTCGCTAGTAGTTCCGCTTGGACTTCGACGTTTAGCTTGTTACCTCAGCTACGATCTTGTGCCCTCGGCAGGATCTGGTAGATAGTCAGGCTTCTCAGCCTTTTCCATTTATAGTTGTCTGTATTCAGACATGATTAGCTTCCGCTTGTGCTTTGACTTGTATGCTCTGAGTGTTGGGTCATGAGACCCATCTTTGTAATCTCTCGCTCCTCGGAGCCTAATGAATAAATATTTGAGTCGTAGAGTTATGTTGTGATGCCATGTTGTATCTACACATATTGAGCATATTGTGTGTATGTTTGAAATGCTTGGTATGTGTGGGATCCGACAAACTAGTTGTTTATCCTTGGCAGCCTCTCATATGGGGAAATGTAGTCTCGTGATTACGGCGATAGTAGTCCGCATGACCCGGTTCACCGGAGTCCTGCTAGCCTAGCACTACTGCTTGGACACTTGATTGGCCGGCATGTGTTTCACCGTTCCTATATGTCTCGTTCTTCGGGAAATGTCACGCGGTGTTATTCGAGTCCTGCCTTAGCTCGCTACAGCCCGGGATACCGGAGTCCTCATAGGCTGCTACTGACCCAATTTATACGTTGATGACCGACATGCTCGATGTGATTCATGTATGCCTGTCCCCATAGGTTAGTGCCGCTTTGGGTTCACGACTAGCCATGTCGGCCTGGGTTCTTTGTCATATGGATGCTAGCGACACTATCATATACGTGAGCCAAAATGCGCAAACGGTCCCGGGCCATGGTAAGGCGACTCCCGTGGGAATACCGTGCGTGAGGCCGCAAAGTGATATGATGTGTTACATGCTAGATCGGTGTGACTTAGGATCGGGGTCCTGACAACTTGACTCAACTGGGAGTTATTCTTCCGGTTGATAGTGTCATTGCCATATTTCTTCAATCACTGCCACCAAGCTACAACAGCTTCGTGATGAACTATAATATGCAAGGGATGGATGAGACGATTCCCGAGCTATTCACGATGCTAAAGGCTGCAGAGGTAGAAATCAAGAAGGAGCATCAAGTGTTGATGGTCAACAAGACCACTAGTTTCAAGAAAAAGGGCAAAGGGAAGAAGGAGAACTTCAAGAAGAACGGAAAGCAAGTTGCTTCTCAAGTGAAGAAGCCCAAGTCTGGACCTAAGCCTGAGACTGAGTGCTTCTACTGCAAAGGGACTGGTCACTGGAAGCGGAACTGCCCCAAGTATTTGGCGACTAAGAAGGATGGCAAAGTGAAAGGTATATTTGATATACATGTTATTGATGTGTACCTTATTAATGCTCATAGTAGCGCCTGGGTATTTGATACTGGTTCTGTTGCTCATATTTGCAACTCAAAACAGGGGCTATGGATTAAGCAAAGATTGGCTAAGGACGAGGTGACGATGCGTGTGGTAAATGGTTCCAAGGACGATGTGATCGCCGTCGGCACGCTACCTCTACATCTACCTTCGGGATTAGTTTTAGACCTAAATAATTCTTATTTGGTGCCAGCGTTAAGCATGAACATTATATCTGGATCTTGTTTGATGTGAGATGGTTATTCATTTAAATCAAAGAATAATGGTTGTTCTATTTATATGAGTAATATCTTTTATGGTCATGCACCCTTGATGAGTGGTCTATTTTTGTTGAATCTCGATAGTAGTGATAAACATATTCATAGTATTGAAGCCAAAAGATATAAGTTTAATAATGATAGTGCAACTTATTTGTGGCACTGCCGTTTAGGTCATATTGGTGTAAAATGCATGAAGAAACTCCATGCTGATGGGCTTTTTGAATCACTTGATGCTTGTGAACCATGCCTCATGGGCAAGATGACTAAAACTCCATACTCTGGAACAATGGAGCGAGCAACAGACTTGTTGGAAATAATACATACTGATGTATGCAGTCCGATGAGTGTTGAGCCTCGCAGTAGGTATCGTTATTTTCGGACCTTCACAGATGATTTGAGCAGATTTGGGTATATCTACTTAATGAAACATAAGTCTAAAACATTTGAAAAGTTCAAAGAATTTCAGAGTGAAGTGGAAAATCATCGCAACAAGAAAATAAAGTTTCTACGATCTGATCATGGAGGTGAATATTTGAGTTACGAGTTTGGTGTTCATTTGAAGCAATGCAGAATAGTTTTGCAACTCACGCCACCCGAACACCACAGCGTAATGGTGTGTCCGAACGTCGTAACCGCACTTTATTAGATATGGTGTGATCTGTGATCTCTCTTACTGATTTACCACTATCGTTTTGGGGTTATGCTTTAGAGAAGGCTGCATTCACGTTAAATAGGGCACTATCTAAATCCATTGAGATGACACCATATGAACTGTGGTTTGGCAAGAAACCG
Source organism: Aegilops bicornis (assembly GCA_021605145.1). Taxonomy (NCBI): domain Eukaryota; kingdom Viridiplantae; phylum Streptophyta; class Magnoliopsida; order Poales; family Poaceae; genus Aegilops; species Aegilops bicornis. The sequence goes on from CM038675.1 coordinate 228,410,051, forward strand.
AAGTTGTCGTTTCTTAAAGTTTGGGGCTGCGATGCTTATGTAAAAAAGCTTCAATCTTATAAGCTTGAACCCAAATCAGAGAAATGTGTCTTCATAGGATACCCAAAGGAAACTGTTGGGTACACCTTCTATCACAGATCGGAAGGCAAAATATTCGTTGCTAAGAATGGATCCTTTCTAGAGAAGGAGTTTCTCTCGAAAGAAGTGAGTGGGAGGAAAGTAGAACTTGATGAGTTAATTGTACCTGCTCCCTTATTGGAAAGTAGTTCATCATAGAAATCAGTTCCAGTGATTCCTACACCAATTAGTGAGGAAGCTAATGATGATGATGATGAAGCTTCTGATCAAGTTACTAACGAACCTCGTAGGTCAATCAGAGTAAGATCCGCACCAGAGTGGTATGGTAATCCTGTTCTAGACGTCATGTTACTTGACCATGACGAACCTACGAACTATGAGGAAGCAATGATGAGCCCAGATTCTGGGAAATGGTTTGAGGCCTTGAAATATGAGATGGGATCCATGTATGAGAACAAAGTGTGGACTTTGGTTGACTTACCCGATAATCGGCAAGCCATAGAAAATAAATGGATCTTCAAGAAGAAGACCGACGCTGGCGGTAATGTTACTGTCTACAAAGCTCGACTTGTTGCAAAAGGTTTTCGACAAGTTCAAGGAGTTGACTACGATGAGACTTTCTCACCCGTAGCGATGCTTAAGTCTGTCTGAATCACGTTAGCAATTGCCGCATTTTATGATTATGGCAAATGGACGTCAAAACTGCATTCCTGAATGGATTTCTAGAAGAAGAGTTGTATATGATGCAACCAGAAGGTTTTGTCGATCCAAGGGATGCTAACAAAGTGTGCAAGCTCCAGCGATCCATTTATGGACTGGTGCAAGCCTCTCGGAGTTGGAATGAACGTTTTGATAGTGTGATCAAAGCATATGGTTTTATACAGACTTTTGGAGAAGCCTATATTTACAAGTGAGTGGGAGATCTGTAGCATTTCTAATATTATATGTGGATGACATATTGTTGATTGGAAATGATATAGAATTTCTGGATAGCATAAAGGGATACTTGAATAAAAGATTTTCTATGAAAGACCTCGGTGAAGCTGCTTACATATTGGGCATCAAGATCTACAGAGATAGATCAAGACGCTTAATTGGACTTTCACAAAGCACATACCTTGATAATATTTTGAAGAAGTTCAAAATGGATCAGTCAAAGAAAGGGTTCTTGCCTATGTTACAAGGTGTGAAGTTGAGTGACACTCAATGCCCGACCACTGCAGAAGTAGAGAGAAAATGGAAGTCATTCCCTATGCCTCAGCCATAGGTTCTATCATGTATGCAATGCTGTGTACCAGACCTGATGTGTGCCTTGCTATAAGTATAGTAGGGAGGTACCAAAGTAATCCAGGAGTGGATCACTGGACAGCGGTAAAGAACACTCTGAAATACCTGAAAAGGACAAACGATATGTTTCTCGTTTATGGAGGTGAAAAAGAGCTCATCATAAATGGTTATGTCGATGCAAGCTTTGACACTGATCCAGATGACTCTAAGTCACAAACCGGATACATATTTATATTAAATGGAGGAGTTGTAAGTTGGTGCAGTTCCAAACAGAGCGTCGTGGCAGGATCTACATGTGAAGCGAAGTACATAGCTGCTTCGGAAGCAGCAAATGAAGGAGTCTAGATGAAGGAGTTCATATCCGATCTAGGTGTCATACCTAGTGCATTGGGTCCAACGAAAATCTTTTGTGATAATACTGGAGCAATTGCCTTGGTGAAGGAATCCAGATTTCACAAGAGAACCATGCACATCAAGAGACGCTTCAATTCCATCCGCGATCTAGTCAAGGAGGGTGACATAGAAGTTTGCAAAATACATACGGATCTGAATGTTGCAGACCCATTGACTAAGCCTCTCTCACGAGCAAAATATGATCAGCACCAATACTCCATGGGTGTTAGAATCATTACTATGTAATCTAGATTATTGACTCTAGTGCAAGTGGGAGATTGGAGGAAATATGCCCTAGAGGCAATAATAAAGTTGTTATTTATATTTCCTTATATCATGATAAATGTTTATTATTCATGCTAGAATTGTATTAACCAAAAACTTAGTACATGTGTGAATACATAGATAAACAGAGTGTCCCTAGTATGCCTCTACTAGACTAGCTCGTTAATCAAAGATGGTTAAGTTTCCGAGCCATAGACATGTGTTGTCATTTGATGAACGGGGTCACATCATTAGAGAACGATGTGATGGACAAGACCCATCCGTTATATTAGCACTATGATCGTTTAGTTTATTGCTATTGCTTTCTTCATGACTTATACATGTTCCTATGACTATGAGATTATGCAACTCCTGAATACCGGAGGAACACTTAGTGTGCTATCAAACGAAACAACGAATCGGGTGATTATAAAGATGCTCTCTGTGTGTCTCCGATGGTGTTTGTTGAGTTGGCATAGATCAAGATTAGGATTTGTCACTCCGATTGTCGGAGAGGTATCTTTGGGCCCTCTCGGTAATGCACATCACTATAAGCCTTGCAAACAATGTGACTAATGAGTTAGCTGTGGGATGATGCATTACGGAAGGAGTAAGAAGACTTGCCGGTAACGAGATTGAACTAGGTATGGTGATACCGACGGTCGAATCACGGGCTGTAACATACCGATGACAAAGGGAACAACGTATGTTGTTATGTGGTTTGACCGATAAAGACCTTCGTAGAATATGTAGGAGCCAATATGAGCATCCAGGATTCCAGGTTCCACTATAGGTTATTGACCGGAGATGTGTCTCGGTCATGTCTACATAGTTCTCGAACCTGTAGGGTCCGCACGCTTAACGCTCGATGATGATTTGTATTATGAGTTTATGTGATTTGACGACCGAAGGTTGTTCGGTATCCCGGATGAGATCACAGACATGACGAGGAGTCTCGAAATGGTCGAGACATGAAGATTGATATATTGGACCTTGTTATTCGGACACCGGAAGTGTTCCGGATGGTTTCGGGTAAAACCGGAGTGCCGGAGGGGTTACCGGAACCCCCCGGGGGAACTAATGGGCCACCATGGGCCTTAGTGGAGAGAGAGGAGGGAGGCCAGGGCAGGCCGCCCCCCCCCCCCCTTGGAGTCTGAATTGGACTAGGTAAGGGGGGCGGTGCCCCCCTTTCCTACTCCCTCTCCCTCTCCTTCCTTCCCCCTCTCTCCCTCTTGGTGGAATCCTACTAGGACTTTGAGTCCTAGTAGGACTCCCTCTTTAGGCGCGCCCCTAGGGCCGGCCCGGCCTCCTCCTCCCTCCTTTATATCACGGGAGGGGCACCCCTCACACACAAGTTGATCTTTAGCCGTGTGCGGTGCCCCCCTCCACAATTTTACACCTCGGTCATATCGTCGTAGTTCTTAGGCAAAGCCCTACGCCGGTAACTCTATCATCACGGTCACCACGCCGTTGTGCTGACGAAACTCTCCCTCGGCCTCAACTGGATCAAGAGTTCGAGGGATGTCACCGAGCTGAACATGTGCAGATCGCCGAGGTGTCGTGCGTTCGGTACTTGGATCGGTTGGATCGCAAAGACGTTCGACTACATCAACCGCGTTACTAAACGCTTCCGCTTTCGGTCTACGAGGGTACGTGGACACACTCTCCCCGCTCGTTGCTATGCTTCTCCTAGATAGATCTTGCGTGATTGTTGGTAAAGTTTTTGAAATACTACGTTCTCCAACACTGAGGCCATGTCTGTACATGCTAGGCTCGTCAAGTTTAACCCAAGTATTCCGCATGTGCAAAACCGTCGTGTACCCATTGTATGTGAATGTAGAGTCTATCAGACCTGATCATCACGTGGTGTCTCAACACGACGAACTGTAGCAACGGTGCATACTCAAGGAGAACACTTTTACCTTGAAATTTAGTGAAGGGATGATGTCTACTATGCAATTTTATTCTTGTAGACTCGTGTTGGGCCTCCACGCATAGAGTTTCGTAGGATAGTAGCAATTTTCCCTCAAGTGGATGACCTAAGGTTTATAAATCCGTGGGAGGCGTAGGATGAAGATGGTCTCTCTCAAACAACCATACAACCAAATAATAAAAAGTCTCTTGTATCCCCAACACACCAAATACAATGGTAATTTATATAGGTGCACTAGTTCGGCGAAGAGATGGTGATACAAGTGTAGTAATGATAGTAGATATTGATTTTTGTAATAGGAACAATAAAAAACAGCAAGGTAGCAGTTGATAAAACGGAGCACACACGGTATTGCAATGCTTGAAAATGAGGCCTGGTGTTCATACTTTCGCTAGTGCAATCTCTCAACAATGATAATCTAATTGGATCATATAACTATCCCTCAAAGTGCGATGAAGAATCACTCCAAAGTTCTTATCTAGCGGAGAACAAAAGAATAAATTGTTTGTAGGGTACGAAACCATCTCAAAAGCTATTCTTTCCAATCAATCTATCCTAGAGTTCGTACTAAAATAACACCAAGCTATTCTTTCCGATCGATCTAACCAAGAGTTCGTACTAAAAGAACACCATATGATACACATCAACCAACTCGATCTAATGTCACCTCGATACTCCAATGTCACCGTGAGTATCCGTGAGTTGATTATACGATATGCATCAAACAGTTCCAGATTCATAATACCCAATCCAACACAAAGAACCTCAAAGAGTGCCCCAAGATTTCTACCGAAGAAACAAAGATGAGAACGTGCATCGACCCATATGCATAGATTACCCCAATGTCACCTCGGAATCTGCGAGTTGAGTGCCAAAACACAAATCAAGTGAATCAATATGATACCCCATTGTCACCACAGGTATTCAGAGCAAGACATACATAAAGTGTTCTCAAATCCATAAAAGTATTCAATCCGACAAAACGAAATATCAAAGGGAGAACTCAATTCACCACAACAAGATAGAGAGGGGAAAACACAATATGATCCAACTATATTAACAAAGCCCACGATACATCAAGATCGTGCCATCTCAAGAACACGAGAGAGAGAGAGAGAGAGAGAGAGAGATTAAACATATAGCTACTGGTACAAAACCTCAGCCCCGAGGGTGGACTACTCCCTCCTCATCATGGTGGCCGCCGGGATGATGAAGATGGCCACCGGTGATGATTCCCCCCTCCGGCGGAGTGCCAAAACGGGGTCTAGATTGGTTTTTCGTGGCTACAGAGACTTGCAGCGGCGGAACTTCTGATCTAGGGTTATTTGCTGGGGTTTTGGAATATTTGGGAATTTATAGGGCGAAGAGGCGGTGCGGGAACCCACCAGGGCGCGCCTGGGCCCCCAGGCGTGCCCAGGTGGGTTGTGCCCCCCTCGGGGCACCCCTCTAGTACTTCTTTGGCCCACTAGATGTCTTCTGGTCCAAAAAAATCTCCAAAAAGTTTCACTGCGTTTGGACTCCGTTTGGTATTGATTTTCTGCGATGTAAAAAACAAGCAAAAAACTTCAACTGGCACTAGGCACTATATCAATAGGTTAGTCCCAAAAAATGATGTAAAGTTGCTATAAAAGATTGTAAAACATCAAAGAATGATAATATAACAGCATGGAACAAACAAAAATTATAGATATGTTGGAGACTTATCAAGGGATCATCTTATAATGCTATCGTTGTACTAAGCAAAATAAGATGCATAAAGATAAACATCACATGCAATCAAAATATGTGACATGATATGGCCATCATCATCTCGTGCTTTTGATCTCCATCTCCAAAGCATCGTCATGATCTCCATCGTCACTGGCTCGACACCTTGATCTCCATCGTAGCGTCGTGGTCGTCTCGCCAACTGTTACTTCTACAACTATTGCTAACTCATAAAGATAAAGTAAAGCAATTACATGGCGTATGCATTTCAAACAATAAAGAGACAACCATAAGGCTCCTGTCGGTTGCTAGATAAATTACAAAACATGATCATCTCATACAATAACGTATATCACATCATGTCTTGACCATATCACATCACAACATACCCTGCAAAAACAAGGTAGACGTCCTCTACTTTGTTGTTACAAGTTTTACATGGCTGCTATGGGTTTCTAGCAAGAACCGTTCTTACCTACGGCAAAAACCACAATGGTGATTCATCAAGTGTGTTGTTTTAACCTTCTTCAAGGACCGGCCGTAGTCAAATTCGATTCAACTAAAGTAGGAGAAACAGACACCCGCCAGCCACCTTTATGCAAAACTAGTTGCATGTCAGTCGGCTGAACCGGTCTCATGTCTGTGGACATGTAAGGTTGGTCCGGGCCGCTTCATCCCACAATATCGCCGAATCAAAATAAGACATTAGTGGTAATCGTTGCATGGAAAACAAAAAAATTCTACGCATATGCAATGATCTATCCATGGAGATTCATAGCAATGAGAGGGAGAGTGTTTCTACATACCCTCGTAGACCATAAGCGGAAGCGTTTCACAACGCGGTTGATGTAGTCGAACTTTCTTCGTGCTCCACCAATCGAGTACCGTAACATACGGCACCTCCGAGTTCTACACATGTTCAGCTCGGTGACGTCCCTCGCCTTCTTGATCCAGCAACGTCGAGGAAGTAGATGAGTTTCGTCATCATGACGGCATGGTGACGGTGATGGTGAAGTGATCCTCGCAGGGCTTTGCCTAAGCACCGCGACAATATGACCGGGGGTGTAAACTGTGGAGGGGGCGCCGCACGCAGCTAGGCAATTGTCTGGTGTGTGCTTGCCCCCCCCCCCCACATATATATAGGTGGGAGGGGGAGGGGAGGAAGCTAGGAGGTGCCCAAGTAGGTTGAATCCTACTTGGGGTCTCCCCATGGCCGGCGCCCCCCCCCCTTTCCTTATTTGCCGGAGGGGGAGGAAAGACGAGGGAGGAGGGAAGGAAGGGGGAGGCTGAATCCTCCCCTTTCCTTCTCCCTTCCCCTCTTTCCTTCTCTTCTGGTTCGGCCCATATGGGGGGCGCACCAGCCCCTTGTGGCTGGTGCGTTTCCCCTCTTGGCCCATAAGGCCCATATCTTTTGCTGGGGTGCGCGGAACCCCTTCCGGTGACCCGATATGTACCTGGTACTCTCCGGAACACTTCTTGTGTCCGAATACCATCATACTATATATCAATCGTTACCCCTCGGCCATTTCGAGACTCATTGTCATGTCTGTGATCTCATCCAGGACTCTGAACAACATTCGGTCACCAAATCACATAACTCATATAATACTATATCGTCATGGAACGTTAAGCGTGCGAACCCTACGGGTTTGAGAACTATGTAGACATGACCGAGACACCTCTCCGATCAATAACTAATAGCGGAACTTGGATGCTCATATTGGCTCCTGCATATTCTATGAAGATCTTTATCGGTCCAACCGTTATGACAACATACATAATTCCCTGTGTCCATCGGTATGTTACTTGCCCGAGATTCGATTGTCGGTATCTTCATACCTAGTTCAATCTCGTTACCGGCACGTCTCTTTACTCGTTCCATAATACATCACCTCGTGACTAATTCCTTAGTCGTTTTCTTGCAAGCTTATGTGTATTACCAAGAGGGCCCAGAGATACCTCTCCGAAACTCGGAGTGACAAATCCTAATCTTGATCTATGCCAACTCAACAAACACCTTCGGAGATACCTGTAGAGAATCTTTATAATCACCCAGTTACGTTTTGACATTTGATAGCACACAAGCCATTCCTCCGATATCCGGGAGTTGCATAATCTCATAGTCGAAGGAATATGTATTTGACATGAAGAAAGCAATAGCAATAAAATTGAACGATCATCATGCTAAGCTAACGGATGTGTCTTGTTCATCACATCATTCTCCTAATGATGTGCTCTCGTTATCAAATGACAACTTATGTACATGGTTAGGAAACCTTAACCATCTTAGATCAACGAGCTAGTCTAGTAGAGGCTCACTAGGGACATGGTGTTTGTTTGTGTATTCACACAAGTACTAAGGTTTCCGATCAATACAATTCTAGCATGAATAATAAACCTTTATCATGAATAAGGAAATATAAAATAACAACCTTATTATTGCCTCTAGGGCATATTTCCTTCATCTGTTTATGCATGTACTTATTTTGGTATAGATGTTAACAAAGGATGATGCTTCCTCATTTGAAGAGGCTAAATTCTTTTCTGTTGATAAGTTCTACATTCCGATGAGTATCTGAGAAATAAAAATCAAGAGTCTATAATGAATACATTGTGCCCACGAGAGGTTGCCTTGATATTGGGCGGTCGTCATGTCCCTCCTGCATAGACGTGGTTCATTGGGATGTGTGCTCTTAACATCTTGAGATTGACAATATTCGAATGCACTATGATCAGCTCAACACGTAGTTCATTTATTAGGGTGGAAAGGAGGATAAGCGGCCACATGAATAGAGGCTTATTAGGTTAGGGGTGTGTTATAGTTTTTCCGGCCGTTGCAACGCACGGGAAAATTTGCTAGTTGTGTAATCATTACTGACACACTAGCCCAATGGTAAACCTCTTAGTCCAACCAATGTGTAAAGCCAAGGTTATGGGTTCGAATCTTGCTAACTCAATTTTTATCTATTTACATTTCCTGACCAAACTTTTCTTTTTTTGGATGAAAAATGTCTTTTAAACCCTAAAAAGCAGATGAGATCTTGAAAATCTCAAAAATTGAAGAAAAAAATTCTAGTATGTGGTCTAGTTTACGTAGAAAAATTATGGAGTGTGTTGGATAGATATTTTTTGCACTATGCTTCACAAGGTACCAGGTTTTAGGTATTTACAAAATAGGAAACAAAATTTATGACACCACAAGTGACAGTATGAAGTTGAATTTGTCAATACTAAAGATGAAGTAGATGATCTACTTTATTTTGAAGTTACATGTACAAAGAAGATGATTGGTCAATGAGAACCTCATAGTTGGACTTGAATGTCCAGGAAACATCATAGTAGATCCACCTATTACAAAGCAAAGTACACGAAACTTTTTTCCAAAACTCATGATACTTTTTCCCCTATTGATCATATAATACCTTGACACGAGCACATGCAAAAGTATCAACATTTTATACTAATAATATTTTTTGTACAAGCGGGTCTAGAATTTTGTGCAGGTCATAGGCTATCACATTGTATCATCTGTGCACATTGCATATGATCTCGAATCAAGATGATCCAAAAGGCAAATTTGTAAGCTTCAATGAGACAAACAAACTACATGTTGAACACTGTTCATTTGAGGACATCTGGATGCCAAAATACTTCACATATTTATAAGATACACACTCAAGCAGGCAAACTTCATTTAATTGAACATGGAGTCGACATAGGAAAGATAGCTAGTGTGTTGTATGTCCACGTGAGGCCCCAGAACAGGGTTCAAATCCTATTCTCTAGATTTTTTCTAAAATAATTAAACATTATTGGTAGTGTCCGTTTTTTAACTAGAATAGTTTCAAAAAACTAGAATACTTTTTTTGGATTTTTCAAAATAAAACATGAAAAGTAGGTCAGCTTTTTAATTAGAATAGTTTTTCCTTTTTATTTATATCTCCCTTACTAACTCGTCCAGCATTTTATTTTATTTTTACTTTTTTCAATTGACCCATCCAACATTTTTATTTTATTATGTACCAGAATTACATAGAGCTACAACTTCAAAACTCAAAAGCAGACAAATATTACTTCTAGCACAGAATCATAACAAGGTCTTGTGGCCATGGAGAATTTTGTTGAATTGATAACTGATTGAAATTATCATGCCCACCATCCTGGATCCGTGACACAACAATGATCTACAGGATAGTGCTTGGTTTATGCTTTTAGTTGTACTACTATAATATTCAACAATTATGATCTCGTTTATTGCTGGTATTTTGCTCATTCATGAGTACAAGCATTGACGTCAATTGCTGAATTTCGTATTATCAATTTAAAGTGTGTGCATTTGACATGTATGGTCGTTGAGTCTTCCTAAAATTTGTGTCAAATTTGGTTAATATGGTATTTACTGAAACTATGTCAAAATAGTTCGGCATTTACCGAACCGAATTGTATATTTATTTCCTAATGTCTTTGCCAAAAAAATCAACTTTTCATATTTTTTATTAAAGAATTTCATGTTGACACATGGGACCTATATGTTAAGGTAATGGTGATATACTCATGGAATTGATTTTACTTTTTCAATTTCCCCCTATAACAAAGACGTAACACTATGGATCGACAGATGATTATTTGTTACTTTCACTAAAATTTGTAACACATTCCAGTAACACATATTAATATGTTACTTGGTCAACAAATCTGTAACTATTACTCCAACACATAATTATATGTTACTTGGACAATATCACTGTAACACATTTCTGAGCCATATATAGTATGTGTTGCTCCGTTCGTTGCAACACAAATCACGTGTTACTGGATTTGACTTGTAACATATTTTACTATGTGTTACATGATTGTGTACCAAAGCTCTGTCATGTTGTAGTGATGGTCTATATTTTTCGTTCTCCTAGCATACTTCTCATATTTTCATAAGTGTCAAAAGCATTATTCCCAATGAAATCTCTCTCAAATATTAAATTCAAAACATGTCTATGATGGAGAGATAAACCAACATAAAATCTTGTGAGTAATAACTTAACACGACATTTGGGATTAGCTCTAGATTGCATCTCTAATAGCTTATCCCAAGCTTATTTTAGATATTCGTCACTTAATTGTTTAAATTTTACGATTTATGAACTCTCACCAAGGTAAGGAGGAAGGGGAACTTCCGATGGAGGTCTAGCTATAGTAACGAGCAAATAAAGCACACAAATTTTTGTGGTATTTTTTTAATGAGAGTAATAAAGGAAAATAAAAGAAAGTAAAAAGTAGAACAAGTATATGATAATGTGTATGAAGGGACCTTGAGTTGTTTGTTGAAGTCTCCCCGGCAACGGCGCTAGAAATTCTTTGCTACTTGTGATAAGCATTGGGGTTTCCCTGAAGATAAAGGGTGAAGTAGTATAGTAGCAGAAAGTATTTACCTCAATAAAGATCCAAGTTTTATCGAACCAATATGAGATTCACACAAACGACTTTTAGCAGTATCTACGCACACAAGAGCAAATACTTGCACCCAACATGGGTAAGAGGGTTGTAAAGACCCTTCTACTTGTTATTTGCAAGGATTAAATCTGATAGTAGGAGATATATAAATTGCAAAATAAAATAAAAGTAAATAAATTGTAGCAAGGTATTTAGGGTTTTAGCAATATGATTTAAGTAGACCCCGGGGACACGGCTTTCCCTAGAGGCATCTCTCTCAAACATAGCAAATGGTGGGTACTCAAATTACTATTGGGCAATTGATAGAATAGCGCATAGTTATGATGTTATTCATGGCATGATCAGTACATAGGCATTACGTCCGTGACAAGTAGACCGAAATAATTCTGCATCTACTACTATTACTTCACCATTCGACCGCTATCCAGCATGCAGCTTAAGGTATTAAGTTCATAACAAACAGAGTAATGCGTGAAGCATGATGACATAATATAGAGAGAATAAAACCAATTAATATAATCAAACCCCATTATTTTATCGTTAGTAGCAAAAATACAATACCTGCCTCGCTACCCCTTCTATCACGAGGTGACGACACCGCAAGATTGAACCTACCACAAAGTACACGTCTCGCTGAAGATAAATCAACCTAGTTTGCCAAACCAAATGAATAGATCAGAGAGAAATACAAAGCTATAACAATCACACATAATAAAGTTAGAAATAACTCAATTACTTTCAGTGAATAACCAGAAACCCACAATTCGTCGAATCCCAGCAAACGCACAGTAAAATATTACATCCAATCGATCTCTGAAGAGAAAATTGAATTGAAGATGAAAGATATATATATATATATATATATATATATAGAGAGAGAGAGAGAGAGAGAGAGATCTAGCTACTTCTACGTACTCACACATAATCGAAGGTCCAACAAGGTTGATGTAGAAGCCCTCCGTGATTGATTCCCCCTCAGGCAGAGTATCGTCGGAGGCCCCCAGACAGGATCACAAAACAACAAAGGCTTGCGGCGACGAAATAATTGTTTTAGGTCTCACTCTTGAGTTTTTGCAATATTTGTCAATTTATAGCACTAGAATTAGGTCAGACAGGGCCACGAGGGGCCCACAAGACATTTGGGCCCTCCCTGTTGTCTTGTCGTCTCCTCATCTGGCTTCTGGTCCTCCCCCGAAACTTCTAGGGTCCCTCCTAGTCCAAAAAAAACTGTCAAAAAGTTTCATCGTGTTTGGACTCTGTTTGGTAGGGATTTTCTGTAAAAACCAAAAACGTGCAAAAAATAGCAACTAGCACTAGGCACTGGGTTAATAGGTTAGTTCCAAAAATGATACAAAATTGCATATAAAGCATATAAGATTGATAATATAATAGCATGAAATAATCAAAAATTATAGATACGTTGGAGACGTATATGGCTCCTATCCAACCTCCGACGGCCGCCAACCGAGGATTGAGCTCCTATCTGGCCGCCGCTGCCCCTATCGACCTCTCTATTCACAGAGGGGCTATTTATTCTATGTATTAACTCAATTATTGCATCCCCATCATCTGCAAAAAGGCATATGTACCGTGTGGTACATCGCATACGGTTATATTTTTAAAACTGTGTAGTACGATGAACTGTGAAATTGTGTGTGCAGTTAACACACCGAACACGTACAATATATAAATCATGTCCCATATACAACAGAGTGCGATAAGTAGCTCCCTCGACTATTATGGGATCCATAGTTTTCCCATTACCCCATCGCTAGATAGCATCCAAATCCCTATCCCCAAATTCCCTCGTGTAGCATTGACATTGGCGGAATGCGGAAGAGTGGCGCTGATGGTTTCAGTGCGGCTCCTCTGGCTCGTACCATCACACTCGACAGCGCGATGGGCGGCATCGTCACCACAACGGTCATCGCCAAGCTATTGCCTAAGTTCATCAAAAGGGTTGTGTACTACGGATCCAAATAGTCTTGTTAGGTCAACCAATCAATCCTGATCTCTTTTTGAATTTTTTGAAGGTAGCTCCCTCATTCCATCTAGAATGTACCCCTCTTTTAGGAAAGCCATGAACAGCCGGATCCAAGGTTTGACTTCACACTCCCACAACATGAGTTCAAATCCGAGTTTTTCGCCACCAATAGGTATGAAAATCTGAATAGTTTGCACGGTCACACTCCTGCTCGACATGCATGCATGGAGGGATTCAACATTGGCAGATGGTTTCTCAGTTGCCCCTTAGAGGTTAGTTCTAACAAGTTAATCCCTTTAGTTGAGTTAACACCTTTTGACCCACTATTCCAGGATATTTAAAATTCACAGAGATATGAGGCTTGTGCCTTTGTTAAGTGGTTCGACGATGAATGGCACGGTAGGGCTCGGATTCTTACCACCAAGCTTGTAGAAGATAATGGTCAAGTTAAAGAAGAAAGTGACTAATCTGGAGTTTACAATCAGTATGATGAAGCAAGAAAGAATCAGTCACAGGCAATAGATGAAAGCAAGAGTCAAGAAGGAACTCAGATATGTGTTCAGAAGTTTCGGTCCTGAGTTCGCTTTCTATTTGAGAAAAAAGAAAGAATAAAATGCGGTGCACTTTGGACTGAAAAAGTCCACTACAGAGGACACTTCAATACACTCCATTTAGAACAAAAATGCATTTAGAAAAATGTTGGAAATATGCCCTAGAGGCAATAATAAATTGGTTACACTACAAAAAAAGACACATCCGTGACATTTTGGGCCGAACGAAAAAAAATTCTGTCATACATATGACACTTCTATGACGATAATTGTGACAAAACCCGGTATCATCATAGATGTGGTGGGATCCTACTTCTATGACAAAACATCATGACAGAAAATGGGCTTTTCGTCCTGGGCGGGCCGGAGATGCAGCTGCATGACATTCTTTGGGCCGTCCATGACGGAAAAAACCATGGTAGAAGCGAGGGCGAGGAAAATTTCGGGGAGTTGCCGGTTACGGTGGGAGGTCGGGGGCCGACCGATGCGTGTTTCTCTCGTACACATACGCGCGTGTGTGCGAGGAGTTGGCTCTAACTTAACCCGAGCGAGGCATTGGGCTCTAACTGAACCCGAGCAATTGCACTGCAGGCTACGCGTTACTGAACCCGAGCGATCAATCGATGGCTGTTAACTGAACCCGATGGAGCGATTCCTTCGCCATCGCTGCTAATCAAGCCGATCAATTGGATGAACAAAGTGAGCGCTATGGGGGTTGGATGAATCGGGGGCGGTGACGTTGCCTCGGGATGAACAGGAGCCCGTGGTGTGGAGGGTTGGATGAATAGTAGACGGTGGAGGGGTGGCCGTGGAGGGGTGGTTGAACAGGACCCCGTGGTGTGGAGGGCTGGATGAGCGATGAAGCGGTGGAGGGGTGGTTGAACGAGCTTGATGGAGTAGCGTGCGGTGGAGGCTGGATGAACAGGAGCCCGTGGAGGCTGGAGGAGGTCGACGGTAGCCCCTGGAGGCTGGAGGAGGTCGACGGTGGAGATGAACAGTATCCCGTGGAGTCCCGTTTTGTGGTACGCCACACCCCTCCCGATGAACAAGACCTCTGTTTCGACCGTAGCGCTCCAACACAAGTCCGTTTCGTTCGTTTTGCGGTACGCCACACCCCTCCCGATCAACAGGACCCCCGTTTCGACCGTAGGAGGTTCCGTTTCCTTCGTTTTGCGGTACGCCACACCCCTCCCGATCAACAGGACCCAGTTCCGAACGTGGCCGGTCGAACACAAGGGCGTTTCCTCCGTTCTGCGGTACGTCAGGCCTCGTTTCCATCGCCTGTTCCGTCCAAGCCGGTTGGCTCCCACGCGTTCTGTCGGTGTTCTGGGAACGGGGGTACCCAGACTTGCCTGCCTGCGGCCTGCAGCGTGGCTCAAGGGGTGGCCCAGCGGTTGGCCCATCTTCATCGGCACCAGCTCAAGACCCTCGCGAGGGGCCAAGCCTTGCGGGGCGGACGACAGGAAGCTTCCTCAGGCACGGCCTCGGCAGGCTGGCTCGCGAGGAGGCGGAGAGATCAAGGCGGGGTACTTCACGAGGTGCCCATGACGCAAGCCATGACGACCAAGGGCGCCAAGGGCGCCACCGCCGCAGGTCCTCGCTTCCTCTTTGGTGCAAAGGGGCAAGCGCGGCGAGAGCATCAAGCAAAGGCATCCGCTTTCGTGCAACAAGACCAAGACCGTCGCAATGGCAGGAAGGAAGTCATCGTGGAGCCCAAGTCGGCATCACCACCGTGAGCCTTTGACAAAGCGAGGACCAACTTTAGTCAGGATAAGTGTACTAGATGTTCCCCTTCAAAATGGCCAATTGTTGGCGCCCTTCCCATTAATATTTCGGAAGAGGCCGGGGCCTCGCCTATAAATAGGACTAGCCACCATTTGTAGAAGCAGCTTGATCACATCAAGAGATCAATCGCAGAGAGAGAAGCGATCAACTCCTCCTAGCAGTTCATCGCACTAGCCAAGAAATGCACCCTCGTGAGGTTG
Organism: Aegilops bicornis; assembly: GCA_021605145.1. Taxonomy (NCBI): domain Eukaryota; kingdom Viridiplantae; phylum Streptophyta; class Magnoliopsida; order Poales; family Poaceae; genus Aegilops; species Aegilops bicornis. The sequence continues at coordinate 228,425,681 of CM038675.1, forward strand.
TTCTTCCTTGTATTGTTCATCATCAGCCCAAGAGGCAATCCACCACACCGCATAATCGGAGTAGGGTGTTACACCACAATGGTGGCCCGAACCAGTATAAACCTTGTGTCTCTTGTACTGTTCCTTTAGTAGTTTAGATCCTAGCGAGGCGACGAGGTGCAGGTAGGTAGGGGCGAAATCTCCGCGCGCACCCCAGAGTTCGAACCTAGAGGGTCTACCGGAACCCGAAATCCGACATTTGGCGCGCCAGGTAGGGGTGCGCCGGAATTCGTCTTCCGCCGCCCTGTTCTTCGCCGACCATCGCATCCATGTCAGACGCTCGTCGGGCCCGCGCCGAGCGCCGAGCCGCTCTCGCTACCCGCGTCGCCCAGACGGCTCCTGTAGGCGGCCGCTTCGCCGTTCCCGTCGCTGCCGTCAACCCCGCCACCGGCCCGGCGGGAACAAGTAGCAAGCATCGTCCCAACATCCGTCGTGAGGCGAGACGGCCAGATCGCATTCTCCCTCACTCGCCTACTGGTTCTTCGTCTCGCGCGCTCCGCGCGCCCATGGAGGCTCGAGCTGCGCTCATCGCGGCAAATGAGCTCCTGCGCTACCGCCCTGTCGACGACTTCTACGAAGAGTGGCTCGACCATGTCGCCAAGCTCGTCCGCGCTGCAGGGGGCTCCTCCATGCCGTCCTTCCCACTGCACCGCGCCCCGCCCTGCGCGGGCGATGAAGCTCCGGGGGCGCCTCAGCCGTCTCCCCCTCAAGAAGGCGCCCTGGCCCCAAGGCGCGGGGCCCCTGGGCAGAACCCACTCCGTCCGGCGCCAAAGACAAAGAAGAGCAGAGCTGCCAAGAGGTCCCTCGCCCCCAAGAAGCTGCCCGAGTGCTCCCTGCACCGGCTCGTCACGACCACGCTCCTGCTCCAGCACGCCAAGACCCCGCGCTGCTCAAAGTGGCAGCGCATGGGGACCCGCAAGATCAGGCTCTTCGTCACCAAAGGCCTCCCGTGGCCACAGCAGGCTGCCGCGCCTTCACCACTGAGCTGCGCAGCATCGCATGGCCCGGCAATTTCAAGCCAGACTTACCTCCTCGCTACGACGGCACGGCCGACCCTATAGAGTTCCTTCAGCTCTACGAGCCGGGCATCGAAGCCGCCAACGGGGACGAGAAGGTCATGGCGAACTGGTTTCCCATGGCACTCAAGGACGGAGCCCGTACCTGGCTCCTGAACCTGTCTCCTGGCACGATCACCTCCTGGGACGAGATGCGCACCCGCTTCATCGCCAACTTCCAAGGTACTCGCGACCGGCCTCCTGCCATGAGCGACATGCGCCACATCAAGCAGCAGCCAGGGGAGACCCCCTCTTATTCCTCGGCGGCAGACATCCGCCCAGTGAGATGATGTGAACGGCGAGGGAGACGATGGCGGGGAAGCGTCGTCGGGCCAACTGCTTTTCTCCTCTTGCAGTTGGGTTCGGTCGACGAAGACTCCACCGGCTCGCTCTAGCAGGACACCCACACAGATGGCACCCTGTAGATGCTCGATCCTTCAATCCCTAGTGGATGCTCCATCTGGGATCGATACTCCCACCACCGCTCCCTCACGATCGGATTCGGTGAATCTATTTGCTCCATGGCCCAGGGGAGCAGCTCTATGTACTCCGGCGTGACTCCCTCCGGGAGTATCGCCGCCTTTTCGCTCTATTGCAGATATTTGGCCATGGATGTCGTCGTCATCGCTAGTTGGTCCTTGTTGTCAAACCAAGACTGTATCTCCAACATCCTAGCTAGCTTCACAGGGTCGCCGTCTGCGATCCTCGCGTATCGGTTGTACTCCTCCATCGATCTACTTCTCCATAGCACCTTCACTCGCTGGCGGTGGTTTTTGAATGGAAGAGGAGAGGAGCAGCACTGGTTTTGGATTAGAACGGGAGAGAAGCGACGCTGGTTTTGGACTGGAACAGGAGAGGAGGGACGGTGGTTTTGAAATTGAAGAGGAGAGGAGCGGCGCTGGATTTAGATTGGAACAGGAGAGGAGCGGCGGTGGTTTAAGAGGAGAAGAGCGGAAGAGCGGCGCTGGTCTTGGAAGTATTTTTTTGTTGTTTTGCGTATTTTGGGTCAAAGTTTGACCACGTACTGTATTTGACAAGCAAAATGTGAATGCATGTCACAAAAAATTGTATCGTTTGGTTCAGATTCTGAATGTACTTTCAAATTATATTATTTTTGCAACGTATAACATATATTTTATGTGCAAAAATCATGGTCAATTATGACCCGAATAAAAGGGAGACTAGTTAATGTGGGTCGCTTTCTTAATTGAAGGGTAAATTGATTTTGATTTTGATCCGATCACTGATGGTCGGCCCTCTCGCCCAATCCTAAATCGCTGCCAAGACGCCTCCTCTCCCTCTTCTACATTGCAAAACCACCTCCTCTCCTCTCCATCATCTCCATTCCAAAACCACCGTCTCGCCTCTCCTCTTCTGATCTTCTCCATTGCAAAACCACCTCCTCTCCTCTCCATCATCTCCATTCCAAAACCACCTCCTCTCCTCTCCATCATCTCCATTCCAAAACCATCGTGTCGCCTCTCCCTCTTCTGATCTTCTCTCCATTGCAAAACCACCTCATCTCCTCTCCATCATCTCCATTCCAAAACCACCTCCTCTCCTCTCCCTCTTCTCTATTGCAAGACCACCATATCTCCTCCCATCTTCCAAAGCTAGCACTGCACCACCTGGAAGGACATCTATGGAGAGGATGCAGAAATAATCGTGCAGATCGCCGGCGGTGACCAGGCAAAGTTAGCCAGGTTGAAGGAGATCCTTAGTTGGTTTGACAATGAGTGGGAGATTTCGAGGACGGTGCGGGCCATGTGGCAATGTATGCGAAAGAGCAAGACGGCGGCGACGAGGACGGTGATGTACATGTACTCCTCGGCGGCAGTCACGCCGCAGTCCTCCGACTTCATCGAGTATCTCCTATGGGCGATGAAGCAGACAGATTTGCCCGAGGCGACAGTCAGGCAGAGGTGGTGGGCGTACAGGTCGAAGGTCGAGCACCCAGAGGATAACGAGCCGATCGAGTATGGTGTGTCGTTCGTGAGGGTGCAGAGCCAGCCGGAGCCACAGGAGTATTCGTTCTCCCACCACAAGAGGAGGCCGGATGGCGTGACGTCGCTTCCCCGCCGTTCTCCACGGTTCCCTCTATGCTCGCCTCGTTTCAACGGCGGCGGTAGGGTTTAAGGTAAGCTTCGCACTAACCTAATCTTCCACCTGCTCATGCTTACAATCAGTGTGACAGCTAATGAAAATCATGCTTACAATCAGTCTCCGAGTACTACGCCAATCACCCTAAAATAGCTCTGGACCTTTGGGTCAAAGTTGTGACACAGTGTATAAATAAATAAAAATAGATTGGTGCTTCTTTCAGAAAAGAGTACTCCCTAGAAAACATTGTTCGTTGTCTCTCTTGTCCTGCTTCAGCCTCGGCGTCGTACAACTCACTGGAGCTGCTCCAACGATGAAACCATCCATCACAGCGGAGCAGTACCTCGGGCTCCATCTCCAGACGCCTAAGATCTTCTTCCCCTCCGACAAAGAAAGTCAGCCGGAGCATCCTCACCGCCAACCCAATCACGCTGAGATCGACAAGGCTTCGCCAAAGAGGTTGTACACTTGTTGCATCTCTTTTTACTCTACATGTTATATATATTGTCCATTGAGCACTCGTAGTAACGGGAAATACGATTATTTTATCCTACTATATGACAAGCAGTGAGGTACCAGGCAACTTAGCTATCCGTGATGGACTCTCTTGAACGCCATCATTATTTATCTCTGCGCGTTTGAGCTGTGTATTTGTTGATGGGCCTGGGAGTTGAGCTAGTATGGCGGTGGCCTAGGTCCAAAGTAATAGAAGTAGCACAAAAACATTTTTTTAGTGTAGGATTTTCCTTGCTCAAGCCTGCCTACTAGAATCGCTTGGTGCTTGAAAGGAAAAGTGAATGAAAAACATAGGAATTGGAAAGTTTCCTATGGTACTACTTTTCATGAATTTGGTGCAAAGGAATGGATCAAAGGAAAACTGTAGGATTTGTTCCTTTAGTGTCTCCTTGAAAGAAAAACCGTAGGAATTCTGATTTCCACTTCTCCTCCTTTTCATATTCCTATTCATCAAGCACAAGACTAAGAGATAGTAGCATAATAGCATTATAACCGTACATTTTCTTGTGGTTTGACTTAATCTCACCATGCTTTTTTGCATCCTGTGATCTTCCAATTGTTGTGAATCAAACACCCAGTTGGCGGAGATCCTGTGTTTTAAATTCTCTGTTTTGCACGTGCATTCCTATCCTATTCATGTCTATTTCCTATCCTCGCATTGTTAGAATCCTCAAATTCAAACAAGCCCTTACTCAATTACTTACATTACAGATATGTGTCAAAGAAAACCTTGTGTGGTTTGTCCCGCTCTCAAGGGCGTTGTGTTCCACCCCAGCTCAGCTGCTCCAACGACAGAATGGTTCACTACAGCAGGGTCCGCTCTCCAGACTGTCTTTCGCCACCTTAGATCTTTTTCCCCGCCGCCGGAAGCCACGACAACTGCATTGCCATCATCAACTGAGCAGATGACCTTGAGGACTACACGGGTCCGCAAGAGAGGTCGCACTCTTCCGTGTTCCGCTACGTTATGCGTCGCTTAATATGATGACATGCTACATTATCGTCGTGTTCACCTATTAGACTCGAGTCGAGGTCCAAACTAATGTCAAAACTTGAGTTTTTAAATGGTTGTGGGGTACATATTGGGGCAGCAATCAGTACTATCATCTACTATCTGGTTAATCTCCGGTGTCTACTATGAGTTTCATGTTGGGTGCAAACAAACATTAAAGGAGCCATTATCTGTATTTTTAACTAAAGCTATTATCACTCGCTATCATTGGTTTTGGGTCTATCCACAGTTTGCTACCATCACTCTAGATTTGTGCATGCACTCCTTACATAATCTCACTATGTTTTATTCCTATGCATGCCGCTTATTGTACACAATGGAACTGATCATGTAGAGCAAAAGAGACGAGCCTTGCGTGGCAATAAAATTTCATGCAGACGCTGCTCCATGGTGGGAGCAAAGGCAACCCCCTCCACCCATTTCGGATCGTAATCAAGAGGAAGATAACTGTTACGAGGGGATTCGAAGGAGAAGACCACTCCTATTTACCCCATGAGGTCTTCGCTCTAACTTGGCATGCTGATGTTGGTAATATCATGCATATGGTGCCTTGCATTGCCTACTGTATACATTAAAGATGTCATCTGCTTAGTTTACACATGCTTTGTGTCAATGCCATATGTTTAGTTTCTTTATCGTATATGTGAATCATTCAATGCCATCTTGTCTAGCCAGGCATCATATATGTGAATTTTGCAATGACACCCTGGTTAGCCAGTCATCTTATATGTGAATTATATCATGCCATCATTTTTTTTATTATGTGTTAAATTTGTCAATAATTTTAGTACATTCAATTACTCTTCCTGTGCATCAGCCATTCGCACGGTCATGGAAAAATCTGGAGTGGAAACAAGGTCTTGAGAGCGGAACAATGCTATCTCGACGAAGCGCATGTCTTCTTGGTTACCGATAGCTCCTCGGAGGAGGATTCGAGATGATGACCAGTCATATTTCCCCCCTGAGGTGCATGCCCTAACTTGGCAGGGTTATGTTACTCATATCGTGCGTATGGTATCTTGCATTGCTATGTCATTTGCTTAGTTTAGACATGCTTTGTGTGAATGGCACCATTTTAGTGTCTAATTACCATATATGTGAATTATGCAATGCCATCTTGTTGCAAGACATTATATATGTGAATTATGCAATCTTATCTTGTTGCAAGGCATTATGTATGTTAATTATGCAATGCCATGCTGTTTAGGAAAGCGTCATATATGTGAATTATATCATGTCGTCCTTTTTTTGTATTTCTCATTGCTTTTGTCGACAATGTTTGTATATTCAACTGCTCTTCCTGTGCATCAGCCATTTGAATTGGTGATGGAGAAATATGGAGTGAAAACAAGGTCTTCAGCAAACAATGCTACCCATCAAGCAGATATCTTGCGGGTTCTGAGATAGCTCTTGAGAGGAGGATTCAGAGGCGATGACCAGTCCTATTATCCCCACGAGGTGTATGCTCAAACTTGGTGGGTTATATTACTCATATAATGCATATGTTGTATTGCAATGCTTAGTTTTTACATCATATACACAATATTGAATGCCATCTCCTTAGTTGACACATCATATATGTAATTGCCCTCTGCTCACTTCCTTAGTATATAAATCATATATTTGAATTATGTCATGCCATGATGTTTACATAGACAGTATGTATCTGAATTATGGCATGCCAACCCATTTTCTAAAGACATAATATAGTTATATCATCTCATCATGTTTACATAGTCATCATATTTTAAATTATGTCATTCTATCCGTGAATTATATCATGCCATCATGTTTCCATTGACGGCATGTTTGTGATTTATGGCATGCCAACCACTTTAATAGACACATCGTATAGTTATATCATGTCATCCTGTTTACATAGTCATCATATTTTGAAGTATGTCATTCTATCCTGTTTAGTTAGCCGTCATACATGTGAAATTGTGTCATGCTATCCTATTTAATTAGCCATCATATATGTGAAATTATGTCCTACTATTCTGTTTGCTTAGACAACATAAATGTGAATTATTTCATGCCATGTTTTCTTCTCTACTATCCATTGCACATGTCTATCTTACAATGTCTGTACATTCAATTACTTTTCTTGTTTATCAGCCATTTCAATTGGAGGGAGTGATGGCAGTATCTGTGGGAGTAAAAACACGGTCTTCAGAAGATCGTGCTATCTCGTCGATGCAGATAGAACCACGGTTGTACTTGCCCAAGAATCAGCCCCACCACACATAACCCACACTCATGCAAATTGTACCCCTACCCAGCTTGGACAGAGAACCAGCTACACCCCTTCTAACCCCAACCCCAAAGCAGATAGACACCCAGTTCCCGTTGACACAAAGACCGTCTCCACCACAGAGCACCCAAACACGAAGCAGTTAGTAAGGCAACTGCAGTGCCCAAATCACGAGGACCACCACTCCGAACTCAAGTCAACGCTTAAAGCGTAAGAAGAATTGTTCTCGTGTCAGTTCCGTAGCTATGGTTCATACTACTTTGCTCTTGCATCATCAGTATGCATCGATACCAACCAATTTCAAATTTGAAGGATGCAACTGAAACTCCAATGGCGCAACAGGTATGTTTTAAACCTGTTTCTTCAACATGGTTGGCTGTTTGCTGTTGTAACTTGCTCTATGTTGATTTCAGTTTCAATTGAATAAACAGTTATGTTCTCATGCCATGCACATTACAAGTGTTGGTATTGCTGTGTAGTTTCCCAAACTTATATTTTGTCTATGTTGCTTTGTCTTAAATAGATATGATTTGAACTGTATCTATCTTGATTTGGCAACATAAACTAGAATGATATAGACCATACAGTGACCATACTACATAGATATATGTTTGTTTCATCTTTGTTATCTGTCCACCTTACTCGAACTGGTTTACCAAAATGAGTTTCATATACTACATTGTAAACCTGAGATGTGTTTGTTTGTTTCTCTTTTAGAACGTGGATAAAATATTGGAGAAGAGTACCTGTTATGCAATGGTAAAGGAAGTAATGCAGATAAGGTTCAAGATAGTGAGACATCCTGTTGGTCTCCAAGAAAGCTGATAAAAACTATATTGAGGACACCGAGACAACCCCAAAGTCTGTCTTGATGTAGTGTTCAAGTTATCGGCTACCACCGCCGGCACTCTTGAACTCGTTACTGAATCAGTTCGGCTTCTTGAGTCTCAACTTCAAGTTGAAAGACATCGATCGAGATGTTATGCGACAGAAGCCGAATGACCGAGGAAGTCCCCGCAGAATTCAAATGCATACTTTCTCGGTGCAACAAAGAAGTTACTGGAGGACTTAAGCGCCAAACAAGAGAAAGTTAATAAGCTTGCTAAGCATCTTGCCCGACATTATGGGTACCCAGGATATTGTTTCTTGAGCTCTTACCAAGTGGTTTCAGCCTGGACTTGTTTTGTCTGCGGCATTTATATCTTGTTGTGTTCCCTATATTTACCTTTGGTGGCGAATTTTGATGCCCGATGGATGTAATATGTGTAATAGCCGTGATAGCCTAGTGTAAGTTGCTTGCTTATTTATTTCCTTGTTGTCTTGTTTATTTGTTTACTTGTAGTCAGTGCAGTTCTTTTTCTGCGGTTTGCTAGTGGCTGCAATAACCTATTTTTTAAAACTAGGACACAATAACCATGGGCTAATATTGACTGTAGTGACACTAGACCTACGGGCCGTAGAAAGCGATGGGCCTTCTACGGGTCAGATAAGCGATGGGCCTTCTACGGGCCGTAGAAACAATGGGCCTTCTACGGGCCGTATCATCAATGGGCCTTATACGGGCAAGATGATCGATTGGCACAAACATGGGCCAATAACAAGTCGCATTATGGTCAGAAGCGGGCTAGAGATGGAATCGTCCGTTCATGGGCCGACCATAACGGGCCATTGTTAATAGGCCGTATTTCATGACGCTATGAAAACGGCCCAACGTGTTAACGGACCACAAACGGGCCGACTGTAACCACGGGCTGAATTTGGCCCATAAGCAGAAAATGACAGTAACGGGCCGTAAGTAAACGAATGCTGGAAATGATCCCAAGAATAAATGGGCTCTGAGAAGGCCGAAAGATAACATGGGCTGGAAACGGCCCAACGGAATAACGGGCCCTTAATGGGTATAAAGTGATACACTGTTCATTACGAGCCAGTTTCACCACGGGCGGTTAACGGGTGTAAAGTAATACACTGTTCATTACGGGCCAGTTTCACCACGGGCCATTAATAGGCCAAGAGTTACATAGGGCCTCATATGGGCCGAAAGACGTCATGGGCCATACATGGGCTAGAAGTGAAAACGGGCTGGAATCATATTGGGTGGCCCAGATGACGCTACTGGGCCTAATTCGGATAGGGCGTAACGGGCCTTGGGTTAGCGGGATATGCGAACAGGCCGTTAACAGGCTTTACATGGGCCGGCCCGCCACCTTTTGACCAAGTCAAACGGGCCGGCCTTTTCACAGGAATGGGCCTCTGTTGGGCCATGCCACGTGTCGATGTATCATAGGCGTATACATCCAATGAGTGGATGACATCTGTCCCAACGGTGAGCCGACACGTGTTTCCTCCAACCAATGATGATTTTACATGTGGAAAATCCCCATTGGTCGGGGCTGTTAACGGGTTATAGGATCCAAAACCGGACCCGATAGCTTAACGGCGTTCCGTTATGGTGGATGCCACGTGTCGGTCACCCTTGACGAAAGCACTTCGCGGACGCTACGATTTATCATCATGGAAGTGGACACTTCCGTGATGATAATTTGGTTAATGGCATGGAACACTTCTACGACAAAGACAGTATGACTATCTTGATTCTGTCATAAATTTGTCATGGATGTACATGCATGACAAAAAACGCGACCTACTGTGACAAACATGTATCATCACAGAAGTGTACTTTTTTGTAGTGTTATTATCATATTTCCTTATTCATGATAAAGGTTTATTATTCATGCTAGAATTGTATTGACCGGAAACTAAAATACATGTGTGAATACATAAACGAAAACTATGTCCCTAGTAAGCCTCTACTAGACTAGCGCATTGATCAAAGATGGTTAAGGTTTCCTAACCATAGACATGAGTTGTCATTTGATAACGGGTCACATCATTAGGAGAATGATGTGATGTACAAGACCCAACCGTAAGCTTACCATTCGATCATATCACTTGAGTTTATTGCTATAGGTTTCTTCTGTGAAGTATCTATTCCTAAACCGTGAGATCATGCAGTTCTGGGTACCGGAGGAATACCTTGTGTGCTATCAAACCTCACTTCATAACTGAGTGGTCATAAAGATGCTCTACAGGTATCTCCGAAGGTGTCTGTTGGGTTGGCATGGATCGAGACTGGGATTTGTCAATCCATGTGACGAAGAGATATCTCTAGGCCCTCTCGGTAATACAACATCGTAAAGAGCTTGCAAGCAATGTGTCTCATGAGTTAGTAACGAGATCTTGTATTACGGAACGCGTAAACAGACTTGTCAGTAACAAGATTGAACTAGGTATGAAGATACCGACGGTCGAATCTCGAGCAAGTAACATATCGCCGGACAAAGGGGATTGCATACGGGATTAACCGAATCCTTGACATCATGGTTCAATCGATAAAAGATCTTCATGGAATATGTAGGAACCAATATGGGCATCCAGGTTCCACTATTGCTTCTTGATCGAAGTGGTGTCTCGGTCATGTCTACATGATTCTCGAACCCGTAGGGTCCGCACACTTAACGTTCGATGATGCTAAAGTAATATTGGGATATGCATGTTGGTGACCAAATGTTGTTCAGAGTCCCGGATGAGATTCTGGATGTCATGAGGAGCTCCGAAATGGTCCGGAGGTGAAGATTTATATATGGAAAGTTGCTTTAAGGGTTCCAGAAAAAGTTTCAGTTTTTTTGGTATTGTACCGGGAAGCTTCCAGAAGGTTCCGGAAACTTCCGGAGGAGTCCAGAAGTCCACTAAGGGTTCCACCACATCCCAAGGGTTAGCATGGGATGAGGGGAGACACCCTGTCCTTATTGAGCCAGGCACACAAGTCCCTCAAGGTCCATGCGGCTGGGAAAGGTGGAAAGTCCAACTATGTATGGAAAGGAGGGAATTGTACAAGGAGTCCTACTCCTCCCCCTTGGTGCGCCAGCCCCAGGGCTTGGAGGGCTGGCCACTACGCCCCTCCACCTATATATAGAGGAGAAGAGGCACCCCCAAGAGGACACACAAGCCCTTGGCCCCCCTCTCTCTCTATTGTTACTTCGTAACTCCTTCATCTTCGTTGTTTCGGTAGCGCTCGGCGTAGCCCTGCCGGAATCACTCCACCACCATCACCGTCACGCTGTCGTGCTGTCGGTGATCCCATCTACTTCTCCTCCCTCACTTGCTAGATCAAGGGGGAGGAGACGTCATCGAATCGTACTGTGCTGAACGCGGAGGTGACATCTGTTCGGTACTTCGTCAGTTTGGATCGCGATTGGATCGTGACGAGTACGATTACATCAACTGCGTGATATACGCTTCCGCTTAACGGTCTATGGGGATACGTAGACACACTCTCCCCTCTCGTTGTTATGCTTCTCCTAGATAGATCTTGGGTGTTTGTAGGATTTTTTTTAATTTTCATGCTTCATTCCCCATCAGAAAAACATGCAAATGCAATGCACTTTGGTCTTACTAAAGATTCCATTACGAAGGACTTTCCAGTACACTCCATTTAAGAAAAAATGCATTTAAAAAAATGCAAATGTGGTGCACTTTGATCTTAAAAAAAGTCCACTACGAAGGACTTTTTAGTACACTCCATATAAAAAATGCATTTTAAAAACATGCAAATACGATGCACTTTGGTCTTGGAAAAAGTGTTTTAAAATGCATTTAAAAAACATGCAAATGGTGTGCACTTTGGTCTTAAAAAATCCACTATGAAGGAAATTTTAGTACACTCCATTTAAAATAAAATGCACCTTTAAAAAAACATGCAAATGTGATGCACTTTGGTCTTAAAAAATCCACTACGAAGGACTTTTTAGTACACTCCATTTAAGACAAAATGCATTTTAAAAAACATGCAAATGCGATGCACTTTGGTCTTAAAAAGAAGTCCACTGCAAAGGACCTTGTAGTACACTCCACTTAAAGCAAAATGCATTTAAAAAACATGTGGTTCTCTTGCCCTTCTAATGCAGTGTGGTTTTTAGTCTGAAGCAGTGTGGTTTTCCGTCTGATGCAGTTCACGCATCGATTTTGGTGTCGCGAAAACAGTGTCCGCATTTTGATAATTTCAAAACTGCTCTTAAACCATAAGGAATTAGAGAGAGTGTTCTAAATGAAAAGGTTGCGCCTCATCGATATGTTTCCAACGGTGTATCATTTGCATCATTTCGATGAGTTATGTAAAAAATTGTGAAAATACGCTTGAGGGAGTCCTGGATTAGGGGGTGTCTGGATAGCCGGACTACCATCATCAGCCGAACTACCATCAGCCGGACTATCATCATCGACCGGACTCCAAGACTATGAAGATACAAGATTGAAGACTTCGCCCCGTGTCCGGATGGGACTTTCCTTGGCGTTGAAGGCAAGCTTGGTGATACGGATATGTAGATCTCCTACCATTGTAACCGACTCTATGTAACCCTAGCCCTCTCCGGTGTCTATATAAACCGGATGGCTCTAGTCCAGAGGGACGTAACAACAACCCTTACAATCATACCATAGGCTAGCTTCTAGGGTTTAGCCTCCTGGATCTCGTGGTAGATCCACTCTTGTAAACATCCACAATATCAATATCAATCAAGCGGGACGAGGGTTTTACCTCCATTAAGAGGGCCCGAACAGGTAAAACATCGTGTCCCTTGTCTCGTTACCATCCGCCTAGACGCACAGTTCGGGACCCCCTACCCGAGATCCGCCGGTTTTGCCACCGACATTGGTGCTTTCATTGAGAGTTCCTCTGTGTCGTCACTGATAGGCGTGATGGCCTCTTCAATCGATAACGAAGCAGTCCTGGGTGAGACTTTTCTCCCCGGACAGATCTTCGTATTCGGCGGCTTCAGACCGCGGGCCAACTCACTTGGCCATCTGGAGCAGATCGAAAGCTACGCCGCCGCCGTCAGTCAGGTTTGAAGCCTAAACTTCACGGGCCGGTATCGCGGGGACTTGATCTTCGATGGATCTGAGCCATACCGGCGTGCCATCTTGTCACACGATGGGCATGACCTAACTCTGCCGCCGGACAACACCTTGGAGGCCGCACACGAATCCGCTCCGACCCTTAGTCCGGAGCCGATCGCTCGGATCGAGAACGGATGGCTGGACACCGCCCCGGGAGCTGCAACTTCTACGGCAATGGAGCCGAACACTTACCTTGTCCCGCATAAAGCCCATGACTCCGAGGTGCCGGACTCTCTGCCGGACTCGAACCTCCTGCGCCCGCCACCGAATCCGATTGGGCGCCGATCATGGAATTCACCGCTGCGGACATCTTTCACCACTCGCCCTTCGGCGATATCAGAATTCACCGAAGCATCTCTCGCTACTCGAGAGCCTGGCCGAACTACGGCCGGGATGGTTGGGACGCGGACGACGAAGAAATTCAGAGCCCACCCACCACCCACTTCGTAGCCACCGTCGACGATTTAACCGACGTACTCGACTACGACTCCGAAGACATCGACGGTATGGACGACGATGCCGGAGATTACCAAGAACCAGTGCCTGCAGGACACTGGAAGACCACCTCGTCGTACGACATATACATGGTGGACACCCCAAAGGGAAGCAATAACGAGGAACAACGGGACGCGGCAGAGGATAATCCCGCCGATAAACAACCAAAACGGCGACGTAGACGCCGCCCTAAGTCCCGCCTCGATCAAAGCAGCCTTCCTAACGACACAACGATAGAGCAGGCAAACCAGCGGACGGCATTTAACAGGACGAGCCGGATAATCAACCCCTTCACGGAGCAATCAACAGTCCGGACACAACACCGAGCATAAGAACATACACAAAAGACTCGTTGCACCGCAAGAAGTTTGAAGAAGGAGAAACGGAAGCTCAAAACAGAAGAAGACACGCTCAGAATGAAGTGGAGCAAAGTATTCAAGACTGCAGACAAATATGGCAATGGCCATCAAACAAAGAGCGACCCGAAGCGCAAGTTGCTGCCAGAATTTGACGAGGAAGCCATAGAGCCTTCACAACAAAATAAAGAGGCCACTGGCGGATAGACGGCCGATGATGTGCCAAAAGCGACAAGCGGGCCGCGCACAAGCCAATTATAATCCTGGGAAAAGCGGACGGCCCAACTAGGTCCATCTACGGGCCAAAAAGAGGGCCCTGTGAAGTAACACAACACAACAAGTGTTCAAGACAGCAAGACACCCAAATACAGGGGCGCCAAGACACCCGCTTATGTTTTACCGATGAGGTGCTTTGGATCATGAATTTCAGAGGGTTCAAACCCATGAACATAGAGGCATACGACGGCACAACAGACCGAGTCTCGGATAGAAGATTACATACTACATACACATGGCTAGAGGAGATGATCTCCACGCCATAAAATACCTACCCCTCAAGCTCAAAGGGCCAGCTCGGCACTAGCTCAAAAGCCTCCCGTAAAACACTTGTTGGAAGTTGGGAAGAGCTTGAGGACGCGTTTAGAGCAAATTTTCAAGGGACTTACGTCCGCCCTCCGGATGCAGACGATCTGAGTCATATAACCCAACAGCCCGGAGAGTCAGCGCGCAAATTCTGGAACAGGTTCCTCACCAAAAAGAACCAAATAGTCGACTGTCCGGACGCGGAAGCCTTAGCAGCTTTTAAACACAACGTCCGAGACGAATGGCTCGCCAGACACCTCGGCCAAGAGAAGCCAAGAACAATGGCCGCGCTAACAAGCCTCATGACGCGCTTTTGCGCAGGAGAAGACAGCTGGCTAGCAAGATGCAGCACCAGCGACCCGAGTACATCCGAGATCAGAGATGGAAACGGACAGTCACGGCGCAGGAAAGACCAGCGCCGGAATAAAGAAAAAAGCCCAAAGGGCACGGCGGTCAACGCCGGATTCAAAAGCTCGCGGCCAAACAATAAAACACGGCCTCTTAAGGACAACAGAGACGAGCTATCAAATTTAAACAAAATTTTAGATCGGATATGTCAAATCCACAGTACCTCCGGAAGGCCTGCAAACCATACCAACCGAAATTGTTGGGTTTTTAAACAGTCTGGCAGACTCAACGCCGGACACAAGGGGCTCGATGCGCCAAGCGAGGACGATGACGAACCCCACCAGCAGAGCACCGGAAGTCAAAAGGCTTTCCCACAAGAAGTCAAAACAGTAAACTCGCTTCACGTGATAGCACGGAAAACCAACACGGCACTCGCTAAAGACAAGTGTCGCACGGTCCACCCCAGCGGAACACCGAGATTGGATGTCAAAACCAATCACTTTCGACAATCTGGATTAGTCCAGAATGATCCGGAATGCAGGATAGACTGCCCTGATATTGGATCCCATAATAGACGGACCGCAATTCACGCAGGTTTTGATGGACGGCGGCGGTGACTTAAACCTGCTAGATCCGGACACAATCCGCAGGTTGGGATAGACCATACTGCAATTCGGCATAGCCGCACTTCCTTCAAAGGAGTGGCGCCAGCCCTTACGCCAGTGCAGTTTCATTATTACTAGAAGTTGTGTTCGGGTCACCTGACAACTTCCGACGAGAAAAGCTAACCTTTCATGTCGCCCCATTTAAAAGTAGCTATCAAGCATCACTGGGACGGGAAGCTTCGTCCGCTTCAATGCAATACCACATTACGCGTCTCTTACGCTTAAAATGCCCGTCCACGTGGCATCATTTCATTAAAAGGTCGCTGAGACCCCGGACACGGCTGGACGAGTCCGGAATAAATAAGCTAGGGGCTACCTAGCCGCACACCCCTTCACAAGGGTTTGCACATATAAGCCATAATGAGCTAGCATAGGCTAAGCTTTATTAATCTATATTTCAATTTTTTATGCACTTTCTCGCACGATTTCTTTTCCAACCAAGTTACTCTCTTTTTACAGATGAACAGCGTGCACACCCGTCCAGGATACGGCACAACGGAGACACGGTAGCGCAGCGTGCAGAGGGACCGTTGCAAGGACTCTTTTCAGACTAAGACCCTCGTAAACCTTTCTTCGTCTCTTGTTGCTATAATCCCCTGGTTTATCATTATAACCAGAGTGGAGATCGGCGCTTTTGGCATCGGCCGCACTGTAAGAACCCGCCTGCACGGACACAAGGGGCTTAGGGCTTTGTTTTGCCCACTATTATAAAGACCGAACACCTTCGGGAGTGTTCGGCGTCTCGAGTTAGGCCTTATATGCATCAGCTCCGAATCATGTCTTTGGTCAAATGTTGGGTTTGCCCGGCTCCTGTGTTTTGCTGCCTTACGTTCCGTATCATCGGCTAACGCGGCTCCGTGGAGAACCATCTGCGATTGTGCCCCAGCCTGGCCGGGCGAGCACCTCGAGAGAAAGCGAAAAGTGACTGTCATGATACAATGAGAGACTGGTCAACCACTCAATCGACCATGGGAATGTTTAGGATTCCTCCGCTTTGACGAAGGGCCGTTTCCCGGCCAGGCACATACGCCCCGAATTCGGAGAGCGCGGTGCCCCCAGGGGCTATGTCGTAGCCCCACCCTCGAACTCCATGGCTAAGTGAAAGTGATAAAGCATTATAGTCTGGTTGCCTCATTTGCTACGCTACCACCTCCTTTACAGGTGACCGAGACGTCGGATTAAGTGTGAAAACGCGCTATTTTTTATGAACACCCCGCACCTTTGTGCGTGGGGGCTGAAGCCGACGATCGCCATCTTCGGGTTATACACACGTATACATGAACGGCCGCATAGGAGATATTCTATTACTTGAACGCACAAGTATAAAAGGCGCTTACATCATAAATATCGCTTTACATCATGTAAACGTTCATTCGAACGTAACACTTTTTGAGCACTGCGACTCTATTACACGAGCACCACGCAGCACTTCGCCAAAATAGTGCTCGGCGGGTAACCGGTTATCATCCGACCCCGGGGTCGCAACAGCGGTGGCATCCATCCTTCGTCCAATGTGTCTTCACACGGGCGGCGCCATCCGCGCACCCTCTATGCAGGCCGACCGCTTCATCACCTTGATATGCGGCACCGCCCCAAGAAATTGCTGCAATAAGCCAAAGTAACTCTTCGGCTGGGGCCTATCCGGCCGGATATGGGTCACCATATCTGTCATAGCAAGCCCGGACAACCTATTTAGCTCAGCCCACTCGGCCAAACGGTCGGTCAGCGGAAGTGAACGCTCCGGACTATGGAATTGAGACCAAAACAGCTCTTCCGTCTTGTGATCCTTCTGGCTTCAAAAATGCACAACGGCATCCGCCGCACTCGCTGCTAAGTCCATATAAGGGTCCTCTGGACCTCACAGTTGGCCCAGCTGAGCATATTTTGGATCCCTAAACCTTCGGCGCAGCAGAAAAGGCTTGCCAGCTACAATATCTCCGGCCTGGCGCAGCTCTTCCTTTATAGCCCGCATTGCAGAGCGGGCATCCTTAACCGGCGGTGGCCTTCCGCAGGTCTTCTTTCCCGCTAGGCGCTCCTTCCCAAGAGCCTCATTGCGGTCGGTAGCATCTTTAACTTCGCCATTTCGCTATCTCTTCCCTGCTCCGGCAAGCAGCGACCCTTTCGGCCGCTAACTCCTCGGCCGCCCTCGAGGCCGCCGCATTACTCCTTCTGGCCTGCTCCTTGGCTTGAGCAAGTTCGGCCCGAAGGCTCTCCACGGCAGCGGCACTATCTGCATTTCACGCATATGTTGTAAGGAGCTGGCTTCGCCCCTTACCAAGTGACCGCCAAGATAACACTTACCTTGCGACTCATCAAGTCGCTTTGTTGACCGATGTGATGTCCGCATCCGCAACATTGAGTTGCCGCTTTAGTTCAGCAACTCCATCATCCGCTGGCCCCGGACGACCCGCCACCTGTATCGGCACGACGGGAATTTAAACTCATGATTTTGATCCTCAGACGCTATCGATTTCGACAACCTACCGAGTCTCAGGGGCTACTATCTATACAGGGCGCATTCTATATGCAAAACTGTTAAAAGGTGTGTCATTTTTACGTACCTCAAACTCCCCCAGCAAACTCCTGACGGCATCGTGCAACCCGCCTTCGGCGGACGAAATCCTTTCAATCACCATGCTCATCAATGCATGATGATCTTCTGAGATAGACGCCTTCTCAAGCAGATCCTTCAGCCGTACACCAGTTGGCGCCGAACTATCCGGCTTTGCCAAACCCGGGGGCTCCCTCTGTGATTTACACTTCAGGCTCGTCCGCCCTATCCAACGGCGCCCCGGACGGAGGCGTCTCGCTCTCTATCATCTCCGGACGAAGGTCCCCCGAAGACGAGCTCATTTGCGAAGGACGGAGATCCGAACTACAAGGTAAAAACTTTAGTTTTCCTCATAAGCACAAATAGGGATGTCCCTTATTATAAAACTCCTTTCTTTTTACTTACGGCTCGTTGGAGGGCTGACTCTTCAAGGGAGATTGTGCGGCCGGAGCCTCCCCGGACGCAGGACCCTCTGGCGAAGATTTCTTCCCCCGTTTAGGGGCTTTTTGCCCCCGGGTCCTCGGAGGCAGTCCTCTTCTCCCCTTGGAGGGAGGAATTCTCGATCCCCCCTCTTTCAAGAGCCTCCTTAGGCGAGGCAGTAGCTTTCCTGCTTTCCCCTTCGTCTTCCTCTGAAGGCGCAACCTCAAGCATCCGGACCAGCACGGGATCCGGCGCGGTCTCGGGGAGGGGGGCCGGACACCATATTAATTTTGCTTCCGCTATCCACTCCTGTGTAGAAGGAAGTTGGTCATAAGGCGAATCATCGAAAGGCAAATAAACGGTATGTCCGGACTCGGAACTACTTACTTGAGTATCCGGGCGATTGCAGCTTAGGCCAGCATCCTCGGTCAATTCCGGACGCGCCTCTTGCGATCAGAAGAATAATTTGTACATCTCCAGTGTTGTCATACCCGTGAAGTGTTGAAGAATCTGTGGGCCCTCGGATTAAACTCCCATAGCCGGAGAGGGCGGAGTTTGCAGGCGGAGACGCCTAATCAGCATAACCTGCATCACCACCACCATATCGACCTCCCTCGTTTGGAGATCTCGAATCTGCCCTGCAAGAGGGGCACGTCCTTTGACGGCCCCAGTTGAGCCCTTGGATGACCCACGACATCAACCGTCGTGGAGGTCCCGGGCGGAATAGGGGCGGCGGCTTTTGTCTGCGGCCCCTCGGAACGGTAATATAGAACCACTCTTGCTGCCACGGGCCGAGCTCCTCTTGGAAGGAGCCAGCAGGCCACGGGGCATCGGCCCTCTTACTTATGGCCGCCCCGCCACACTCCGCTTGACGCCCCCCGATCATCTTCGGCGCCACATTGAAGGTCTTCAGCCACAGGCCGAAGTGAGGGGTGACGCGGAGGAAGGCTCCGCAGATGACAATAAATGCGGAGATATGGAGGATGGACTCCGGAGCCAAATCGTGGAATTCCAACCCATAGTAAAACATGAGCCCTCTCACAAAAGGATCCATCGGGAAGCCTAAACCCCGACGGAGGTGGGATACGAAAACGACATACTCGCCGGGCTCGGGGGTGGGGATGGCCTGCCCTTTGGCAGGCAACCTGTATGAAATCTCATAAGCGGTACTTGGCCTCCGCAGCTTTTTAGCACGTCCTCCTCCGTGACGGAGGTGGGCATCCACCGGCCTTGGAGGTCGGAACCGGACATCGTTGAAAGTCCGAAGCGCTCGAACCTGGAGCTCTAGGTGCTGGAACTTGGAGCAGGGAGAGGATTCGATGGAGGATTGAAGAAAAGAAACGAGCCTAGGTCCCGTTATAAAGAGGGAGAATACCAAGAGCCGTCTCCGTGACCGTTTGGGACTCGCCTTTGATAGAGGGGACGTGGAGAACGGGCGCGGTTGGGTTACCCACGTCCGTATTAATGAGAATCCCGGATTAAGGGAAACACGATCTCTGCTTCGACAAGACGTGCCAAGGAAACCGCTTCACTAAATGTGTTGAGGTGGTAAAGTAAAAAACAATTCGAGTAATGGCTTGGTAGTGGCGTGACGTCATGCCACAAAAAACGTCAGCAGATTGAACCTGTGTATATATTATTCTCTCTACGGTGGAATGTGGAATTTATTTTGCAGAGCCGGACACTATCCTGGTGTTCACAATCTTCTATCATTTGGAGGAGGAACCCGCCTTGCAATGCCAAGCAATATACGCCACGGACTTATCGTCATTGAAGCCTAGTTCGGGAGACTCTTGAGGGAGTCCTGGATTAGGGGTGTCCGGATAGCCGGACTACCATCATCACCGAACTACCATCGGTAGGACTATCATCATCGAATCGGACTCCAAGACTATGAAGATACAATATTGAAGACTTCGCCTGTGGTCCGGATGGGACTTTCCTTGGCGTGGAAGGCAAGCTTGGCGATACGGATATGTAGATCTCCTACCATTGTAACCGACTCTATGTAACCCTAGCCCTCTCCGGTGTCTATATAAACTGGATGGCTCTAGTCTGTAGGACAGAACAACAACCCTTACAATCATACCATAGGCTAGCTTCTAAGGTTTAACCTCCTTGATCTCGTGGTAGATCCACTCTTGTAAACATCCACAATATCAATATCAATCAAGCAGACGTATGGTTTTACCTCCATCAAGAGGGCCCGAACCTGGGTAAAACATCGTGTCCCTTGTCTCCTGTTACCATCCGCCTAGACGCACAGTTCGGGACCCCCTACCCGAGATCCGCCGGTTTTGACACCGACAACGCTCGTTGTCCCTCATCAGGTGTTACACTATATTCAAAATTCATCTAAAATGTTAAGAAATCTCAGAAAATGTTCTACATATGAAAGTCAGGCCAATTCCATAGCTTTTCAACAGCGTATCGCACGCCTCATTTTAACATACGGTTACAAATTGCAGCGAAAACTGTACCAAAAAATCACAAATTTGAAAAACAGAATTTCCATGTTTTGGTAAATTTGAAACTGCTCTTAAATCGTAAGGAATTAGAGAGGGTGTTCTATATGAAAAAGTTGCGCCTTGATGATATTTTTCCCACGGTGTATCATTTGCTTCATTCTGACAAGCGTTTTAGAATAGGGATAATTAGTTTTATGCCCCTAGTTGTGTCCCACTCGGTTGTTTTACCCCTAATTTCCAAAAGCCATCGGTTCTGTCCAAGTCACATCGCTCTTCTTATGCTTTTGCCCTTTGACCGTCACTTTGAAAACTTCATGACAAATTCATACTAATCAGAAAAATGAAAATAAGATACCACAATGTTTGGGAAAACATCACCTATATGTCAATGTCATTTGCATGACGAAAGTGTTGGAAAGTGCCCATCTAAGTTCTAGCTCTTATGATACAACCACAATAAGTAAATTTTAAAAAATTCAAAAATTCAGAAAGAAATTTGGTGGCAAAGAATGACAAATGTATGAAGTGCTTGCCAAGCTTCATCAGGGAATGGCATTCGTGAAAGTCGTGGCAAATTTTTATTTGCCATGACTTCCACGAATTCCATTAAATTTGCCATGACTTCCACGAATGCCATTCCCTGATGAAGCTTGCCAAGCACTTGAAACATTTGTCATTCTTTGCCACAAAATTTCTTTTTGAATTTTTTGAATTTTCTAGATTTTACTATTCATGGTGGAATCATAAAAGCTAAAACACAGACAGGCACTTTCCAACAATTTTGTCATGAATGCAAATGACATTGACATATAGGTGATGTTTTTTGAACATTTTGGTATCTTATTTGCATTTTTCTGATTTAGTATGAATTTGTTATGAAGTTTTCAAAGTGACGGTCAAACGGTCGAAGGGCAAAACATAAGAGGAGCAAAGTGACTTGGACAGAACCGATGGCTTTGAAAAATTAGGGGTAGAACAGCCGACTGGGACACAACTAGGGGCATAAAACTAATTATCCATTTAGAATAACTTGTGAAAACACGCTCGCTGCCACTCGTCATGCGCCGCACAATTTTTGAAACTGCTCTTAAACCGTGAGTAATCTTGAAAAGCGTTCAACATGGTGAAGTTTCCTATAATCCATAGCTTTACAACCGTGTATCACATGCCTCGTTCTGACAAAAAGTTTAAAAAATGAATCGAAAACAGTACCAAAAAATCGCATGCAGTTTTTTTGTGATGAGAAGTTCACTCGCCTCAGTATTGCAGTACTCTTGCTTCAAAAATGCCATGCACTTACATTAAGCATGCAGTTCAGAAGTGTGTGCAGAATATTATTCTGCTAATATTAGCAGAATATACCAGTTATGTACTTCTGTTTGCCTCTCTTGTTCAGATTGTACTAACAATTTATTAGAAATTAAGCATGCATATCCATTATCGATTATATATATGGGGCTCGACAAAATAACACATCAAAAACCTAGGAGTTGTCGGCAAGGCGATATCGGTTATATAATTTGTTGATTATCGATATTCTACATATAATTTCTCGCTTATCAACCAGGCATTCATTGAAATTAAATAACAATATACATATGCATCATATATATAGTTAGCTAGCCGGTCGCCACCGGAGGTGCCAGCATTGGAGCTGTCGGCGCGAGAGGACGCCTTATCGTCGCAGACGGCCACATGGGTGCATTCCGTAGAGTTGGGGCAGACTTCAATGCTGGCAAGGCGGCCCCAGCACTAGGGAGGCGTTTGGTAGCCTGCATTAGGCCTAGCCAGGCCCGCTCGGGTAGTTTTTGGCCTGTTTGGTTACTTGGGTCGCATTGAAAAGTTGGCCCTCACGGAACTCAAAGCACCTCTTAGCCTGCATATGGAGGAACACTCAAATCGGCCGTTTCTACCGGGCCAGGCTGAGGCCAGCCACCCTCGAGTGCACATGGTGGGCCCTCTTGCATGAGAGGATGCGAGCGGTATACACCATGTACGTTGTTTCTTCTTCCACCTTTGGTAAGCTCCTTCTCTAATCTCCTTTCTTAGGTCCCTTCTAATCCACACAATTGTGCATCGATTTGAGATCAGCTCTACATGAAAAAGATGTGCATCAATGTTATGGTTCCATTTTTGTGATCAGTACGTAGTTTCGTCGACCGTAAATGTTTAATTTCGTGCTCATGTTTGGAGCTATTTTGGACGAATTTGGTCAAATTCATCGCGCATGGTCGACTATTTGAATTTTACTTCGATCAGTAGTTTCATCTTACAGTTTCACATGACTTTCCTGTTGCACATTTTCTGTTACAACAATCGTAGATGATTAAATCTGAATTCTTCCCCGTGAAAAGTATAAACGCATATGTCTGATATGTGCTAATGACACTCCTTAATCTCGGTCTCCTCTCTTGTGTCCTCCAACACCGGCGTCACCGCCGGCGTTGGCATGTCGCTCCTCTTGGCCTCCTATCCCACGTGTTGTTGCACTAGAGCCAGCGCTGGCGTCGCTCCTCTCAATCTCCTCCCCCATGTCCTACTACACTGAAGCCATCGCCCGCATCATTCCTCTCGGCCTCCTCGCTCGCATTCTACTACACTAGCAATGTCGCCATCGTGGTTCTCTTGCGCGTGTTGTTGCATTAGCGCCACCACCGACATCATTCCTCTTGGCCTCCTCGCTCGCGGATCATTATGCTAAGCTAACGGATGGGTCTTGTCCATCACATCATTCTTGACCATATCACATCACAACATGCCCTGCAAAAACAAGTTAGACGTCCTCTACTTTGTTATTGCAAGTTTTACGTGGCTGCTACGGGCTTCTAGCAAGAACTGTTCTTACCTACGCATGACAACCATAACGATTTTTCGTCAAGTGTGATGTTTTAACCTTCAACAAGGATCGGGCGTAGTCAAACTCGATTCAACTAAAGTTGGAGAAATAGAAACCCGCTAGCCACCTGTGTGCGAAGCACGTCGGTAGAACCAGTCTCATGAACACAGTCATGTAATGTCGGTCCGGGCCGCTTCATCCAACAATACCGCCGAATCAAAGTAAGACGTTGCTGGTAAGCAGTATGACTATTATCGCCCACTACTCTTTGTGTTATACTCGTGCGTATAACATCTACACATAGACCTGGCTCGGATGCCACTGTTGGGAAACGTAGTATTTCAAAATTTTACCTACGGTCACGCAAGATCTATCTAGGAGAAGCATAGCAACGAGCGGGGAGAGTGTGTCCACGTACCCTCGTAGACCAAAAGAGGAAGCTTTCAGTAACGCGGTTGATGTAGTCGAACGTCTTCGCGATCCAACCGATCCAAGCACCGAATGTATGGCACCTCCGCGTTCAGCACACGTTCAGCTCAGTGACGTCCCTAGAGCTCTTGATCCAGTTGAGGACGAGTGAGAGTACCGTCAGCACGACGGCATGGCGATGGTGATGATGAAGTTACCGGCGCAGGGCTTCGCCTAAGAACTACGACGATATGACCGAGGTGTGTAACTGTGGAGGGGGGCACCGCACACGGCTAAAACAATTGATCTTGTGTGTTCTAGGGTGCCCCCTGCCCCCGTATATAAAGGAGCGGAGGAGGAGGCCGGCCGGCCCCTGTAGGGCGCGCCAGGAGAGAGGAGTCCTACTAGGACTCCAAGTCCTAGCAGGATCCCACCTGGTGGAAGGGGGAAGAAGGAAGGGAGAAGGAGAGGGGAAGGAAAAGGGGGGCGCCGCCCCCTTCCCCTAATACAATTCGGACTGCCAGGGGGGGCGGCCAGCCCCTTGTGGCCCTCCTCTCTCTCCACTAAGGCCCATCAAGGCCCATTAGTTCCCCCGGGGGTTCTGATAACCCTCCAGCACTCCTATAATTACCCGGTACCTCTCGGAACACATTCGGTGTCCGAATAACATCGATATCGTCCAATATATCAGTCTTTATGTCTTGACCATTTCGAGACTCCTCGTCATGTATGTGATCTCATCCAGGACACCGAACGAACTTCGGTCATCAAATCACATAACTCATAATACAAATCGTCATCAAACGTTAAGCGTGTGGACCAGACAGGTTCGAGAACTATGTAAGCATGATCGAGACACATCTCCGGTCAATAACCAATAGCGGAACCTGGATGCTCATATTGGCTCCTACATATTCTATGAAGATCTTTATCGGTCAAAATGCATAACAACATACGTTGTTCCCTCTGTCATCGGTATGTTACTTGCCCGAGATTCGATCGTCGGTATCATCATACCTAGTTCCATCTCGTCACCGGCAAGTCTCTTTACTCGTTCCGTAATGCATCATCCCGCAACTAACTCATGTTGGGGAACGTAGCAGAAATTCAAAATTTTCTACGCATCACCAAGATCAATCTATGGAGATTCTAGCAACAAGAGGAAGGAGAGTACATCTACATACCCTTGTAGATTGCTAAGCGGAAGCGTTCAAGAGAACGGGGTTGAAGGAGTCGTACTCGTCGTGATCCAAATCACCGGAGATCCTAGTGCCGAACGGATGGCACCTCCGCGTTCAACACACGTGACAGCCGGTGACGTCTCCCACGCCTTGATCCAGCAAGGAGAGAGGGAGAGGTTGAGGAAAACTCCGTCCAGCAGCAGCACAACGGCGTGGTGGTGGTGGAGGAGCGTGGCAATCCTGCAGGGCTTCGCCAAGCACCGCGGGAGAGGAGAAGGGAGAGAGGTAGGGCTGCGCCAAGGAGAGGTCAAACTCATGTGTTGGCAGCCCTCAAGACCTCAACTATATATAGGGGAGAGGGAGGGGGTGCGCCCCCTCTAGGGTTTCCACCCCAAGGGGTGCGGCTGCCCCCAATCCCATCTAGGGTGGCAGCCAAGGGGGGAGAGGGGGAAACTTGCCCCCCAAGCTAGGTGGGGCGCCCCCTCCCCAAACCCTAGGAGCCTTGGGCCCTTGTGGGGGCGCGCACCAGCCCACCTGGGGCTGGTCCCCTCCCACACTTGGCCCATGCAGCCCTCCGGGGCTGGTGGCCCCACTTGGTGGACCCACGGGACCCTCCCGGTGGTCCCGGTACGTTACCGATAAAACCCAAAACTTTTCCGGTGACCAAAACAGGACTTCCCATATATAAATCTTTACCTCCGGACCATTCCGGAACTCCTCGTGATGTCCGGATCTCATCCGGGACTCCGAACAACATTCGGTAACCACATACAAACTTTCTTTATAACCCTAGCGTCATCGAACCTTAAGTGTGTAGACCCAACGGGTTCGGGAACCATGCAGACATGACCGAGACACTCCGGTAAATAACCAACAGCGGGATCTGGATACCCATGTTGGCTCCCACATGTTCCACGATGATCTCATCGGATGAACCACGATGTCAAGGACTCAATCGATCCCGTATACAATTCCCTTTGTCTAACGGTATTGTACTTGCCCGAGATTCGATCGTCGGTATACCGATACCTTGTTCAATCTCGTTACCGGCAAGTCTCTTTACTCGTTCCGTAACACATCATCCCGTGATCAACCCCTTGGTCACATTGTGCACATTATGATGATGACCTACCGAGTGGGCCCAGAGATACCTCTCCGTCACACGGAGTGACAAATCCCAGTCTCAATAAGTGCCAACCCAACAAACACTTTCGGAGATACCTGTAGTGCACCTTTATAGCCACCCAGTTACGTTGTGACGTTTGGTACACCCAAAGCATTCCTACGGTATTCGGGATTTGCAAAATCTCATGGTCTAAGGAAATGATACTTGACATTAGAAAAGCTTTAGCATATGAACTACACGATCTTTGTGCTAGGCTAAGGATTGGGTCTTGTCCATCACATCATTCTGCAAATGATGTGATCCCGTTATCAATGACATCCAATGTCCATGGTCAGGAAACTGTAACCATCTATTGATCAACGAGCTAGTCAATTAGAGGCTTACTAGGGACATGGTGTTGTCTATGTACCCACACATGTATCTGAGTTTCCTATCAATAAAATTATAGCATGGATAATAAACGATTATCATGAACAAGGAAATATAATAATAACTAATTTATTATTGCCTCTAGGGCATATTTCCGACAGTCTCCCACTTGCACTAGAGTCAATAATCTAGTTCACATCGCCATGTGATTAACACTCACAGGTCACATTGCCATGTGACCAACATCCAAAGAGTTTACTAGAATCAGTAATCTAGTTCACATCACTATGTGATTAACACTCAATGAGTTCTGGGTTTGATCATGTTTATGCTTGTGAGAGAGGTTGTAGTCATCGGGTCTGCAAAATTCAGACCCTATGTATTTTGCAAAACTTTATGTCATATCGTAGATGCTGCTACCACGTTCCACTTGGAGCTATTCCAAATTGTTGCTCCATTATACGTATCCGGTATCTCTATCTCTACTCAGAGCTATCCGGATAGGTGTTAAGCTTGCATCGACGCAACTCTTTACGTCAAACTCTTTATCACCTCCATAACCGAGAAACATATCCTTATTCCTCTAAGGATAATTTTGACCGCTATCTGGTGATCCACTCCTTGATCACCTTTGTACCCTCTTGCGGATATGTAGCAAGGCACACATCAGGTGCGGTACACAAGATAGCATCTTGTAGAGCCTACGTCTAAGGCATAGGGGCGACCTTCGTCCTTTCTCTCTTTTCTCGCCGTGGTCGAGCTTTAACTCTTAACTTCATACCTTACAACTCGAGCAAGAACTCCTTCTTTCGATCGATCCATCTTGAACACCTTCAAGATTATGTCAAGGTATGTGCTCATTTTAAAGTATTATTAAACATTTTGATCTATCTTATAGATCTTGATGCTTATTGTTCAAGTATCCTAATCCAGGTTTTCCATTGAAAACACTTTTCAAACAACCCTATATGCTTTCCAGAAATTCTACATCATTTACGATCAACAATATGTCAACAACATATACTCATCAGAAATTCTATAGTGCTCCCACTCACTTCTTTGGAAATACAAGTTTCTCATAAACTTTGTATAAACCCAAAATCTTTGATCATCTCATCAAAGCGCACATTCCAACTCCGAGATGCTTACTCCGGTCCTTAGAAGGATCATTGGAGCCAAAGATACCTTTTAGCATCCTTAGGATCGACAAAAACTTTCCGATTGTATCACATACAACCTTTCCTTATGAAGACCGGTAAGGAAACTCGTTTTGACATCCATCTGCCAGATTTCATAAATGCAGCTAATGCTAACATGATTCCGACGGACTTAAGCATCGCTTCTGAGATGAGAAAATCTCATCCTAGTCCACTCCTTGAACTTGTGAAAAACTCTTCGCCACAAGTCGAGCTTCATAGACGGTGACATTACCGTCCACGTCCGTCTTCTTCTTAAAGATCCATTTATCTCAATGGCTTGCCGATCATCGGGCAAGTCCACCAAAGTCCATGCTTTGTTCTGATACATGGATCCTCTCTCGGATTTCATGGCTTCTAACCATTTGTCGGAATATGAGCCCACCATCGCTTCCCCATAGCTCGTAGGTTCATTATTGTCTAGCAACATGACCTTCAAGACAGGATTACTGTACCACTCTGAAGTAGTACGCATCCTTGCCCCCTTACGAGGTATGGTAGTGACTTGATCCAAAACTTCATGATCACTATCATAAGCTTCTACTTCAATTGGTGTAGGCGCCACAGGAACAACTTCATGTGCCCTGCTACACACTTGTTGAAGTGACGGTTCAATAACCTCATCAAGTCTCCACCATCCTCCCACTCAATTCTTTCGAGAGAAACTTTTCCTCGAGAAAGGACCCGTTTCTAGAAACAACCACTTTTGCTTCCGGATCTGAATTAGGAGGTATACCCAACCATTTTGGGTATCCTATGAAGATGCATTTATCCGTTTTGGGTTCGAGCTTATCACCATGAAACTTTTTTCACATAAGCATCGCAGCCCCAAACTTTCAAGAAACGACAGCTTAGGTTTCTCTAAACCATAGTTCTCACGGTGTCATCTCAAAGGAATTATGTGGTACCCTATTAAAGTGAGTGTGGTTGTCTCTAATGCCTAACCCATGAACGATAGTGGTAATTCGATAAGAGACATCATGGTACGCACCATATCCAATAGGGTGCAACTATGATGTTCGGACACACCATCACACTATGGTGTTCCAGTGTATTAATTGTGAAACAATTTCCACAATGTCTTAATTATGCCAAAGCTCAGAACTCAGATACTCATCTCTATGATCATATCATAGACATTTTATCCTCTTGTCACAATGATCTTCAACTTCACTCTGAAATTATTTGAATCATTCAATAATTCAGACTTGTGTTTCATCAAGTAAATATACTCAACATCTACTCGAATCATCTGTGAAGTAAGAACATAACGATATTCACTGCATGCCTGAGCACTCATTGGACTGCACACATCAAAATGTGTTACTTCCAACAAGTTGTTATCTTGTTCCATCTTACTGAAAACGAGGCTTTCAGTCATCTTGCCCATGTGGTATGATTTGCATAACTCAAGTGATTCAAAATCAAGTGAGTCCAAACGATCCATCTGCACGGAGTTTCATCATGCGCATAGACATGGTTCGTATGTCTCAAACTTTTCAAAAACGAGTGAGTCCAAAGATCCATCAACATGGAGCTTCTTCATGCGTTTTATACCAATATGACTTACATGGCAGTGCCACAAGTAAGTGGTACTATCATTACTATCTTCTATCTTTTGGCATGAAAATGTGTATCACTACGATCGAGATTCAATAAACCATTCCTTTAGGTGCAAGACCATTGAAGGTATTATTCAAATAAATAGAGTAACCATTATTCTCCTTAAATGAATAAGCGTATTGCGATAGACATAATCCAATCATGTCTATGCTCAACGCAAACACCAAATGACAATTATTCAGGTTTAATACTAATCTTGATGGTAGAGGGAGCGTGCGATGTTTGATCACATCAAACTTGGAAACACTTCCAACACATATCGTCAGCTCACCTTTAGCTAGTCTCTGTTTATTCCGTAGCCTTTTTACTTCGAGTTACTAACACCTAGCAACCGAACCGGTATCTAATACCCTGGTGCTACTAGGAGTACTAGTAAAGTACACAATAACTTAATGTATATCCAATATACTTCTATCGACCTTGCCATCCTTATCATCTACCAAGTATCTAGGGCAATTCTGCTCCAGTGGCTGTTCCCCTCATTACAGAAGCACTTAGTCTCGGGTTTGGGTTCAACCTTGGGTTTCTTCACTGGAGAAGCAACTGATTTGCTGTTTCATGAAGTACCCCTTCTTGCCCTTGCCCTTCTTGAAACTAGTGGTTTCACTAACCATCAACAATTGATGCTCCTTCTTGATTTCTACATTCGTGGTGTCGAACATTGCGACTAGCTCAAGGATCATCATATCTATCCCTGATATATTATAGTGCATCACGAAGCTCTAGCAGCTTGGTGGCAATGACTTTGGAGAAACATCACTATCTCATCTGGAAGATCAACTCCCACTCGATTCAAGTGATTGTTGCCTCAGACAATCTGAGCACAAGCTCAACGATTGAGCTTTTCTCCCTTAGTTTGCAGGCTAAGAAAAATGTCGGAGGTCTTATACCTCTTGACGTGGGCACGATCCTGAAATCCCAATTTCAGCCCTCGAAACATCTCATATGTTCCACGACGTTTCGAAAAACGTCTTTGGTGCCTCAACTCTAAACCGTTTAACTGAACTATCACGTAGTTATCAAAACGTGTATGTCCGATGTTCGCAACATCCACAGACGGCGTTTGGGGTTCAAAGACACCGAAGCGGTGCATTAAGGACATAAGCTTTCTAATGTCCGCATAATTGCTCTTGTCAACTTTCAACTATATTTTCTCTAGGAACATATCTAAAACAAGAGAACTAAACCGCGAGCTATGACATAATTTGCAAAGGGTTTTTTACTATGTTCAGGATAATTAAGTTCATCTTATGAACTCCCACTCAGATAGACATCCCTCTAGTCATCTAAGTGATTACATGATCCGAGTCAACTAGGCCATGTCCGATCATCACATGAGATGGACTAGTCATCATCGGTGAACATCTTCATGTTGATCGTATCCTCCATACGACTCATGCTCGACATTTCGGTCTCTTGTGTTCCGAGGCCTTGTCTGTACATGCTAGGCTCGTCAAGTTAACCTAAGTGTTTCGCGTGTGTAAATCTGGCTTACACCCGTTGTATGTGAAGGTAAGAATCTATCACACCCGATCATCACGTGGTGCTTCGAAACGACGAACTTTCGCAACGGTCCACAGTTAGGGGGAACACTTTCTTGAAATTTTAATGAGGGATCATCTTAATTACTACCGTCGTTCTAAGCAAATAAGATGCATAAACATGATAAACATCACATGCAATCAAATAGTGACATGATATGGCCAATATCATTTTGCTCCTTTTGATCTCCATCTTCGGGGCTCCATGATCATCATCGTCACCGCATGACACCATGATCTCCATCATCATGATCTCCATCATCGTGTCTCCATGAACTTGTCTTGCCAACTTATTACTTCTACTACTATGGCTACCGGTTAGCAATAAAGTAAAGTAATTAAATGGTGTTGTTCAGTGACACGCAGGTCATACAATAAATTAAGACAACTCCTATGGCTCCTGCCGGTTGTCATACTCATCGACATGCAAGTCGTGATTCCTATTACAAGAACATGATCAATCTCATACATCACATATCATTCATCACATTCTTCTTGGCCATATCACATCACATAGCATACCCTGCAAAAACAAGTTAAACGTCCTTTAATTGTTGTTTGCATGTTTTACGTGGCTGCTATGGGTTACTAGCAAGAACGTTTCTTACCTAAGCAAAACCACAACGTGATATGTCAATTGTTGTTTACCCTTCATAAGGACCCTTTTCATCGAATCCGATCCGACTAAAGTGGGAGAGACTAGCACCCGCTAGCCACCTTATGCACCAAGTGCATGTCAGTCGGTGGAACCTGTCTCACGTAAGTGTACGTGTAAGGTCGGTCCGGGCCGCTTCATCCCACAATACCTCGAAACAAGATTGGACTAGTAACGGTAAGCATATTGAACAAAATCAACGCCCACAACTACTTTGTATTCTACTCGTGCAAAGAATCTACGCAATAGACCTAGCTCATGATGCCACTGTTGGGGAACGTAGCAGAAATTCAAAATTTTCTACGCATCACCAAGATCAATCTATGGAGATTCTAGCAACAAGAGGAAGGAGAGTGCATCTACATACCCTTGTAGATCGCTAAGCGGAAGCGTTCAAGAGGACGGGGTTGAAGGAGTCGCATTGCCGTGATCCAGATCACCGGAGATCCTAGTGCCGAGCAGACGGCACCTCCGCGTTCAACACACGTCTTGCCGGTGGCGTCTCCCACGCCTTGATCCAGCAAGGAGAGAGGGAGAGGTTGAGGAAGACTCCGTCCAGCAGCAGACAACGTGGCGTGGTGGTGGTGGAGGAGCGTGGCAATCTGTGAGGGGCTTCGCCAAGCACCGGGAGAGGAGAAGGAGAGAGGTAGGGCTGCGCCAAGGAGAGGTCAAAATCATGTGTTGGCAGCCCTCAAGACCTCAACTATATATAGGGAGAGGGAGAGGTGCGCCCCTCTAGGGTTTCCACCCAAGGGTGCGGCTGCCCCAATCCCATCTAGGGTGGCGGCCAAGGGGAGAGGGGAAACTTGCCCCCAAGCTGGGTGGGGCGCCCCTCCCAAACCCCACGCCTTGGGCCCTTGTGGGGGGCGCACCAGCCCACCTGGGATTGGTCCCCTCCCACACTTGGCCCATGCAGCCCTCCGGGGCTGGTGGCCCCACTTGGTGGACCCCCGGGACCCTCCCGGTGGTCCCGGTACGTTACCGATAAAACGCGAAACCTTTCCGGTGACCAAAACAGGACTTCCCATATATAAATGTTTACCTCCGGACCATTCCGGAACTCCTCGTGACGTCCGGATCTCATCCGGGACTCCGAACAACATTCGGTAACCACATACAAACTTCCTTTATAACCCTAGCGTCATCGAACCTTAAGTGTGTAGACCCTACGGGTTCGGGAACCATCTGAGACATGACCGAGGCGTTCTCCGGTCAATAACCAACAGCGGGATCTGGATACCCATGTTGGCTCCCACATGTTCCACGATGATCTCATCGGATGAACCACGATGTCAAGGACTCAATCGATCCCGTATACAATTCCCTTTGTCTAACGGTATTGTACTTGCCGAGATTCGATTGTCGGTATACCGATACCTTGTTCAATCTCGTTCACGGCAAGTCTCTTTACTCGTGTCATAACACATCATCCGTGATCAACCCCTTGGTCACATTGTGCACATTATGATGATGTCCCTCTTGAGTGGGCCCAAATATACCTCTCCATCACACGGAGTGACAAATCGATCTCGATTCGTGCCAACCCAGCAGACACTTTCGGAGATACTGTAGTGCACCTTTATAGCCACCCGATTCACGTTGTGACGTTTGGTACACCCAAAGCATTCCTACGGTATCCGGGAGTTGCACAATCTCATGGTCTAAGGAAATGATACTTGACATTAGAAAAGCTTTAGAATACGAACTACACGATCTTTGTGCTAGGCTTAGGATTGGATCTTGTCCATCACATCATTCTGCTAATGATGTGATCCCGTTATCAACGACATCCAATGTCCATGGTCGATGGCTGTAACCATCTATTGATCAACGAGCTAGTCAACTAGAGGCTTACTAGGGACATGGTGTTGTCTATGTACCCACACATGTATCTGAGTTTCCTATCAATACAATTATAGCATGGATAATAAACGATTATCATGAACAAGGAAATATAATAATAACTAATTTATTATTGCCTCTAGGGCATATTTCCAACAACTCATTAGTCACATTGCTTGCAAGGCTTATAGTGATGTGCATTACCGAGAGGGCCTAGAGATACCTCTCTGATACACAGAGTGACAAATCCTAATCTCGGTCTATGCCAAGTCAACAAACACCATCGGAGACACCTGTAGAGCATCTTTATAATCACCCAGTTACGTTGTGACGTTTGATAGCACACAAGGTGTTCCTCCGGTATTCGGGGGTTGCATAATCTCATAGTCAGAGGAACATGTATAAGTCATGAAGAAAGCAATAACAATAAAACTAAACGATCATTATGCTAAGCTAATGGGTGGGTCTTGTCCATCAAATCATTCTCTAATGATGTGATCCCGTTCATCCAATGACAACACATGTCCATGGTCAGGAAGCTTAACCATCTTTGATTAACGAGCTAGTCAAGTGGAGGCATACTAGGGACACTCTATTTGTCTATGTATTCACACATGTACTAAGTTTCTGGTTAATACAATTCTAGCATTAATAATACTCCCTCCGTTCACTTTTGTAAGTCATTTCAAACAACTCAAAATGAATTGTTTTGTACACTGTCTGAAATGTTTTCAAGGTCTTATAAAAGTGAACAGAGGGAGTAAACATTTATCATGATATAAGGAAATATAAATAACAACTTTATTATTGCCTCTAGGGCATATTTCCTTCAAATGGAAGTACAAACAAGAATGAGAAGACAAAGTCGTGGCAGTGACGCTGTTAGCACACTACTCTTGAACTGAATGGGAATTCAGTTAGGTCCAAAAGGCTTTTTTCTAGGAAAGGCTTTCGTTAACATAATATAGCATCTAGCATCATCATTACGAAAATGGTTCATTAGAAGGTCAAACTGAAAACTTCCATTTAAGCAAATTTTCATCAGCGGCAGAAGTCTTGGCAGCACACGACATCAGGCTTATCAAAATTAGTTGTACATGATTCTTTTTGTTGTAAAAATTTCTATTGTAGATTCACAAATAAAATTTGATGGAAGAACTCAAGGTAGCCCATCGAAATTTACTTCAATATATGCTATGCACCCTCAACAGATCTAGCTTTAAAAATTGTGCATGTAACATCAATGTTATGGACAGTGTGTAGAGATAATATGTAAATACAAGTCATCTGAGGCAGGGGATTTAAGGATATTGAGTCACTTGCCTGCATCGTGGGCCTATGAGCGACTGACGACAAATGTGAAGGATGTGAACAGATGTGACAATAGTATTCCACCCAATCTAATTGAAACTACTATTAGTACACCTTCCACCCAGTTGCATCAACCATCATGGGATCCTTTCATCTACTCTACCAAAAATAAAACATGAGAGATAGGGTATCTCCACAACATTCGTTAGCTCTTATCTCTATTTTTTTGACGGTGCATTAGCTCTTATATGTATAAGGAATCCTACCCTACTTCTAAAACTTAAGAGTACATAGATCAGGCCCATCACATGTAGCGATCCGACCTCAGACGGTCAAATCTCTGTGTATAAGTGTCATCCGTGGATCGGTAATGCTGACACACACAATACTTGAAGGATTTATAACAGAGTTTCAATCACACACTACATCGAATGTCTCAAAAGAGAACTAATACAATAATATGGCTGAAGGCCATCTAAATAAGATAACAGCGGAAGCTTCGAGGTAAATGAGTCCATCAACTCCAACGGCATAGCTGAGTGCACGACAACGACCTAGCGCACCTTACTCTTCGTCTGGAAAGTATGCAACATAATATGTTGCAGCCCGAAACGGGTTAGCACATGGAATATGCTGGTAAAATAACATTGTAGAGCAATGAACAAGATAATAGCTATCACTATATGCATATATGGCTGGTGGAGGCTCTATGGTTATCATTTTTGCGTAAAGCCAATTTTTTTCCTACAACAAAGGAATATATTTTATTTAACTACAAAGTTTGTTGAAAACATTGAGAATGGAAACCCCATCTCAATCCCAATTAAAAGTTAACAACCCAACAAATTAATTAAGTAAAGTGATGAGATCAACATAATAATTCAAGCACCAGATACTCAAGATGTCCATAACCGGGGACACGGCTAATCATGATTAGTTTGTACACTCTGCAGAGGTTTGCGCACTTTTCCCCAGAAGACTCGATCTCCTCCGTTGGATTTCTCGCACTACATGGTGTTTGAGAAACGGATGACCGAGACACAGTCTTTCAGAAGCATTAACTCTGTCGACGGGTAAACCGTACCACCTACAATCCCCTACATCTGCTAGTTTACCACTGAAAGAGGTCACACAACATACTCAACTATGCTAGAGCCCATAATGGCTTGTGGCTGCACACGGAAGTTTCTAGCATGAATAATCTTATGATCCCTTTGAGCCTGGGTGGCGAACCATAGGATGATCACACGGATTCCCCGGGATCTCCTTGGACAACACTGGATTCCCCAGGTGCCCACAAACAATCCACCCAGATGTGTATTAAAGTAGCCACCTTAAGTTAAACCTTAGTTAACAATAATCTCTCACAACAGTCATGAATCACTCAAACCAAACCACTTCTACGAGCATAGTATAGCAGTATAAGCATAACGTAGAAGTAACTCCCAAGGTTTGAAATAAAGGACAATAGGTTCTACCTCATCATCTACTTCCCAGTACCCACATGTTAACAAATCCTAACCATGCAATGTTTGAGGGTTGAAACTAATGCATAAAAACTGGGTAATAAAGGGGTATGATCAAAGTGTTACTTGCCTTGCTGACGATCTGAAAACCCTAGTGACTCGTAGTAGCACGCTTCGCACTCCGGAAACTCTATCGCAAACAAAAAATAGCATAATAAGTACTTGTCACACCCTAATTTTCATGCCACAACACTTAAGCTAATAAATCATGATAAAGTGTGGTTTGACAAAAACTCTTGCATTATTTGGCTTTTATTTGGAGTTGGTTTTCTCTCTTTGTTTTTCTAGTGCTCTTTAAAGTCAACACAACTCCACCTTCTATACGTCATCTCCTTGCCCCAAACATCTGCCCAATGATCATGCCATGTGTATAGAGCAATATAGTATTTTCTTACAAAAATAATTTGGCCAAAAGTTTTTTCAAAATTAGTTTTCCAAAAACCCCTGAATTGAGGTTTGCACTGCAAGTACTTGATTTGGGGTATGAAAAATATTTTAAAGAGTATATTTGAAACCTATTAGATATAGGACTTCCATAAACCACAAAAATATAATTTTAAAAGTTATCTTCCTATTTTATTTAAAAGCTTTTTCTTAAGGCCAGAAATGGTCTTTAATAGGGAAAAATTATTTTATTGTTTTAAAAATATTTGACAAAAATCAGGGAAACTCAGTGGGCATACATTTCCCATATACAAGAGTTTCAACACATGGTCATGTTCAAAATATTGGACAAAACCTCCCAAAACCATTTCTGCCCATTTAAAGGATTTGAAATATTTCTACAGGAAATATTTTCATAAAAATCCAAGGAAAATCCCGCAAGTCACAAATGCATATTGTGATCACCTTGCAAAGCCTCGTGTCAATTAAAGTCATTTTGGTTCACCAAAATGCTCCAAAACCCTCTCTGGCCAGAATCAAATTTGAACAACTTTGTACTATCAACTTTCTCTCCTTGACCCCAACTTTTGTGTGCATGTTCACATGACCAAATGAGGCCACTACACCAAGTGGTTCATCAAGGGGAGGTGATTTGCTCAACTACATCTACACAAGTTCATATCTGCTAATTTCTAGGGTTTACAAAAGTTGCATTGGCAACTTTGCCCAAATAAGCTCTAAATTGGTGGAAGGCCCTAATTATTTGTGTAATTTCACCCTGTGGAGTCTCATGACAAATGGAAATCATCTACTTTCCCAAACCATTATCAAACACCTGCTGGCACTTTATCAAAATGCCACTTTTGACCTCTTGCACTAATCTCCATGGGCTCAACTTTGTACCCCAGCTGCTCCTGACCCTCTTCTAACCCCCAGTAACCTCCCCCTAGCCATTGCTCAATGATTGACGGGTGAAACACCCCATTTACCTTCCTGGACAGCAGCTTCTCTCTCTCCCTCAACTTCCCTCCTCACTCCAGTGGCCACCCATGGCATCCAAAGCCCCTCCCCCTTTCTTTACTCCCTCCTAGACCTGCTGGACATGCTTGGGGGCGCCACATTGCATAGAAAATGGCCATGCCGGCCATTTGGGCGCTCTGGAGCACGCTACAGTGCGCTCCCGCACTGTAGCCGCCCCCTGCCAGGCACCTCCGGCCACCTCGGCTCTCCCCCTCACGCCAGCCAATGCTCCTCGATGTCCTCATCACGCCACGCCTCTGTCCCCCTCCTCCTTCTCCCTCCTGCTGCCCTTGCTGCTTGCAGCCTTGCCGCCCGAGAGCTCCAATGAGCGGAGTCACATGCGCGGCGCCTCTGGCCCCTCCTACTTCCTCTCTCTTCTTTCCCTCGCTCTGGACCGAACCCACGAGCACCCCAGACGTGCCCACTTGACGCCCCGTGGCGGCAACCAGCAGCAACGACCTCGCCCGGTGCAGGTCTCTGATGAGCCGTGGCTCGCCTACTTAAAGGCCTCCCCGAACATCTCCCTCACCACCACTCGTCCTATCCCACTCCAAATAGCCCCCCCCCCCTCCCGCACCTCAGTTCATCTTCAGAAGCGCCCGAGCTCAAGATTGAGCTCGAGCTTCGCCGCCTCGGGACGCCGTCGATCTCGGGGTACAGGCTCCCTCCGCCTCTTCTATCTCTCGATCTGGAACCGCCGCACCTCCATGACCATTTACCCTCTGATTCCCCTCTCTATTGCAGCCGGAATCGACCGGAGCAAGCACCACCCGAAGCTCTGTCGCGGCTTCCTCGTCGTCGGCGAACCCCAGCACTCGGGCGACCAAATCCACCTCCACCCGAACGGCGACTTCGTCCTGAGCACGCCAGTGCCCTCAGATCGCCCCGCCGTCGACCACAGTGGCGCCGGTGAGCTCACCGCCCTCTCTGGCCCAAGGTTGACAACGACAGTCGTGGGGCCCATTGGTCAGCCTCACACTCGGACGGGTGAGCCCCGCCCGTCAGGTTTAAAACACACACGCGCGCGAACCGTTTCGCTGCGTCGGCTGAAGGCGTATTTTGCCTTTACGCCTTCGACGTGGCAGCCTCACGCGGGCTGAATCCCCTCTAGGCCTGCTGCACTGTGGCCTTTCTGGCCCAGTGGCACAGTGCCATTTTTCCTTTTCTTTTTCTATGAATTTTCCAAAAATTCCACAAATTTAAATATTTATCCAAATTAAATGTTTTCGACTCCTAAATCCTTCTAAAAATCCCACCTATTTAATGGTGTAACTTTCATAAATATCCATCAAACTTTTTCGCCTTTGTTCAAATTTAAATTCAAATTTGAGCATTTATATTCCCCTCTGAAAATCCATTTCTCCTGTTCTACAACTCCAAATCCATAACTAGTAATTTTTCCCCTTCTTAGTTTTCACCCTAGTATTTTACAAAAATAAGTTGACATTTTTCTAAGCACTTTGACTTTTTTGTTTTTATTATTGTCTTATTTTTCCGTTATTTTTTTTGCGACGTTTAGATCCCATATTTGACGAAGTTGCTGAAGAAGAAGGAGGAGAAGGATTTGAATACCTCGAAGAACAAGCCAATCAAGGCAAGTAGCCCTTTGACCATGACACCCCTCTTGTTCATCGGTACCCTTTTTCCGATTGCATTATGATGAAATATGACGGTGGTAAACTTGTTGTGAACCACCCCATGATGCATACCCCTACTCATGACCTTACCTTGTTCATGGTTTCATTGTCAAGAGACTAGTTGATGCATAATGATGCATGTGTACCATGAACTCTTCATGGTTACATTCTTTCAAAAACCCCATCGGGTGCCCCTAATGCCCTTGGGAGATGTTTAACTAAGGTCACCACTTGAGGAAGAAGTGGTGTACGAAGAGAGCTTTGGTGTGTGTGTGTAAAATGATGGATTAGATTTATGTGTGATTACCGTCCCAACCAAACATGTGCAACCACTCTACCCCTTTATGGGACGGGGCATTATTGATTACTTAGGCTGATACTAGCATGGTGCCCACATTACTAGTGACGGGGGTGACTTGAGGTCACTCTTGGGATGGGGTCGTGCTTGGATAGGCGGCCATGGCTGTTTTCTCAGGGCACCGGACACACCATTGGTCCTTTCGTGTATGCAAAATAATGTGAAAAGGGCAGAGTCCCATGATCTTTTGCTTATACACGATGGCCGTGTATCAACAAGTGGACCCTATGCTAGTGTCGTCTAGGGAAAGGTAATGATCGGGTGCTTCCCCCGAGTACTTGAGGTATTGCGGGATCGTGGATGACACGAAAGCTTCCTGGATCTTGTGGGCAAAGTGCGCAACCTCTGCAGAGTGTCAAACTATTCGAATAGCCGTGTCCAGGGTCATGGACAGTTGGGAGGTGCTACTTAAACTATGTCCAGAAATTTTACAATCTCGGTGCATGTGTGTGTGGAAAGGAACTATTAGTGTCAAGGTGGTGACTTGACATGTTGAAAGGCATGGCATTGATTCAAATTCTATTTATGTTGATATTTTTAACCTGTCTCAAGGTTACCCATGTTCATTGATGCATATCTCACAAGTTGATGGGACATCTCAACTAGCTTGAAGCTAGGTTGCTTACTTGTTGTACAGTTGCATTGTTACTTTGAACCAAATCATGGGTTGCTTAAGTAGTACATTCAAAGTACTCATTAGCTTGCCACCGGGTTATTTAATTGGCCGTGCATGGAAGAGCAGGAGTTCAAGAAGATTTCTTTGGAGAGCGAACATGCGCACTAGGGCGTTTCAGTCAGAATGCCTGTAGGGTTAAGGCAGATGGCATGGGTTCTACTTATCGACGAAGATTTCCGCTACTTAAGTTTATTTGGTATTCAGCCCCTGTGGCTTCATCTATGTAAGACTTGACCATAATGGTCATAATTTGTGTAAGACTGTATGTATGGATGTAAGACTCTTGTTATTCAGTTTCTGTGTGTTCAGTGAGCATTGATCTCTGGGATCACTGTACACGTGCATTCGGTGATCATGACTTATGAGTCGGGGTCCCCACAGAGCTGGTATCAGAGCCATCCTGACTGTAGGAAGCCTTAGTTAGCATGCGTTATATAGGACAAACCCCGTTTTGCAAAACCCTCTATACTCCTCTTCTTTTCTGAGATTTCCCAAACCTAAGGGATATTTTTCCTTAATGACCTCTCCTATTCAACTTTTGTAGATGGTCGTCGCCCCCTTGAGACTCCTTATGACATGGTTTCCATCACTCCTAAAAGACTGCCTCCAACAATGACACTATCCCTTGCTGCCCATATACACCCTGCATGAACTGGAAAATGATGTGCACGAAAAGGAGTTCTACGCCAAGGTTTTTGTACCTTCCAAGACCTCACCCCAGGGGTGGTTCTTCATTGGACCACCCATGCCAACAAGAGACCTGGC
The DNA here is from genome assembly GCA_021605145.1 of Aegilops bicornis. Classification (NCBI taxonomy): domain Eukaryota; kingdom Viridiplantae; phylum Streptophyta; class Magnoliopsida; order Poales; family Poaceae; genus Aegilops; species Aegilops bicornis. The sequence goes on from CM038675.1 coordinate 228,466,951, forward strand.
CATTCAACAAGTGGCATATGAAGCGCTCCTCCGTCTTCGAGACCTCCTTCCAGAAATGAAAGAAGAAAACGCCACCCGCTACCTACCTGGCAAGAGTGGCTTTGGGGCTCCGACACAAGTGAGGATTTCCCCAGAAGATGAGGATCCAACCCTCAAGTACCAGATCCGCTTCATCAATGCAGGAGACTACCTTCTACGTCACCTTAACGAAGCATTCCTTAAGGCTCGCCAAGACCTCCCTTCACTTCTGCACCTCCACTGCCTCGAGAAGAAGAAGGTGGCCGAGCGAGGACAGCAAATCACTGCCTTACAAGCCCACCTTGCCAATCAGGAGCAACAAATCGAGGAACTTCAAAAAACCCGCAACCAAACCCCACGCAGGAGGCATAGGAATGAATTTCCATATCCAGCTCGTAGAAGATCGTCGTCAGGCCATCGACGACATAACCCAAGACTGGATAACAACCTTTTTGCTTCCGTCACTTGTCACGGATGTGGTGAACTTGGGCACATTAAAAGGATGTGTCCCAACAAGTAGCCGACTGTTGCATACCCTTTGGCACCACAAGGGGAACCCAGAAACTGAAGACTGAGCGCCCTTCTCTCCGAACAAGCACGACTACCGAGTCCGAGGACCCCTAGGGTAGGATGAGTCGTGTACCCCCATATGCGTAGTCGAGTCCGTGAGATGGTTCGAATGGAACCATGTTTTGTGTTGCTTGTTTTTACTTGTTTGTGTTTTGATATAAGTCGCACATTTGCCCTAGGCAGCTTGTACACGACTATATCACCTATCGTGTCTTAATGGAATTGTGGGTGGCCTTTACGGCACTTGTTTGTTTACACTTACACCATAAAACCCCCTTTTAGGCATCCCCCTCCTCTATGCTACTTTTCCCTCTCATCTCTGAAGACCAGTAAGACAGGATACACCAAGGGATTCTACTTCGGCGACCAACTGGCACTAAAGAACCTTTCTAAATCCTCCTCGACCAAGTGAAACCCCGTAGAGTTATGTTTAAACTCCCAGACTAGAAACCCATTCCTAGACCCTTCGAGACTTCACGAGATACCCCAGCTCGAAACCTTAACCCTGAGCTTAACCTACGGAATCACAAGAGAACAAGTTAAGCTACTGATGGCCTTGCTTATCACTGGGTTCATTATGGAACTAGTGGACGTAGTGAACGAGCACATTACCATCCTAAGGTAGCACCAGAACTGACGATGCCATAGGAAATACCAATTTGGGGATATATGAACAGAGGACAAATGACTTGATGAGTTTATATCAGTGACCCTGAGGAATTATCTGAGACTCTTTGGTGGATTATAAGGCTTTAATGTTGGTAGATGAACTTGGAGGGATCATGATTATAGAGTAGCATAGCTTTCATTACCCCTGAGTAAATTGTATTTATAGGACAATTATGTTCGCAAGCTGAAACTCCTGGAAGTGCAAGGATTTGACTTGATCAGATGATATTGATAGGAGACAGTTGATATTACTTAAATAACTTGAAGGAAACATGTAGGATCCCTCGTTGGACAAGAGATTTGGATTTAAATAGGTGATCCTAGTTGAGTATAGATGCTGAGTAAGTCTACATGGTTCGGAGTAAATTGGATTTAGATTGTAGATCTCGATCATGATACCATGTTTCTTGGAGGGCAATAAACTAGGAGATTGGATTAATTGTCGGAGTTGATATAAGCTTGACCTTGGAGTTTACTTGACCATGATAATGGAAATTGGTGGAATGACTATAGTAAGGTAGCCCTTTCAAGTGTTTGGGGATTATAGGAACCTTAGGAGATCATGTGGAACACCATAACCATTGGATTTGTAGAATTAAATGGATTATGTAGTAATTGATGGAAGGTAATGGGTTGTTGGAGTTGATTCATAGGAAGGAAACAAGATCTTGGAGTGGCTTACGACGTGGTTCCTTAGGATAGAGGTGCTTTATCTTAGACCTTGGAAGAATAGGCTGAGCACTTGGATTGTCACGTTCAAGCTTAGCAGCTTATATGTTCTACCCATGGATTTTTAGGGGTAGACATACATATGAGTTTGGTGATCGTAGACATATATGATTTTGTTAGACCTCCTCTTGGGAGTCATGAGGATATGAATAGCATGAGTGACGATTGGAGTTGACCTATATGAAATGATGCTTTCAGCAGTATAAGGTGATCTGTTTGGAGGACTAGGTAGAACAATTGGCATCTCAGGAATTGTGCTCAAGGATAAGATGATAAACGTTCACTCGCACCCTAGAATCCTTGAAACCCTTAAGCCCTACCAAGCTACAACATGGTCGGATCATGACCATGGGTCTTGACTCTAGATCGAGAACACCTTGGACCATACTCAACCGTGACCACCACCAACACCCCCATCCTACCTTATGTACCTCATGAACAAAGTCTTCATGGAGTACTTGGACAAGTTAGTTGTCATCTTTATTTTGGTAACATACTTGTCTACCCGAAGACGGAAGGAGAATTGTTGAGCTGGTCAAGGAACATTTGAAGGCCGCCATGCCAAGGAGGAAGAACTATACCAACCACCATCCTCAAGAAGTAAACGACCGCGTCGAAGACCAGGTATATCTGCAAGCCACTTCTCTCAAGAGAACCAAGCATCTTCATGTCAAGAGAAACGCACACCAAGATTTATCGACCTTCTCCAAGATCGCTGCAAGACGAAGAATAGACGGCTACCAGCTAGAATTACCACCTGAGCCACCCACTGTGCACAACATTTTCCACGAGTCACAGCTTTGGAAGTGCTTCCAGCACCCTAACCAACCGGATCCCAACAAGGACGTCGATCACCAAGCCATCGACCTCCAGCCCAATATGACTTACGCGAAAGACCCCAATGGCAATATGGATCAAGCAGGATGTCATACACGAAGCCACGCCATCGAGTACTTCAAGGTTCAATGGATCACTACTCGGAAGCACAAGCGGTATGAGGACAAGAAGACTACCCCGGATCCAGTTTTCGTATTCCTTTCCACGCCTAGTTTGGGAATCTCGGGGACGAGATTCTTGTAAGGGGGATAGGTCTGTCACACCCTGATTTTCATGCCACAACACTTAAGCTAATAAATCATGATAAAGTGTGGTTTGACAAAAACTCTTGCATTATTTGGCTTTTATTTGGAGTTGGTTTTCTCTCTTTGTTTTTCTAGCGCTCTTTAAAGTCAACACAACTCCACCTTCTATACTTCATCTCCTTGCCCCAAACTTCTGCCCAATGATCATGCCATGTGTATAGAGCAATATAGTATTTTCTTACAAAAATAATTTGGCCAAAAAGTATTTTCAAAAATTAGTTTTCCAAAAACCCCTGAATTGAGGTTTGCACTGCAAGTACTTGATTTGGGGTATGAAAAATATTTCAAAGAGTATATTTGAAACCTATTAGATATAGGACTTCCATAAACCACAAAAATATAATTTTAAAAGTTATCTTCCAATTTTCTTTAAAAGCTTTTTTTAAGGCCGGAAATGGTCTTTAATAGGGAAAAATTATTTTATTGTTTTAAAAATATTTGACAAGACTCATGGAAACTCAGTGGGCATACATTTCCCATATATAAGAGTTTCAACACATGGTCATGTTCAAAATATTGGACAAAACCTCCCAAAACCATTTCTGCCCATTTCAAGGATTTGAAATATTTCTACAGGAAATATTTTCATAAAAATCCAAGGAAAATCCAGCAAGTCAAAAATGCATATTGTGATCACCTTGCAAAGCCTCATGTCAATTAAAGTCATTTTGGTTCACCAAAATGCCCCAAAACCCTCTCTGACTAGAATCAAATTTGAACAACTTTGTACTATCAACTTTATCTCCTTGACCCCAACTTTTGTGAGCATGTTCACCTGACCAAATGAGGCCACTACACCAAGTGTTTCATCAAGGGGAAGTGATTTGCTCAACTAGATCTACACAAGTTCATTTCTGCTAATTTCTAGGGTTTACAAAAGTTGCATTGGCAACTTTGCCCAAATAAGCTCTAAATTGGCGGAAGGCCCTAATTACATGTGTCATTTCACCCTGTGGAGTCTCATGACAAATGGAAATCATCTAATTGCCCAAACCATTATCAAACACCTTCTGGCACTTTACCAAAATGCCACTTTACCTCTTCCACTAATCTCCATGGGCTCAACTTTGTACCACAGCTGCTCTTGACCCTCTTCTACCCCCCAGTAACCTCCCCCTGGCCATTGCTCAATGATTGAGGGGTGAAGCACCCCATTTACCTTCCTGGACAGCAGCTTCTCTCTCTCCCTCAACCTCCCTCCTCACTCCAGTGGCCACCCAGGGCATTCAAAGCCCCTCCCCCTTTCTTTACTCCCTCCTAGACCTGCTGGACATCCTTGGGGCAACCACATTGCATAGAAAATGGCCATGCCGGCCATTTGGGTGCTCTGGAGCATGCTACTGAGGCTCCCTTGCTATTAGCCGCCCCACCAGGCACCTCCGCCACCTCGGCTCTCCCCTCACGCCGGTGATGCTCCTCGGCGTCCTCATCACGCCACGCCTCTGTCCCCTCCTCCTTCTCCCTCCTGCTGCCCTTGCTACGCTTGGCCGCCCGAGAGCTCCAATGAGCGGCCCCACACGCGCGGCGCCTCTGGCCCCTCCTACTTCCTCTCTCTTCTTTCCCTCGCTCTGGACCGAACCCACGAGCACCCAGGGCGTGCCCACGCCCCGTGATCCACAGCAGCAGCGACCTCGCCCGGCCTTGCAGGTCTACGGTGAGTCATGGTCGCCTACTTAAAGGCCTCCCCGAACCTCTCCCTCACCACCACTCGTCCTATCCCACTCCAAATAGCCCCCCCCCCCGAACCCCAGTTCATCTCCGGATGCGCCCGAGCTCGAGATCGAGCTCGAGCTTCGCCGCCTCGGGCCGTCGTCGATCTCGGGGTACAGGCTCCCTTGGCCTCTTCTATCTCTTGATCTGGAACCGCCGCACCTCCCTGACCATTTCCCCTCTGTTTCCCCTCTCTATTGCAGCCGAAATCGACCGGGGCAAGCACCACCTGAAGCTCTGTTGCCGGATTCCTCGTCGCCGGCGAACCCCTGCACCCTGGCAACCAAATCCACCTCCACCCGAACGGCGACTCCGTCCTCAAAGACACCGGGTGCCCTCGGATCGCCTCGCCACGACCCACGATGGCGCTCGCCGCCTCTCAGCCCAAGGTTGACAACGACGGCCGTAGGGCCCGTCGGTCAGCCTCGCACTCTGACGGGTGAGCCCCACCCGTCGAGTTTAAAACACACACGCCTTGAACTGCTTGCGTCGGTTGAAGGCGTATTTTGCCTTTACGCCTTCGACGTGGCAGCCTCGCGCGGGCTGAATCCCCTCTGGGCCTGCTGCACTGTGGCCTTTCTGGCCCAGTGGCACAGTGCCATTTTTCCTTTTCTTTTTCTATGAATTTTCCAAAAATTCCACAGATTTCAATATTTATCCAAATTAAATGTTTTCAACTCCTAAATCCTTCTAAAAATCCCACCTATTTAATGGTGTAACTTTCATAAATATCCATCAAACTTTTCTGCACTTTTCAAATTTAAATTCAAATTTGAGCATTTATATTCCCCTCTGAAAATCCATTTCTCCTATTCTACAACTCCAAATCCATAACTAGTAATTTTTCCCCTTCTTAGTTTTCACCCTAGTATTTTACAAAAATAAGTTGACATTTTTCTGAGCACTTTGACTTTTCTGTTTTTATTATTGTCCTATTTTTCCGTTATTTTTCTTGCGACGTTTAGATCCTGTATTTGTGAAGTTCTTTGAAGAAGAAGGAGGAGAAGGATTTGAAGACCTCGAAGAACAAGCCAATCAAGGCAAGCAACCCTTTGACCATGACACCCCTCTTGTTCATCGGTACCCTTTTTCCGATTGCATGATGATGAAATATGACGGTGGTAAACTTGTTGTGAACCACCCCATGATGCATACCCCTACTCATGACCTTACCTTGTTCATGGTTGCATTGTCAAGATACTAGTTGATGCATAATGATGCATGTGTACCATGAACTCTTCATGGTTACATTCTTTCGAAAACCCCATCGGGTGCCCCTAATGCCCTTGAGAGATGTTTAACTAAGGTCACCACTTGAGGAAGAAGTGGTGTAAAATCAAGAGAGCTTTTGGTGTGTGTGTAAAATGATGGATTAGATTTATGTGTGATTACCGTCCCAACCAAACATGTGCAACCACTCTACCCCTTTATGGGACGGAGCATTATTGATTACTTAGGTTGATACTAGCATGGTGCCCACATTACTAGTGACGGGGGTGACTTGAGGTCACTCTTGGGGCCGGGGTCGTGCTTGGATAGGCGGCCATGACTGTTTTCACAGGGCACCGGACACACCGTTGGTCCCTTCGTGTATGCGAAATAATGTGAAAAGGGCTGAGTCCCACGATCTTTTGCTTATACACGATGGTCGTGTATCAACGAGTGGACCCTATGCTAGTGTCGTCTACGGAAAGGTAATGATCGGGTGCTTCCCCTGAGTACTTGAGGTACTGCGGGATCGTGGATGACACGAAAGCTTCCCGGATCTTGTGGGTAAAGTGCGCAACCTCTGCAGAGTGTCAAACTATTCGAATAGACGTGTCCACGGTCATGGACAGTTGGGAGGTGCTACTTAAACTATGTCCAGAGATTTTACAATCTCGGTGCATGTGTGTGTGGAAAGGAACTATTAGTGTCAAGGTGGTGACTTGACATTTTGAAAGGCATGGCAGTTATTCAAATTCTATTTATGTTGATATATGTAACCTGTTCTCAAGGTTACCCATGTTCATTGATGCATATCTCACAAGTTGACGGGACATCTCAACTAGCTTGAAGCTAGGTTGCTTACTTGTTGTACAGTTGCATTGTTACTTTGAACCAAATCATGGGTTGCTTGCGAGTACATTCAAAGTACTGGTTGGCTTGCCACTGGTTATTTAATTGGCCAGGCATGGAAGAGCAGGAGTTCGAAGAAGATTTCTTTGGAGATGAACATGCGCACTAGGACGTTTCCGGTCGAGAATGCTGTAGGGTTAAGGCAGATGGCATGGGTTCTACTTATCGACGAAGATTTCCGCTGCTTAAGTTTATTTGGTATTCGGCCCCTGTGGCTTTATCTATGTAAGACTTGACCATAATGGTCATAATTTGTGTAAGACGGTATGTATGGATGTATGACTCTTGTTATTCAGTTTCTGTGTGTTCAGTGAGCATTGATCTCTGGGATCACTGTACACGTGCATTCGGTGATCACGACTTATGAGTCGGGGTCCCCACAGTACTCAAGCAATAGATGCAAGGGTAAAAATCAGATGAAAAGATCCAAATGGAAAGTTCAACTGAAGAGCTTCGATTTGCAAAGAGAATTATTCAAATCGGAGCTACGAAACTCAAACTACGATCAAAACAAGTTCGAATTCAAATCTGCTTGCAACCAAATTTTAATTTGTCAAAACCATGTTCAAGTTGATTAGCTGGAAAGAGGGGTTCGAGACAAAGATTTTGGCGTTGGTTTCACTGGATTTGGATAAACGAGCAAAAAGTTGCGAGGGTTTGAAGATCAGGGGCTCATCTGTGATAAAAATAATCGCGGATAGGTCCCTGGCCGAAAATAAAATAAAAGATAACACTAACGAACGAACGTTGTAAGTGCATCTAGTGCCCCTTAGTGATTTTGGTGTATTGAAGACTTATAGGTTAAGGGACTAATGTGTTTATGAGTGTACACAGGTCTATAAGTCTATGAGGAGTTTGATATTTACAAAGAAACTCGACCCCTAAAAATGAATATATTCGACTGAAGATTTTGGATTTCTGAAGACTTTGAAAGTGAAGAAATTGGTGTGACTTTGAAGACTTGGCATTCATTAGAGGAACATGAAGCGTGAAGACTTTTGTTTTCGTAGTTTCTTTTTCTCTTTCTTGAGTCATAGGAAACACCGTACTGTTAAAGGGGGTCAAGGAAATACTAAGGAAAATTTTCCAAATGATGCTCAACTCAAATCCTACACCTACCAATCCCTTCGAGTGAAGACATTGGAAATCTCATACAGCTCAGTCAATTTCTTCAGTGACAGAGACGAAGTTATTCTGGTCTCTGAGGAATTTGTTCTGACTAAGGAGTTAGGAATTCGCCCGGTCTGGATTGCCTACACAAATGAGGAACATGATAGCCCTGAGGAATTTGATACTCAAAATTCTGACCGTTGTTGTGCTATGCGCCAGCTGTCCCAAAATATCTACTCACCTAACGATCATATCATTGAAGTGCATTTATGTCTTATCATGTCGGGCTGCTCCCTAGGCTATAAATAGCCGCCCCCTACAACCACTCTTGGTTGGTACATTCGAGAAAGCTGACACTTGTCATTTGAGAGCATCCCATCCTCTGAGGACTTTGAGCGAAAATCATCAAGTGAGGAAAACCCAAACCCAAACACTTACAAACCCAAAGTGATTGAGCATCACTGAAGAGATTGATCATGCGTGGATCCGACGCTTGTTACCTTTGAAGACTGTGCATCTTCCAGACGGTTATGCGTCATGGTCTAGAGCATCCAAGAGGAAATTGTGGATCACCGAGTGACCGAGTTTGTGAAGGTTTGGAAGTCACCTAAAGACTTACCACGAGTGATTGGGCGAGGTCTGTGTGACCTTGGCTCAAGGGGAATACGGCGAGGACTAAGCGTCCTGGACTATGTGTTCAGGATTGGGTGTCCGGGACTGTGTGTCCTCAGGTTTGAATACCTAGCCGCCCTAACGGACGTACAAGCATCACAGCCAGTTGGAACCGATCTACCAAATCATTGTCTTCACCAAGCCCTCTGGTTCTATTTCCTCAACTCTTCCATTTCCTCACTACTGTGATGTGTGCTTGTTCATATCTGTTTGAAGACTTTGACTGAAGACTTTCTCAATTTCCTCAGCTCAATTTCTTCAGTCTGTTTGTCTTCATCCTGTTTTATCATGTGCTTACGCTTCCTGTACTCTATGTCTTTTTCATTTCATCATGATGACCATGCTTATGTTATGTTATGTTTGCATCTGAGTACTTTTCTGCTACAAGTAGTTCTTCGCTTAGGAATTTCCTCACCCTGAAATTCCTCATTGAAGAATTCATAAAAATTTCCTATTCACCCCCCTCTAGTCGATATAACACACTTTCAATTGGTATCAGGGCAAGGTACTCCCTTGTTCTGTGTGATTTTGGTTTAACCGCCTGGAGTTTTAGTTATGTCGACCGCGGGTATGATCAAGGTCTCCGCTAGGTGTCCTACTTTCGATGGGACGGACTACCCCTACTGGAAGAATAAGATGCGAATGCATCTTGAGGCAATTAATAATGATCTCTGGTATGTTGTGGAAAATGGTGTTCCCTCAGTCACACCTTCTGTGAACGCTGATGATGTGAAGAGATTCAAGCAACTCTATTCCCAAGCCAAGAACATCATATGTGGCCATCTGAGCAAAGGGCAGTATGGAAGAGTGAGTTCTTTGGAAACTGCTAAGCTTATCTAGGATTGGCTGTCCAAGGTCAACGAAGGAGTCTCAACACAAATGTGACTCTCGAGTTGACGTTCTTTGCAATCTCTTCAACCGCTTCAAAAGACTCGACAATGAAAATGTTCAGCAAACCTTCGATCGCCTCACTGACATCTCAAATGAGCTTCAAGCACTTGGTGCCACTGACATCACCGCCCATGAGGTGGTGAAGAAATTGCTGAGATCGCTTGATTCTTCATTTGATACTCTGGCACTGATGATACAAGAACGTGGAGATTACAAGTCTCACTTGATCCCGCCGATATCCTCGAGAGGCTAAACACTCATGAATTCCAGCTTGTTGAGAAGAGAGATCTCTATGGTTCGAGCTATGGCAGATCACGTGCCCTGAAGGCCAAGGCAGTCTCTGAATCTGAAGGTGAAGATTCTGGTAGTAGCCTTGGTGATCCTGAAGAACTGAGTCAGGAGCTAGCACTGCTCGTGAAGAAATTTCAGAAGTTCTCAATACGTGGTCGCTTTGAAAAATCCTAAAGGAGCAATGATTCCTCATCCAGTGACTACAAGAAGAGGCTATGCCACAGACGCAAGAAACCTGGTCACTACATTCAAGATTGTCCTCAGTGGGAAAAGGAATCAAAGAATAAGAAATACAAGGATTACATTTCTGATGACTCAAAGAAAAAGAAGAAATCTTCAAAGTCTTCATCATCAAAATCCTCGAAGTATTCATCTCACAAGAAGAGCAACTCCAAGAAGGCTCGGGCATTCATTGGCAAGGAAATGGACTCTGAAGCTGAATCTGAGGAACATGGGGAAGAGGAGGCATCTGAGGAGTCAGAATCTGGTGTGGCGAGTCTAGCTCTCGCTACTGCGTTCGTCAGCAAGTCCATCTTCAACACTAAAGAAAATGACTTCACCAACAAGGCTGATGAAGGCGATGATGACTATGCTCCCACCTATTGCTTCATGGCAAAAGGTGCCAAGGTACTCAAATACCCCTCCTCTGAATCAAGTGAGGATGAATATGATGAAAACCTCAAGCCTAGCTACTCTAAACTTGCTAAAATTGTTGTGAAACAACAAAAGGCTTTTGAAAAGGTTCAAAACATGCTAGACAAAAGTGATGATATGTTGGGTGAAGAAATGGATCGCACTAAAACCTTGGTGAAAATCTTGGAGACTTCAGTCTAAGTTTGACAACCTTCAAAGTCATCATAACACTCTCTTATCTGATCATGAGAAGCTTTCTTATGAATTTCTTCAAAGAAAGCAAGATCTTGAAAAGATAAGGGTGAGTTATGAAGATCTTCGGAAGGAGCGCGATTCATACTTGCTCAACAAATCAGCGCTGCTCAGGAAGAATTTGTTCCTCCATGTTTGAAGTGCATTGAACGACAATCTGCTAATTCTTCACCTGAATGTTCAAATGCTTCTAATGTTACAAATTCTTCACCTGTCTCTGCTATCACTAATTCCTCATCTGAGGACAATGCTAGTATCACCGATGATGCAGGTTGAAGGAATTGTACATGACAGGCATGTACAAAAGCCTCAAAGGGCATCAGACTCTTTGTGATGTGCTTAAAAAGCAGATCCTCAACAGGAACCCTAGGAAAGAGGGTATTGCCTTTGAGAGGAAACTTAACGCTGATGGGACTTACTGGAAGCCTGAGCAGTATCCCAAAACCTCATGGGTTGCTGCAAAGGAACCTCGAGTAGATCCATCTAATTTATCTGGCTTTACATGTGAATCTCCTCATTCTGCTGATGAGTCATTTGACTCCAACTATAAACTGTTCAAGAATCAGAATGGTGAAGTTTTTGCTAGATATGTTGGCACTAACTGCAGGAACGGTTCCCCTATGAATAAAATCTGGGTTCCCAAAAGGTGCCTTGAAATTCTTCAGGTGAATGTCCTCATGACACCACCTGTGAAGAATAGGAACCCCAGATAAATTCTTCATATGGACCAAATTCTTCATATGGATCCAAGTCCTCATATGGACCAAATTCCTCACGTGGATCAAAGTCCTCATATGAACATCATCGTGCTAAATCTTCTGTCTCGCGGGGAAGATTTAAGGGCTATGAATATGAGCATTATTCTTCTAACCATTATGTTCATAAGTCCTCGAAGAATTTCTCTGCTTATTCATATGCTTATCCTAACTCCTCTTATGTGAAACGAAGTGGACTGGCTTCTATGCCACCTTTCATGTATGGAGCTCGCAGAGTGATGAACTCTTTGCCACCCCTTCAGATGTGGGTGGTGAAGAAAAAGAACTAATCTCATATGCAGGGATGGGTCTCCAGACGAACTTAAACGTCTGAAAAATTTGCTGGAGACCTGAATTTGCCTGAAAGGACGCAGGCTAATCATGAAGAAATGAATCCTCATTTCTCACGTCCTAATACTGCTTTATCTATTTTATTGCTTGATGAAATTGATCTTATGAAATTGATGTTATATTCTTCACTATGAAGTATATGAGTTCGTAAGTTGCACTAATTCATCTGCAGGATGATCAACCCAAAGCCAATGAGTGGGTCCTCGACAGTGGATGTACAAATCACATGACTGGTGACAAGAATCTATTGATGGATGTTCCCTTATCTCCATCGCATCTGAAGCATATCATCTTCGCTGACAAAGGCAAAAGTCAGGTATTGGGTCTAGGTAAGGTTGCGATCTCAAAGCATCGACACATGGACAAAGTCATGCTTGTCGAGTCCTTAGGATACAACCTCATGTCAGTCTCAATGCTTTGTGATAGTGATATGGTTGTCATCTTTGGCAAGTATTGTTGTGTTGTGATCATGGAAGCTCACAATTCCAAAGTCTTCAAAGGCTTTAGGAGAGGAGATTTGTATATTTTTGATTTCTCTACAGGACCTCAACCAGCTGTATGTCTACTTGCAAAAGCTTCAGAAGGCTGGCTATGGCATCGACGACTTGTTCATGCCGGCATGAGAAATTTGCACACGCTCGCGAAGAAGAAGCATGTCATTGGCATTGAGAATGTCAAATTCCTCAAGGATCATTTGTGTGGAGCCTGCGAAGCTGGAAAGATGACCAAGGCCAAACATCCAGCGAAGACTATCATGACTACCACTCGACCATTTGAATTGCTTCACATGGATCTCTTTGGTCCTAATCATTATTCAGCAGTTACAAATGATGCATCTCTATATGGCTTTGTTATTGTTGATGATTATTCTCGTTACACATGGGTGCATATTGTCACTTACAAACATGAGGTGCAGGAAGTCTTCAAATGATTTTCCTCGAGGGCTTCAACCAACTTTGGTGTGAAGATCAAGCACATCAGAAGTGACAATGGAACTGAGTTCAAGAATTCTGGTCTTGATGACTATCTTGATGAACTTGGTATTACTCATGAGTTATCTGCTCCTTACACTCCTCGGCAGAATTGCGTCATGGAGCGCAAGAACAGGACTCTTGTTGAGATGGCTCGCACTATGCTTGATGAGTACAAGACGCCTCGTCGTTTCTGGATTGAGGCAATTGATACTGCGTGCCACATCATCAACAGGGTATAACTTCACAAATTCTTCAAGAAGACTACATACGAAATCCTCACTGACAAGAAACCCAATGTGAGTTATTTCAAACTCTTCGGTGCTAAATGTTGGATTAGAGATCCCCATCACAACTCTAAATTTGCACCAAAAGCACATGAGGGTTTTATGCTTGGTTACGGAAAGGACTCACACACCTATAGAGTCTTCAACAATGTTCACCACAAAGTTGTTGAAACTGTAGATGTGTGGTTCGATGAAACTAATGGCTCGCAAAGAGAGCACCTACCTTCTGTGTTAGATGAACAGTCACCTGAGGAAACTATCAAGTTCAAGGCTACTGAGGATGTCATTCCTACCGAAGAATCTGTTGAAGAAATCATTCCAGAACATGAAGAACGTCATGCTGATGCACCTGAGGAAAATGGTGCTGAAGAAAATGCTGATCCAAATCCTCAATGACAACCCGCTCATCCTCATGTTGCAAACGAAGTGCAGATTGAGAAAATCATTGAAAGTGCATTATATCGACTAGAGGGGGGGTGAATAGGCAATTTTTATGAATTCTTCCCTGAGGAATTTGCCGGTGAGGAAATTCCTTAGCAAAGAACTACTTGCAGCGGAATAAGTACTCAAAAGTAAACACAACAGTATACAAGCATAGTCATCATGATGAAATGAAGACAAGCATAGAGTACAAAAAGCATAATCACAGGATAACACGGGATGAAGACAAACAGACTGAAGAATTTGAACTGAGGAAATTGAGAAAGTCAAAGTCTTCAAACACAGATATGACAAGCACACAACACAGTAATGAGGAAATGAAAGAGTTGAGGAAATAGAACCAGTTGGCTTGGTGAAGACAATGATTTGGTAGACCAGTTCAAGCGATGTCTCGATTGTACATCTGTTTGGAGCGGCTAGGTATTTAAACACGAGGACACGCATGATCCGGACACTGATCCTCACCGTATTCTCCTTGAACTAAGGTCACACAGACCTCGTCCAATCACTCGTGGTAAGTCTTTAGGTGACTTCTGAACCTTCACAAACTCGATCACTCGGCGATCCACAATTCCTCTTGGAAGCTTTAATTATACCATGACGCCTAACCATCTGGAAGAAGCACAGTCTTCAAAGGTAACAAGCGTCGGATCCACGCAGGATCAATCTCTTCATTGATGCTCAATCACTTTGGGTTTGTAGGTGTTTGGGTTTGGGTTTTCCTCACTTGATGATTTTCACTCAAAGTCCTCGGAGGATGGGATGCTCTCAAATGACAAGTGTCAGTTTCTCTCGGAGCAGCCAACCAGCTAATGGTTGTAGGGGGCGGCTATTTATAGCCTAGGGATCAGCCCAACATGATAAGACATAAATGCTTCAATGATATGACTGTTAGGTGGGTAGATATTTTGGGACAGCTGGCGCATAGCACAGCAACGGTCGGAAATTTGAGGCTCAAATTCCTCAGGGCTATCATGTTCCTCACTGTGTAGGCAATCCGTACTGGCGAATTCCTAACTCCTCGGTCGAACAAATTCCTCATGACGGAAGAACTTTGTCTCACATCCTTTGAAGAAATTGACTGATCTGTATGAGATTTCCAATGGCTTCACTCGAGGGGATTGGTAGGTGAAGGATTTTGAGTTGAGCATCACATGGAAATTTTTCCTTAGTATTTCCTCGACCCCCTATAACAGTACGGTGTTTCCTATGACTCAAGAAAGAGAAAATGAAACTACGAAACAAAAGTCTTCACGCTTCATGTTCCTCAAATGAATACCAAGTCTTCAAGGTTACACCAATTTCTTCACTTTCAAAGTCTTCAGAAAGTCTTCAGAAATCCAAAGTCTTGATCGAAGAACTTCATTTTTAGGGTCGACTTTCTCTGTAAATATCAAACTCCTCATAGACTTATAGACCTGTGTACACTCATAAACTCATTAGTCCCTTAACCTATAAGTCTTCAATACACCAAAATCACTAAGGGGCACTAGATGCACTTACAATCATCAGTGACATCAACATTCCAGGTCCTCTCACACGCTCAACAGCTTCACATTTGTCTAAGTTTCGTGGGCACTTTGCTTTCGTCTCTATCACAGAGCCCACTAAGGTAGATGAAGCATTTTTGGAGCCTGACTGGATTCAAGCTATGCAAGAATAATTACATCAGTTCGAGCTCAACACCGTCTGGGAACTGGTCAAACGTACAGATCCTCGCAAGCACAATATCATTAGCACAAAGTGGATCTACCGCAACAAGCAAGATGAAATGGCCTTGTGGTGAGGAATAAGGCACGGCTTGTAGCTCAAGGCTACACACAGGTTGAAGGAATTGATTTCAATGAAACTTTTGACCTGTTGCTAGACTTGAGGCTATTCACATCTTACTTGCTTATGCTAACCATCATGATATCACTTTATATCAAATGGATGTGAAAAGTGCATTCCTCAATGGTAAGCTTGAGGAAGAAGTATATGTTGCTCAACCCCCAGGTTTTGAAGATCCAAAGCATCCTGACAAAGTCTTCAGACTCAATAAGGCCCTATATGGCCTCAAGCAGGCCCCTCGGGCGTGGTATGATACTTTGAAGGAATTCCTCATGAAGAAAGGCTTCAAACCAGGTTCACTTGGTCCAACTCTTTTCACTAAGTCTTATGATGGTGAATTGTTTGTGTGCCAAATTTATGTTGATGTTATCATTTTTGGCTGTACTGACCAACGTTACAGTGATGAATTTGCCTATATGATGAGTGAAGAATATCAAATGTCTATGATGGGAGAATTGAAATTCTTCTTAGGTCTTCAAATTCGTCAAAAACACAATGGCATATTCATATCTCAGGAGAAATACCTCAAGGACGTATTGAGGAAATTCGGCATGCAAGATTGCAAAGGCGTCAAAATCCCTATGCCCACAAATGGCCATCTATGCACTGATGAAAATAATATTGACTTCGATCAAAAGGTATACCGCCCCATGATTGGTTCTTTATTGTATTTATGTGCATCTAGGCCGGATATTATGCTTAGTGTTTGCATGTGTGCCCGATTTCAAGCTACACAGAAGGAATCACACCATAAGGCTGTGAAGCATATTCTTCGATATCTAGCTCACACACCAACACTTGGTTTATGGTACCCCAAGGGCTTGGCTTTTGATCTCATTGGATATTCAGACTCTGACTATGCTGGTGATCGTGTGGACTGCAAGTCAACATCAGGCACATGCCATTTCCTTGGACGATCTTTGGTCTGTTGGTCCTCGAAGAAACAGAACTGTGTATCACTGTCTACTGCTGAATCTGAGTACATTGTTGCTGGTTCTTGCTGCGCTCAATTGCTGTGGATGAAGCAAACTCTCAAGGACTACGGCGTCAAGATGAAGAATGTGCCTCTCTACTGTGACAATGAGAGTGCCATCAAGATTTCTCATAACCCAGTTCAGCATTCGAAGACAAAGCACATTCAGATTCTTCATCATTTTCTTCATGATCATGTGTGGAAGGGCGACATCTCTATTGAGCATGTGAGGACTGAAGAACAGCTAGCCGATATTTTCACAAAGTCCTTGGATGAGAAGAGATTTAGCAAGTTGCGGTGTGAGCTAAATATCCTAGAATCTTCGAATGTTCTTTGAAAAGGACACTCATCCTAACACTTATGCAAAATTGATGACTTAGATGTGCAACACGCGAAGAAACGTTTTTCTTCAATCATTGAAGACTAACACTCTAAGTGTGAAGAAATTAACGAACAATTTGATTCTCAGAACCCTACGACAATTGTACGCGGTGTCTGAAATCATCATTCTCATACGGTGGGTCACGCCACCATCAAAAGTTGAAAATCTTCAATTTGAGTTTTTCCTTAGTTTTTTGAAATTCCTCGGTTGTTCAATTTCTTCAACTTTGCAATGTTTTCACCATTTCCGTCGTTTTTCTTCATTGGATATATATATATATATATGAATTTATGTCCTATACAGCATTCACTTATTGTTATTTCTTCATGTTGCCTTTTCTGCTAAGTGAATGTGATCGGACCCTTCCCCCTCTATATATGCTAAACTCAACCCAAACTATTCACAAATTCTTCATGTGCGTTCTATTTGAAACTCGTTCAAAATCTTAACTATGTCCTTGTCAGCTGAAGAAATTTGCGAACGGAACTTTAAAACTTATCTTATCTAAATTTTCGGTCTTTGCCGCCCAAACCGTTCCACATTCCACAATAATACTTATCTATTCACCCACGATCGCCACCTCTCAGTACGTGGGTGACACATGTCAAGCGAATGAGAAGGGTCAGGGGCACGTTCGTCCAATTTCTTTGGACGAGTGGTTTTTCACCTCGGCTATAAATACCCCTCCCCTTCCTCACTTTGTTTTTACTCCGCTTGACCTCTCTCCCGCTCAAGTTTCTCAAAACCTAGCACCGCCGCTACTTCATCGTCACTGGTGAGGAAGAGCTTCACTACCTCGACCTCGTCGCCGTCGTAGCTATCTTCCTCAGCCAAGTTAGGGCGTGGAAGATCTGAACCGACGAGCTTCACATCTACACTTCCTAGTTCGTCGTGTTCTTCGTCCAGGGTAATTAAAAGTTACCTTTACTGCCCTCCTTGATTCAAATGTTTTCTACAAAATCTTCAAAAGGTGTTTATACTTCAAATCTTCACACACTAAACACCTCACATGTCATCTGTTCTTGATTTGTTTCCCTAAGCAACATTTTTCTTCAAGATTCCTCAATTGTGTGGATTTTTGATCTGTACAACTCTCGAACCTAAAACAAAGAACGCTTAGTGAAATTCTTCAAGACTCATATGGTCAAATTCCTCAAACTTGTTCTTACTGCAAAACCTTCTAAGAACGCATATGACCTCTCCAAATTTCCTTGCAACTATACTCTGTTCACAGGTACACATGTCCGCTGCTGAATCACTAGGTTCTCATCAACTTAACTCATTTGCAGCGTTCCTTGAAGAAAAGTTGCACACCTCTTCAGAGAATTCCATTGCTCAAATTCCTCAGCTGAAGAAAATGGCTGACGGTAAGAAGCCACAGAAGGGAGGAAAGAGGCCTGAGGTCAATCTCGCTTTCGAGATTCCTGATGACATATACAAGGATTATTGCACTCCTGATGAGGCCAAATTTGGCAAGGAGGATAAAAATCAGCGCAAGGTGCACATACAAAGGATAGAGAGGAGATGGGCAAGTGAATGGAGGGAGTACAGATATGTTACTCCAAAGTATATGAAGAAATTCGCTCTTAATCCTCCATGCCCAAGACCTCCATTGGCACCTGGCCAAGAAGCTGATCCCACCAGCCTCAAGCGTGGTGAGGACTATCCTGATGAATGGGCCAAGCACCAGGCCAAGCTAGCCAAAATAGCTAAGGAAGCAGTGAGGAAATTTAATGAAGACTCTACTGCTGCTACCACTGCTGAGGCCTCTGCAAGCAAGCCAAAGAAGGCCATGGCAAAGAAGCCTGCTCATAAGCCAAGTGCTTCACTCCCAATGCCCTCACGGCCAAGTTCCTCAGCAATGCCCTTACGGCCAGATTCTTTAAAGCCCTCACGGCCAATTCCTCAAGCTGCTCCAGCTCCTCCAAAGTCCTCAGCTCCTCCGTCAAAATCCTCAGCACCTGTTTATCTCGCCACATGCCAAAGGACAACAGGCATCTCTATTGCCTCAGGAGCTTCTGCTAGTTCTTCATCTCCACCCAATTCATCAACTGGCCCCTCTCCGCTAAAGAAAAAGGCCACTGCTAGACGAGGTTCTCGGCCAAGTCCTCACAAGAAGCAGGTCGCCTTTCAAGTGTCGTCTGATGAAGACAAAGCTGATGATGAGGAACTTGCCGAAATCATCAGAGATAGATAGCAAAGGGCCGCTAGAGCAAAAGGAAGTGAAGTTCCTCTCCTGCTGGATCCAAAATTGATCCTTGATTACATTGATCTCTGGCACAAGGACCCCAGCACTCCTATGCCTGACTTCAAGTTGACTCCTAGCCAAAGTCATATGTTGACTGCCTTCATTCAGGAAGAAAAATGGAAATTTGAAAAGGCCAGGCAGTTGAAGAAAGCGTGGTACAAGAAGGAGTGTTTCCTGAAGAAAAACGTTGTCTCTATGACAACTGAAGAACTTGTCACTACTCAATCCGAGATCAAGAAACTCAGTGATGAATTTGACGCTTACCGCGCTAATTGGCTGGGAGCCAAGGACCGTTTTGTGAAACTAGCTGAAAAATTCACTTCCAATGTTGCAGCCCCAACGCAACAAGAAAATCCTCAGGCTGAGGCATCTGCTCAGCCTACTGAAGAGCATGCCAAGATCACCGATGAAAATCAGTCTTTGAAGAAACCCAGAGTACTGTGGGTGATGACCGCATTCCACCATTGAAGAAATTGCCAGGGCAACCACTAGTGTTGTGCCTGAAGAAACTGAAGAAGTCAGGGCAACTGCATCAGTTGTGCTTGAAGTAATTGAACCAAATTCCTCTGCTCCTCCTGCACCTACCCCAACTCCGTTCCTTCCGTCTGCATCAGATGTGAAGAAGACCAAGGCTGCATAGCGTGTAGCCGTGAAGAAAAGGAAAGCATCAACTTCATCAGATTCTTCAGCTCCGAAGAAGATGAAGCCATTGACTAGCTCTTTTGAGAATCCAATTGATGCTATTCCGGTCTCATCCATGCCGTCAAAGGACCTTGTTCCTTTTGATGAAGAATATGTGATCCCAAGTGAATCAGATGAAGAGATTCCTTCTGCTGCTTTGTCAGAGCAGTTGGATGAAGAAATTGAAGCGGACGCAATCCCTTCAACCCCAATAGTCTCATCGCCCATGCCTCAGTTCTCTGCTGAAGAGGCCAGCGTTGAGGAAAAGAATGAAGAAGAAGATGTGGACATTGGGTGCACAACTCCAGTGTTGAACGATGACTTTTGGGAAAGTCAGCACCCCAATTCTCCACTGTTCACACCCCTTCAACAAATTCCTCAGTCCCCTGTGAATACTGAAGTATAGATGGGATCTGAAGAACCTCATGCCACACTGTCTGTCCATGAAGAGATTCTAGCCACTAGTGCTGAATAAAATGTTAACGAAGAATTTAAGACCTAGGTTGTCGCTGAAGAAGAAGCTGAAATTCCTCAGCCAGTGGATCCCGAGATTGCGATTCCTGAGGTGGTGATGCAATTGACCGATACCCCTCAGCCCAAGCCAAAGGATCCCTTCTCGAAGAAGCAGAAATTCAAGACTGATGACTTCTTCGGCGAGCATGTGTTCTTCACAGACTATAATCCTTATGACTCTGCTCGCCTTAGAAGGAAGCGCTTCTGGACTGCCAGCCAAGCAAATTTTTATTCTTCACTGCTCTTCCACAAGGACAAAGTCTTCGACCATGAGCATATTCCTCACGTGGACAAGGAATCATTGCCTTGCTTCACCCCAGTCCTCAGTGTGCTTCATGATGCAGGACTGCTCAACTTTTGCACGGATATTTGCGATTGGAATGAAGAGCTCATTCTTCAATTCTATGCAACTCTGCATATCACAGGCGATGCTGACGATGTGAACTCTTGGGTTTTGGACTGGATGACCGATAATACTCACTATAAAGCACCGGCCTCTGAATTACTTCACGCCCTGCCAATCAGTCCTCCCCTTGAAGGAGCTCGTTGCCTGTACCATGAGCCTGAACTCACTGCCCATTACATTCAAGTGCTAATGAAGCCTCTGAAGCCCGATCAAGCCCCAAGAACCAAATTCCTCGTGAAGGAATTGCTCTATGTGCCAAGAACTTTCTATCGCATTCTGTCAAAGACATTGAGTCCCATCAAAGGCCACGACTCAAATGATGAAGAAGTCGTTGGCATCATGAAGAATCTACTATTCAACATCATGCATGGCATTCCTAGCAACTATCATGATTTCTTCATGAGGACTCTGGCAAATGTTGCACTCTCTCCATTTGAGTTGAAGCCTTACGCACCTTGGATTATGAGATTCCTCAGAATAAGGTCTTCACTCAACTACAATGCTGATTTTCAGAATCACCTCGGCTACTTGCCCCCAATTGAAGTCCTCAAGCGGACATATTCCTCAACTGATGAAAAGGGCAAGGCCAGTGCTATTATTGATGAAGGCAATCATCCATTGGATGGTCAGTTTCGCAAAGTTGCATCTTACTCCACCAATGATGATTCTGCTACTCATGATTCTGCCGCTAATGCATCAAAGCAAAATCCTCAAGCCACAGCTCCCAGGGTGATGACTGACCGTGAGCTTCTTCTTAGTCTTCACCAGAAGGTGGATCGAAACCACAAATGGGTTAAGCATCAGTTTGGTTCTATTCTTCACAACATGACTGCTACACACAACGCAGTGAAGAAAAACCATTACTACCTCCATGAAGTCTTCGGTCGCACCTGGGCTGTCTTATCACATCTGCATGGTGAAGAAGGTCTGAAGAAAATGGGTCTCAAGGAGGATTTTGACTGGTCTGCTCCTCCACCGAAGAAATTCAAGAAGGTCAAGGTTCCTTCCTTGGTAGCCAGCTCATATTCTTCATCACGCGAAACCGATGAGCATGAAGACTTGGACGACACTGCGGCAGGCCCTACAACAACAAACGACCCCAACTATGCTGGCGCTCCTTCATCATCATGATATTCTTCAGGGGCGTTAGTTCTCATTTTTTGACCCTTTTGGTCATTCGATGACAAAGGGGGAGAAATTTGAGTTAGTCTTCAAGCGGGTCTACATATATGGGCGTTTTTTTTCTAAGTTACAGCTCTCGTTCTTTTGAAGACTTTGCTGGATCGAGTTGTAATCTTAAACCCTATGGTGGTCTGATACTTTTGCTGTGTTCTTCTGCATGCTTTTTCCTCATATATGTTAATGCATGCATGCTGAATTACATTAGCCACCATATTTCATCATGCATTTCAAATTCCTCATATTATATGTCAAATGCGTGTATGAAGTACAAGATATAGGGGGAGATCTCCATGATTCTACTCTTCAACTGTGCATTGCTTCAAAAGCAAATTCCTCACTATGCACATCTTCAGGGGGAGTTCTTCTATATCTTGCTATCAGATTCCTCAATATCAGAATTTACACTTCATATGTTTTATCCCCGTTGAAAACTTAACCTATATTGTCATCAATCACCAAAAGGGGGGAGATTGTAAGTGCATCTAGAGCCCCTTAGTGATTTTTGGTGTATTGAAGACTTATAGGTTAAGGGACTAATGTGTTTATGAGTGTACACTGGTCTATAAGTCTATGAGGAGTTTGATATTTACAAAGAAAGTCGGCCCCTAAAAATGAATATCTTCGACTGAAGATTTTGGATTTTTGAAGACTTTCTGAAGACTTTGAAAGTGAAGAAATTGGTGTGACCTTGAAGACTTGGCATTCGTTCGAGGAACATGAAGCGTGAAGACTTTTGCTTTCGTAGTTTCTTTTTCTCTTTATTAAGTCATAGGAAACACCGTACTGTTAAAGGGGGTCGAGGAAATACTCAGGAAAAATTTCCAAGTGATGCTCAACTCAAATCCTACACCTACCAATCCCTTCGAGTGAAGCCATTGGAAATCTCATACAGCTCAGTCAATTTCTTCAGTGACAGAACTGAAGTTCTTCTGGTCTCTGAAGAATTTTTTCTGACTGAGGAGTTAGGAATTCGCCAGTGCGGATTGCCTACACAGTGAGGAACATAAAATTCCGACCGTTGTTGTGCTATGCGCCAACTGTCCCAAAATATCTACCCACCTAACGGTCATATCATTGAAGGGCATTTATGTCTTATCATGTCGGGCTGCTCCCTAGGCTATAAATAGCCGCCCCCTACAACCACTAGCTGGTTGGCTGCTCCGAGAGAAACTGACACTTGTCATTTGAGAGCATCCCATCCTCCGAGGACTTTGAGCGAAAATCATCAAGTGAGGAAAAACCAAACCCAAACACCTGCAAAGCCAAAGTGATTGAGCATCACTGAAGAGATTGATCCTGCATGGATCCGACGCTTGTTACCTTTGAAGACTGTGCATCTTCCAGACGTTTAGGCGTCATGGTCTGGAGCATCCAAGAGGAAATTGTGAATCGCCGAGTGACCGAGTGTGTGAAGGTTTGGAAGTCACCTAAAGACTTACCACGAGTGATTGGGCGAGGTCTGTGTGACCTTCGCTCAAGGGGAATACGGTGAGGACTAAGTGTCCTAGACTATGTGTTCAGGACTGGGTGTCCGGGACTGTGTGTCCTCAGGTTTGAATAGCTAGCCGCCCTAACCAGACGTACAACTATCACAGCAGTTGGAACTGGTCTACCAAATCATTGTCTTCACCAAGCCTACTGGTTCTATTTCCTCAACTCTTCCATTTCCTCATTACTGTGATGTGTGCTTGTTCATATCTGTTTGAAGACTTTGACTGAAGACTTTCTCAATTTCCTCAGCTCAATTTCTTCAGTCTGTTTGTCTTCATCCTGTTTTATCCTGTGCTTACGCTTCCTGTACTTTGTGTCTTTTTCATTTCATCATGATGACCATGCTTATGTTATGTTATGTTTGCATCTAAGTACTTTTCCGCTGCAAGTAGTTCTTCGCTTAGGAATTTCCTCACCCTGAAATTCCTTAGTGAAGAATTCATAAAAATCGCCTATTCAACCCCCCCCCCCTCTAGTCGATATAACGCACTTTCAAATGTTCGCTATCAGGGACAAACG
Organism: Aegilops bicornis; assembly: GCA_021605145.1. Classification (NCBI taxonomy): domain Eukaryota; kingdom Viridiplantae; phylum Streptophyta; class Magnoliopsida; order Poales; family Poaceae; genus Aegilops; species Aegilops bicornis. The sequence goes on from CM038675.1 coordinate 228,490,786, forward strand.
GGCGAATATGTTCGCTAACAGTGACGTTCGAGTGAACGTTCGCTAATTAGCGAACCCGGAAAAAAACCGATCTGACGAAAAACCTAAAAAAATGGGCCGTGCTTTTGAGGGTTTTACCGGTTCAACAAAAAAACCGGCGATCGGCGGCGGCGAGATCCGACAAGTCCGGCAAGATCTCCGATGGCGGCGGGCAACGGCGAGGTGGGGCGGCGGCAGCAGGCGGGCGGCGGTTCGGCGGCGGCAGCGGCGCGAAGGGCGGCAAAGGCGGTAACGCTGGCTTGCGGCGGCCACGGCGGCAGTGGGACGGGTGGAGGCGGTGGCGGGCGCGATTATAAAGGGTGGGGCACGGCTTGGAGGAAGGGCATGAGGTGAGTCCGGCTCGGACTCCCCTCGGCGTCCGGCGGCGGCACGGCGGCATGGCGTGGGAAGGCGGTGGCGCGAGGTGGGCCGGCCTGCTCGGCTGGGCCTTCGGCCCAGTCGGGCGGGAAACTTTTCTTTTATAAAATTTCGCCAGAATAAAAATCCTAATAAAATATTAAAAAATTCTAAAAATGCCAAAAACAATTTTCACCGTCCAAATAAAATGTTTAGAACAAAGTGAACATTTTTCTGGCCTAAAAATACAATTTTAAAAAATGCATATTTTTTCTAATACAAATAAAATCCAAATAAAATATATATTTGATTTTTTTAAAAATCCTCCAATATTCCTCTCTTTTGAAGAAGTCATATTATCTTCTCTCTTTTAATTTTTTAATATTAGAAATATTTGGAGAGAAAAATATTAAAACCAAATTGATCCTCTTTTCAAATTTGAGAAAATTCAAATATGAAAATTAATGAAATCCCCAACTCTCTCCTTGGGTCCTTGAGTTGCTCAAGATTTCTAGGATCACAACCAAAATGCAAATAAAATATGATATGCATATGATGACCTATGTATAACATCCAAATTGAAAATTGGGATGTTACATCACAGCTCCCACTTAAATTGAACTTGTTTACATAATGAGACATCATTCTTGAACACTACGAATCCCAGTTGGATCAAACTAACAACATATAAACATTAATACAAATAGTTATTACCCACCAGAAATCCATACCAGATTGTAAAGATTAATCGCGTGGTAAGAGTGATACGCAATTCCAAACCTATCAAATAAAGATTGTACAGATTAGAGAAGAGATAACAAATAGTCGGTTCAACTTGCAAGAATTTAAAAACATACATAGTATCATCTTCTATGTTTTTCTTTTGGAATGCACATCATCTTCTATCTATTGTATAGTCGGTTCAATCAATAAGCAGCAGCGAGTCAGCGATCTTCAAAAAATAAATCAATAAGCAGCAGCAAAATCGACAGTAGCAATAGAAACCAGTGGTGGTTGCAAACAATCAGCACGCACGTACCACACAACCACATGCACGCGAGCCAATCATGCATGCAGCGGTAGGCAAACGCGTGCAGGGCCACCGGAGAAAGATCATGTCGGATGCCAAAATAAAGCAAAAAGTAGCACCATCACCGCCGAAGGCTTTGCGAGCCGCAACAACCACCCGCATGCGATCCAATGATATTGAGGAGCACGGCCGGGGCTCCTCTGACCTCGGGTCTGTCTCCAATGCTGCCCACAACTGGGAGAAGGGGGCGCACCTACACCACACCACCATCGAACCTCCAGATGCCACCAAGATCTGTCGCCGTCGCAACCGCTTCAAGCTGAAGCCGCGGACAGACAAAATCCCCTCATTGGCTCGTTGCTGCCATTAGAGAAGTCAACGGCATGAGAAGAGAACATGAGGAAGATTATTCCGCTGTTGGAGGATCGTCAGAGGATCCATGAGACCCACCCCTTATGCTGAATGGGATTGAGGGTGAGTCCCTTCTTACCAACCTCGACTGCTTCAGGAAGTCCTGGAATTGATCGGGTGTAAGGGACCTACTTTTCGATCGATAGGGATGTGATGAAGGACTCGAGATCTGCAACAAATCGATGGACTAAGTTCATTGGGGAAGAGGAGAGCAATTATAAGATGGGGAGAAGGTTCCTGAGGGGAAAGCCTGTGCACTGATCTTTGACCAATTGTATTTGGTTTCTATTTCTGGGTTATTTTTTTGAGGGGCCTATACATTTTTGCAGCCCAGCCGGGGCCCAACCCAATGGAACATGCACTTGGAAGAGGAGGGGACGTACTTCCAGGCCTAACCGAGCCCCAACCCAATACAGAATACACTTGGAAGAGGAGGGGACGTAGAGGAATCAGAACACCGAGCCAACACAAGGAACGAATCATTTTTTAACAAAAAAACCTCTTCCTTCTTTTGAATCTCAGTCGTCAACCTTTATGATAAAGATAAAATTAAGGAATGAAAAAGGGTGACGTATGGAGAACTATGAAAGTTTCCATCCTTTAATATTAGGGTATAGATAAACGATGTACGAAAGTTGTATCTCGTTAATTAATAAAAAAAATGATGTTAGAGGAGAAACAACCGCTCAAATTTAGTGTTTGCAATATTTTTTTCTTTGCGGGGAAACTTTTGGTCTATTTATTTTCAATCATGCCAGTATAGCGAACATCAAAAATAATAAAAATTACATTCAGATTTATAGACCACCTACTAATTTGATGGTTCTAGCTGTTGTTGTCCTAGACGTCTTTTACACGATTTTTCTTCCTATAGATTGGAAGTAGAGACCGAGAAAATCAGTTGGATTACTTGTAGTATAATGTGTGGAGAGGCCCCAATATTTTGGATTTAAAATTTTTTTTTTAAGGATCACCGAGCTTTATTAATCGAATACCACAGATTGTGGGATACAAGTAAGGTCATGGGGTTGGCCAAACCAAACGTGGCTCCCTGGACCTAAAGACAACGAGTGCTTGGCTAACTTAAGAGCTTCTATGTTTGCCCTACGACTTTGAAAGAAAAGATACATTGAAACAAACAGGAATAAGAAAGAATCTCGCTAATAATAGCTCCGTTCGTGCCTCTTGATCTGTTGTGTATCTCCTGGACGACTTGCTTGGCATCTGATGCTACGATCATATTTTGTAGTTGAAGGTCTTGTGCCAAAGCCAAAGCTTCTCTGCACGCTATGGTCTCCAAAATGGAGGGATCGTCAACCCCCTGCACCACCAAGGCCGAACTTCCCAGAAAGTTGCCTAGGCTATCTCTGCAAACAGCCACTACCGATCCCCCTCTTCCTTTCAGAACTGCCGCATCAACATGAATTTTTGCGAAACCAGCAGGCGGTGCTTTGGGCCGAAGGGGGTGGGAGGCTCTTGGTCCTCCCAAATTGGGCGTCGTAGGTTTGTTCTCCCTGATCAACTTCAGCTTGGCGATGTAGCTGTTAATGAAGGCATATATGGACTGAGGGCTCTGGAAGATTCCTTCATGAATGACTTTGCATCGAGCAGACCAAAGCGCCCAAAGTGTGACTGACATCTGCATTAACTGGTCATGGGGCAGTCCATCCATCAGATTGAACAACCACTCCTTTGCACTAGGCTCAGTATTCGTTGTCAATTTATGTAGCAACTCCTCATCCGCAAGGGCCCATGTGCACCTCGACATGGTGCAGTCCAGGAGAGAGTGTCTCCACGAATCCGGCATCCCGCAGAGACCACACGACGATGTGGTTGACATATGTCTGTGGGACTCACATCTTCTGTCGGCAGTGAATGCTTAGACAAGCGCCATAGGAACATTCTCACCTTCCCGATGCCTGTTTTCCATGTAAACTTCCATGATTTACGCCGGCATTGGAGCTCGAAGGGCCTGCCTCCTCATGCAGCCATGCTTCGCGCCGTAGCTTGGTTGCAACCAACATATTGTATGCTGTTTTGACTGAAAAATTTCCATGCCGCTCAAAATGCCAACTCCAGAAATCTGCCATGTTGCGTGTACACAGGGGGATAGATAATATGATATCGGTGTCCATGGGCATAAATACATGCTGAACAAGCTGCCGGTTCCACGTTGCCGTGGTAGCATCTATGAGGTCAGCCACCATCACCGGCGGATCAGCGACCCGACACCCGTACGGCCTCAGCATCTCGTCTCGGGGAATCCAATTATCCTCCCATATACGTGTAGTCTGACCATTGCCAACACGCTTGATTATTCCCTGTTTCAAAATATCGCGGCCCTCCACAATAGCTCTCCATGTTTGACTCGGGTGGCCTCCCAAGTTTGCCTCCAAAATGTTGTTGTTGGGATAATAGACACTTTTTAGGAGTCTAGCGCTTAACGAGTCAGGGTTCTAAAGAAGGTGTCATGCCTGTTTAGCTAACATGGCCAAATTAAACAGCTCGAAATCTTTAAAACCAAGGCCACCCATGGATTTCGGCTGTGTCATTGATTCCCACGAGACCCAGTGTGGTTTGCGTTTTCCTTCCTTGCTCCCCCACCAAAACTTTCGAATAAGCATGTTCAAATGTTGGCAAAGCCCTCGGGGTAGCTTAAAACAAGACATGGAGAAGACTGGTACAGCCTGAGCTACTGATTTAACAAGCACCTCCTTTCCCACGGAGGATAGCGTCATCTCAATCCATCCTTGTACCTTACTCCAAAGACGATCTTTCAAGTACTTAAAAGCCCCATTTTTTGAGCTCCCAACATCTGAAGGCATTCCAAGATATTTCTCATTTCGAGTCTCATTGGGTACATTGAGCACACTCTTAATGTCATGCCGAACACTGTCTGTCACTCCCTTGCTGAAATAGATTGATGATTTTGCATAGTTCACACGCTGCCTGTTGCTCGACAAGAAATGTCCAAGATCAGTTGACCTCATTAGCACCCACACTGTTTGCCTTAAAGAACAGCAGGCTGTCATCAGCAAATAAAAGATGGCTTACTCGCGGCGCCGTAGATGCAAATTGTAAACCTTCAAGATTGGATGACTCATTTTTTGATTTTAGAAAGCACGAAAGGCCCTCTGCTGTCAGTAAAAACAAGTATGGAGATATTGGGTCTCCCTGTCTGATTCCTCGTGATGGTTTGAATTGCTCTAACCTCTTTCCATTGAACATGACTGAGAAGTTAACTGTCGTCACCAAGTTCATAACTATGTTGACCCAGTTTTCACTGAAACCCAACTTTATCATAATTGCCCAAAGGTACGGCCACTCTACTCTGTCGTAGGCCTCCATTTTGGATTTAATAGTTGGGCCACCAAGCAATGGTTGGGACCTGGGTGACCGACCCTGGGGTTGGAGCTCAATACCCAAAACCAAATCAGAGCAGGCCACAGGATCATTTATTGGGCAGGGATCGGGCATGGTAGTGTTGTGTGCACAGAGGTTTCAACTTGCAAAAGCCTTTATAAACAGAAACGTTAGCTGTCGACCGTCGGCTAGAGCGACCCTTCTATCTCTTGTCGGATTCGTTTGCACGAACTCCAGCGCGGGTTTCTAGCCACGTCGGATCCCTTAACCAGTTCGCTACTCCCTCCTTTGCGGTTTATAGGGCTTATCTTAAAAAATTTATTTTTCCATTTTATAAGGCTCAATTTGGTTGTTCCCAATCACATGTTCAGATTTCAAGGTGCATTAAATCATTGCATGCAAGTATTAAGAGAAAATTGACCAATGCATGTAATTTATGCATGCATGCATTGCAATTAATGCATTGGTAAACATACTTTTTTGAGGAAAACAAAAGCATTAATTGGGTGCTTTTGCAAACTATAAAAAGTATTCCACCACTCACCATCTACCTTGGTTGATGAGATTTATGAATTGAGCCTTATAAACCGGAAAGGAGGGAGTATAAGTGAACTATATTTATTATAAGAAATGTTGAGATGCCATTTTTTTATTAAGAGATGGCAATTTTTAGTAAGAGATGGCATTTTTATTTATTTAAGATATGGTATTTTTATATTCATAGATGACATTTTTATATTAAATATGGCATTTTTTATTATTAAGAGATGACATTTATTATTAAAGATGGCATTTTATTATTAAGAGATGGCATTGTTTATGATGGCATTCTAACAGATGGCATTTTTTTTTGGTCTATGGCAAAAAATGTTCTCTATATTTTTATAGCATGTCAATTTTCATTTTTGTAAGATCATGGCATTTTATAATTTTGTTTTTTGTTTATAAGAAAATGTATATTTTTTAAATCTCTTTTTTGAGTAAAAAAAATCTCTTCTTCTTTGTGTATATAGGAAAACTGCAATTGGGCCTGTAGGACTGGAAACCTAAGGGGAAGCTAAAGGGGCCTCTATGGGCTGGTTCGGTCGATCGCGGCCCTGTTCGCTGGTCGATCGACCAGCCAGCGAACGAATCCGTCGCTGGAGCCTCCATCCTGGGGATCGAACGCCAGATATTGCAGTCCTTATCAAAAGATTCGCAAGAATCAAACATCAGCAAGCACTTTACTGCTCAGTCCCGTTTCAGATAAATCTGTGATGTGACCACACTTCCTTCAGTTGATGCCATGCTCAACACTTGAAGCAAAGATCACACTCTATTTATGAGGCAGCCAAAGATGTCCTCCAAAGTGACCAAAGCGCTCAACTTTCACATCAGATGTTCCCACCAAAGCAAGGCTCCAAGATCAGCCCACAAGAGTGCACTACAACCTAATCAAAGACTAAAAAGTGATGATGACCTAGTCCACAAAGTTCAAGTAAGCAAGAAGCAAACTGCCCACATCACAGGGGCAAGCATCCAAATGTCCAGTCAAGATCAAGTGCCGACGGCGGGGTGGCCAGGTCCACATCCCTTTCAGGCTGGTGGGGTGGAGCAACTCATCCAGGTTGCATTAGATGAATCTTTTCCACGTCGTGAGCAAAGCGCTTGCTCTGAAAATCACAAGCCACCACAATAGGCGCAAGAGGTCATGTGCATCGGAAAGTCGAGGGTACCATTGCACACAACTGGACGGTTGCCATCTGACGGCACAATTTGCCGATATGGCACGCTGGGTAGCAGGTCGTGCGGCAATCGGCATTCTTCACCGGTGTAACCACTAACAAATGACACTTTGAGCAAGTCGATAGATCACATCCTTCAGCTTCCCCTTAAAACTTCCTTACTGCCAGTAGGTAGATTGAGTTCACAAATATGATATCTAGCCTGAAATCATACAGCTGGAAGCCCCCTAACAACAATACAAGACGGGAACCTGAAATTGCCATTACATGTATGCAGGGCAAGGCACCACTGCCCATAAATCTTCCTACCATTAGTGTTGTTGGGTTGTTGGGAGGTTACGACCTCTTCTGGAAACACCATTTCCTACACAGGAAATTAGCATGTCAGCAATTACTGGAAGAATTGTCACAGCCACTAGACAAAATAACATTATGGGACACTCAGTAACTTTGAATGCAAAGTTTGTTGCTCTGGACCTAGTGCTCCTTCTATTCGGGGAAAGCTATCGTTTTAGAAGTCGTTCAAGATACCTACATTCTGATACATTTTGCTTTTCTGTTGAAGGACTCAATCGTCAGCTATTAACACGCCAACATTAAGCACGAGTTCTTTTAGTGATCTCCTTTTGCTGCTAGTTGGCAACGGGTCATTTCTTCTTGCTGTTTAATGATAGTTGGTGTCAGGTCTTTTCAAATGGCATTTAATTAGCACCAACCTTTCACCTACTCTGGTATTGTACCACTCTTCTATCTTTGATGGTTGAGTACGGCTTTATCTTGTTTGAGTGCTGTCTTATAAGACTGTCCTATTTCACTGACGCTAGCTTGCCTGAGTTCCTGTAACAGGGCAGTAGCTTGAGAAGTTTAATCTTCCACAAAATCCAGGATTTGCTTCCTCACGTAGCATGTTCCAGTTATACATTTTTCTTACTTTAGGGCTTGGCCCTTTTATTGAGTTTATTTTCAGTCTTGTAGGCATTCTGTACAGTTTATTTTAATATAGACTTATCAAGCAGTGTCATCCATCAAAGTTCTCCTTAAAAAACAATTATGTGGTGCACATTATATTTGGTATACAACATTTATAATATTGCTTTGAAACAACAGAAAATAGCTTACCTTGGCTATTCCTGAATTTCTTCTTTGATACAACAGTAGCTTGCTAAGGGACAAACAGCCTTGACATCCTTGGGTTTCTGGACTTCTAACTTTATCGTACACGATTGACAAAGCTTCCCATGAGTAACAAATAGACAATTCAAGTCAAACTTCAGATCATCAGGAATCTTATTATTCAGATGAATGTATGCTTTCTCCCTAGTAGCTGTTGGAGGAACCCAACCAATAGCCTTTGTAATGCGGAGTACCTATTGCAGAAATATGTGTTAACAGTTACCACGCATATGTAATGCACGTTAAAATAATGCCCAGAGATAACAGTTGACCAATAAAGATTCACGTACATGAGTATCTACTGGAAAGTCATCCTTTTGAAGATAGAACATCAGGACACATGCCACCTGTCATAACATGCATAAATATATGAATGCCATCAGTCAGATGCTTGATTACTCCAGCAGCCTCACATTATCCAAAAATCAAACAGCCAAAATAATAGGATACAACAACTAATTAAACAGAATGCAGAAAGTTACATAAACATTTGCTATTACAAACCCTTCTTCATTTGTTCTGAACAAGGATGTCAGAATCACGATTTGTTATACGATTCTACGACTTTACGATCCAAACTAAACGCTTCAATTCTACTATTCTGGTTCATAGAATCTACGTTTCTACGATCCTGATAGTTAAGATTCTACGATTTGCTATCCTACCATCAGAGCTCCGATCCGATTCAGAATCATGATTTTGAGAACGTTGGTTCTGAACAAGTATGTTTGAGTTCTGTTGTGCCACACAAACTATAAAAGGCTTAAATATTGATGAGGGTTAGCAACCATTGTGCTCAATATGTAAAAACTTTAAAGAACCTCTGTTTGGAAGGCTAAAATTGTAGTCGGTAGTGCCACACATCAGTTAAGCACAAAGAAACACAAATCCATCAAGGCGGCAAGCCTTAACACATTTGTTCTAATACCTCCAGCATACCACAAGAAGATGTATAACAGTATAAGATTTTGAGTTTTTGCATACTCCATCCGTAAATGGGTGACATTTCGGACACTGAGATGGTCTCTAACATGCATCTCCAACCATTGCTTTTTTTTCGAAACGGTACTATTGCTTTTTGTGGGTATATATGATAATAAAGTTATGAAGTTTTTTATTGTCAAAATATTTTTCATGATAAACCTAATGATACTATTTCCATCTTACCAATCTAAATATTGTTGATAAATTACTAGCCAAAGTTATAGAAGTTTGACTGCGCGATCGTTATGAGGTCATATGCATTTACAAACGGAAGTGTCATCATAACATGAAAGTTAATCCGTTTAAGCACACCACATATTTGTAGTGTTTTGTTCAAAGGCTAGAGATCCGGTGATTAAATACAGAATATCAAACAACGCTACGAATAATCCGCTGACTTCTCATCAGTATTTCTTGACTCTCATGAGGTACCTACTCTCACTTCAACTACCTGTTTGCTAGGTTTCATCCTTTACAACAAACCAAAGGCGCAGCCTTCTTACTTTACCATGAATTGCGCCGAACTTCACATACCTCCAGCAACCAGAACAGAAAGCTCATTGCAGTGAAACAACAAGAAAGAGATGTGGTAACTCACAGTCTTGGGCCCAATCCCTTTGAACTGCGAGAGCTCCCTCTTGACCTCATCCACGGACAGCTCCCGCAGGTACTCGAGGCAAATCGCGCCCCTCTTCTCCCTCACGCCCCTCAGCATCGCCCGGATCCTCGCCGCCTTCGTCGCAGCCAGGCCCCCACACCTGATGGCGTCCTCCAGCCCCATCCCCTCCTCGTCGACCACCTTCAGAATGGAACAATGAAGATACAGTTATGGGCGGGGGCTTCTAGAAGCTTCAGGAAGGGGGCTAGTCAGCCATCGAGGACTCACTGCTACCTACCTGGTCCCAGGAGGGGAAGGCGGCCTTGAGGGAGGCGAATGCGCGGCGGGAGATGGCGTCGGTGGTGTTCTGGGAGAGGAGGGTGGTGACGAGCCCATCGAGGACGGTCGTACGCGGCGCCGGCGAGTCGCCCTCGTTCTCTGGTGAGAGGCCGAGGCGGAGGAGGCGGAAGGGCGCGAACTCGTCGGGGAAGCCATGGAAGGCGAGGAGGGCGTCGCGGACGGCCAGGCATTGAGCGGGGGAGGGGGCGGCGTGGCCATGGTAGGGCTCCAGCGGAGAGTCGCGCCTCGACGGCGAGGCCGGCAGCTTCCGCTTGGGCTTCCGGGTCATCTTGCCGGCTGCGTCGTAGAGACGGCGGTCGCCGGCGATGCGGGCGGTGGGGAAGGGCAAGTGGGTGAGCCCGTTGTGGACTTGGCTATACCTCGCTTCTAGCGAGACCCAGGCAAGCCTCGCCTGAACCGAGGCGCAAGATGGACCGGCCCAGGCGCGCGGGAGGCCACAGCCTCTCTTTTTTGTGTGTTTATACTTCCAAATATTCTGAATAAATATACTTACTTACTTCCTCCGTAAACTAATATAAGAGTGTTTGGATAACTACTTTAGTGATCTAAACGCTTTTATATTAGTTTACAGAGGGAGTACTTACTAAGCCTTTTGTCCCAAACAAGTTGGGGTAGGCTAGATATGAAACCCTTTCACGAGGACTTCCGAGGAGGTCACCCATCCTACTACTACTCTCGCCGAAATGGGTTTCATACCCAAAGAACTGGCTAGTTTTTACGTTGGCTCGTCAAGCCTATCACAACCCTTAGATATGAAATCCTTTCACAAGGACTTCCCAGGAGGTCACCCATCCTAGTACTACTCTCACTCAAATATTCTGAATAAATAAATTGCACAAAAACTAATAAAAAATTAGAAAAATATGTTAACCAAGCATTTGAAAAATGTTAAATGTGTATAGATAAAATGTTTCTCATGTATACAAAAAAATATGACTGTGCATAAAAAAGTCGATCATGTATTCAGAAAATGTTAATCCAGCATTTGAAAAAATATTTAATATTTTATTTGAAAAATGTGAAATGCGTATTCAAAAAATGTTAATCTTGTATTTGAAAGATATTATTCAAGCATTTGAAAAATGTTAAATGATTATAGAAAAATGTAGACCATGTATTAAAAACTTATTTTTTTTTTGAAAAAATTTCAATAAAGCATTTGAACATGTTAAATGTGTATAGAAAAAATATTGACCATTTATTAAAAAATATTAATCTTATATTTCAAAAACGTCAATCAAGCATTTAAAAAAAATTAAAAAGGTGTATGAAAAAAGTTGACCATGTGTTCAAAACATATTAATCTTGTATTCTAAAAATGTTAAACGTGTATTAGAAAAATGTATTAGATATACCAAAAAAGTTGACCATGTGTTTAGAACATATTAATCATGTATTCTAAAAATGTAAACATGTATTAGAAAAATGTACTAGATATACCAAGAAAATTGACAATGTGTATGGAAAAATGTAGACATCAAAAAATAAGTTTTCACCAACTGTTAATCAAGTATTTTAAAAATGTTTCTGATATCTATGATTTTTTAATGTGTACTTCAATAAAGTTAACATGTGTTGAACAAAAAAGAAAACGATGAAAATCGACAAAAAATAAATAAAAAGAAAAGGCAAAGAAATCAAGAGAAATGGAAAAAAACAAAGAAAAAAAGTATAATGAGTAACGATAGAAAAACAGAAGAAACCAAGTGAAAAAAAACCAAATTTATAACTAAGAAAAAAGTAAAACCGAAGGAAATCGGTGAAGAAAAAACCCAAGAAAGACGAAGGAAAAATAAAAAATAGTGAAAACCGATAGATAAACAAAGAAAACCAGTGAAAGCAATGAAACCAGGGGAAAAACAAAGGAAAAATAGAAAACCAGATAAAACCATCGAAGAAATAGAGAAACCAAAAAGACAAAAGGTGAAAAGGAAAAAACCAAAGAGAACTAGCGAACCAAATGGATGAGCGCTGTGAGTGCACCATGCAAGCCAATGTACATGATGTCCCTGTATTGTAGGGAGCAGGGAAAAACCTTCAGCGAGCCGGGCATACATCTCGCTATAAGCGAGATATAGCCCTGGTGTTGTCCTAAGTCTAACATTTTCAAGTTTGACCAAATCTATAGGAAAAATATGGTACGATCACATTATAAATATAGTATTAAATATTTTCATAATGAATTCATTGAAACAAATTTGGTGTTGCAGATGTTAATAGTATATTTTATATAGGCTTGGCCAAACTTAATGAAGTATGACTCTAGACAAACCTGGAACTTCAATGAATGGTTTGCTAAATGGTTTAATTCTTAACTAAATCATTATAGCGTGGAATTATACAAATAATATATGCGTGTTAGAAAAGAAAATGAGTAGAATATGTTCATGACATTGTCTTTTCCTGATCTTCAGGGTGTGCGGGACTGGTGTGCAATGCCGAGAATAACGGCTTATCTCCTGTGGATCCTCCTCCATCAACGAGCCTCTCGTCGAAAGAATAGAAGACAGGTTCAAGAAGATCAAATTACAATTGCTTAATGTGGTGAGAAATTTGCATGTTGATTTGCTTATTAACCATTTAGTTATACTAGACGGACTCTACGCACTTCGCTGCGGCGCTGAATGTTCAAGAAGTTCCACTACCAACATGGTCTATGATTCCAATGTAGTAGCAGGTGTACAATGCCTTTTCATTGTGTGATGAAGGAAGCATACATGCATGATCGGGTGCAAGCTGCAAGTCAAATCTCATTCATAATATGAATGCAATTAAATCACATTAACGTAGTACCTCCTATCCGAATTAATTGACTCGCCCTCTATAAAATATAGAGACCGCGTCAATTAAATCAGATCGGAGGGCGTAGCAAACCTCATGAATTACATTTGTTTAGAATAATAAGAAATCAACAACCATAGTAATAAGATAGCATGCTTTACGGTGTTGTAGTACATATAGTTGAAAAAGTTTAGTTTCAAAGACTTGGAAGTTAATAATATCGGTGCAAGTACTTCTAAGATCGAACCTCTTGTAAAATGGACAAATTATCCAGTAGAACTGAAATTGCACAATAGCAAAGATCCATGTCTTTGTTCATCTCAAGAAAGTTTTCAAAATTGTTTTCTTTTACAATCAGAAGAGCAAAAAAGAATATTAAAAAAGAGCCTACTCTCTCTCTCTATGTATTTCATTAGCCACTAAGCCTAACTTTACGCATGCCTCTACCCATTAACATCACCTGAAGAAAATAGTTTTAAGAACTCAGTTGTCTTGTCCATATCTTAAAATCAACCCTTTAGCAACATAACACCATTTTTGCACTAGGCTCACTGACTATAATAGGCATTTTGTAGTTTTACATATATACACAGAACATTGTAAACATGAATTGGCCAATGATAAGAGAGCAAAGATATTAAGAACAAACCACGGGGAAAAGCAGAATCAGGATAGTTGTTTTATGAAGCCCAAAAATAGGAATTACATAATATAATATAAAACTCATGAATGCACAATAATCAAAGATTGCGGAAAAAACCCAAAAGGCAGACAAAATAACATCTTGATATAACAATGATCATAGGTATGTTTGTTGACTGTTAAGAGTAACAAACAACAATACAATGATCCTATGTATGTTCATTGTCGATTATAACAAAATACAAACTTCTAATTAATTGGAATTTCATATTTTTGTTGAAAAACAAATGACATTTACCCTTTTATTTTTCTCGAGGATCAATTGCTTTAACTCTGGCACAAAAACGAAATATATATATATACACTAGGATATTATAGGCTAACACCAAAAAAGAGCAAGAAGGTATTTTTTGTACAGTAAAGATTGATGTATGTTTTAGTTTGAGATGCACCCCAATTTAGCCCATAAAACCAAACGTATTTATAACAGTAGAGAGAAATCTCCCCACAAAACAACTAATATTTAAACCTATTTTGAAGAATGGAAATAATCCTTTGTTGGCCATTATGTATGTACATACATGAAGATGAGTCCAAGTTTGCAAGTACCAAACAGCAATGCCATGTGACTATTCATGTAGAAATGTATGGTTGCCACTGTGCCACAACTCAAGGATATAGGGGGAAACACTGAAATTGCTTTTGGAGGCCGAGCTCCATGGAGGCCTCCAAATGCAAAATTTAATTCATGAAAATTCATATTTTTACATTTCAAAAAAATCTGAAAAAAATACAGAGATAGGTGAAGGCAGTATGTAAATTTTCAGGAGGAAGTGCATTGAAATGAGGGATGTGAAAAAAAGACAAATTTGGGGCTTTTTAAGGCATGATACTATTCATCCTTCCAGACCATGAATTTGTCTTTTTTGTACAGGTCACATTTCAACGTATTTCATCCTGAAATTTTACACACACACGCCTCACATCCTTGTTTAGTTGTACAATTTTTTTCAGGTTTTTTGAAACCAAAATTTTCAAATTTTGAATTTTTCAAAAAAAAAGACGGCCTCCATGGAGGCCAAGAGACAAAACACCATTCTCGGGAAAACAGATAATGTAAGCTCCCCTGTATAGATGAGACCATCGCAAGGAAGTTGGGGATATTCCTACCTACCACTTTATTTTGCTTGACAACTTAGATATCCTTGGATAACTGGACCATATGTGTTCTAGTGTTTGGCATTCAACAAAAAATAGCAAGCACACGGGGCACTGCTATAAAGGCCTTTTTAGACACAAATGTGGTCTAAGAGAGGGCCACACCTCTGCATATATCTAATAATAAAGGCATGTAAGTGCTAAGCTCAGAGGACTCAGTTTATGTTGGCGTTAACTCTCATGTGTAGAAAGGACAAAAATGGAGGTATGCTTATGAAGAGGGTTCATGGTAAAAGAACAAGCAAACTTCATAAGAATTGAAAGAGAGAAAAATGGATTGTATAAAGATCCTAATTTCATTTGCATCCTACTCTCTGTGTTGAAAGGCCAAAAAATGGAGCTATATTTATGAAGAGCTCTCATGGTAAAAAAGAAAACAAGCAAAGAATGCAAACTTTATAAGAATTGGAAGAGAGAAAGGTGGATTGTGCAAATTGATTCCTCACGAGTAATTTTTGTACCTTCAAAATTGGAGCGGGCTACACGCACAAAATTCAGTAAAAGAATGATGACAAAAGAAAGCAGCCTCAAGGAAGGAAGAATAACAGTTAAATAACATATGCAATTCAGTGACGCCAATGTAAACCAGGTAGCATTGTTTTGTTTTCAAGCAATTGTTAAGGAACCTTAATGCCATACCCCAGATACCTTCCCAAAATATGTCAAAAACCACAAGTCCATGGATATGTTATGAATATTATGAAACATAACAAAAAAAGTCGTTCAACTCAGTTGGCGATCAAGTTTTATGTAGTTGTAATCCTTGTCCACTTCCATAAAGCTCTGCACCGGTTGTGGGCTCCATGATCATATAAGTTTGTATGCAAAACTTTTAAAAAGGACCAATCAAATATGAGGCTGAACTGACAATTTACTTTCAGTTTCTTGGTGATTATCGAGTTGGTCCTCTGCTGGATTATATGACATACTGACACAATAAATTTGCTCAAACTAATATATATTTCTTGAAACAAAAGTAATCATGATAAATAAGCTTTTCCAACTACTACCACAAAGTTTTCTTTGCTACATACCAAGAAACTGACTACCAAGGATGCAAGCTAGCAAGTTTAATTCCAGAAATTAGTTTTCTGATGGCACAAGAAAAAGTTAGAAGAAGATGAATTGAAGGTGAAAAGAAGCGGCAGTAAGTTAAACATAGACCATGTGTTCTTTCTTAGAAGAATTCCAAGCAAAGCATCAAACACTGAACCTTTTTATAGCGAAATGGGAGCCTCTCCATTTTCGATGTAAACAGTACCGAAGGTTCAAGAACCAAGCGTCGGGACCAATGTTCTTTATTATCTGAATTGCAAAGGGAAAGTTGATGATGAATCTGAAACTGTACAAATCAAACAAAGGACGTTAGACCAACACGTCAGCTGAAGGCTGCCTAATATGTTGTCGCTGGCTGGGTTGTCACTTTGCAAGTTTAATGCAAAGTCTTGCATCTGTATCACTGCATGCAAAAGGAGTTTATCTCGACCCTGTGGCTCAAAAGCTTGAACAGATGCTGAAGATGGTACCGCTGGCCAAGACAGTATCAGAATGGGCTAAAGATTCAGGAGGGAGGTCTCCCGTTGAAAGATGGCAGAATAAGATTAGGCATCTACGAAGATTCCTTCGTGGATGGGCTAAGCATACGCATGGGGTTTATAAGGCTTCTTGTACTTATTCAATCCCTAGAATTAAAAGCCGAATCCACTATTTTAGATACCAGAGAGCTGGAAACTAAAGTGGAGGCGGAGTTGAGACTGAAAGAACTTCTTCGAGAGGAGGAATTGAAGTGGGCATTGCGAGCTAAAGTTCGCAAAATCGTCCAAGGGGATGACAACACTCAATTCTTACATATGATTGCAAATGGCAAGCACCGAAAGAAGAGGATATTTCAGCTCGAGCAGGATGAGGGGACGATTTTAGGACAAGAAAACCTTAAAGTTCATATAACCAATTACTATAAGCAGCTTTTTGGGCCTCCGGAGGATAATTTCGTATCCTTAGATGAGTCCAGGGTTGAGGATGTCCCTCAACTTGCGCAGACGAGAATGATATTTTGACCGCCCCATTTACGGAGAAAGAGGTGTTTGAGGCCATTTCACAAATGAAGAACAATAAGGCTCCAGGGCCGGATGGTTTTTCGGCGGAGTAATATAAAAAGTGATGACATATTATCTAAGGGGATTTGCTTCCGATGTTCCATGATTTATTCTCTAGACAACTTCAGTTGTTTCAATTAAATTTTGGAACGATAACTTTACTTCCTAAGAAAACAGAGGCCGCTCAGGCCTATCTGTCTTCTTAATGTAAGTTTCAAAATTTTCACCAAGGTCAGGACTAATAGGCTTACGCAAATTGTGCACTCTGTGGTGCAACCGTCCCAAACCGCTTTCATGCCGGACAGAAACATCCTAGAAGGGGTTGCCGTCCTGCATGAAACGCTCCATCAAATCCACACGAAAAAACTAGACGGAGTTGTTTTCAAAGTGGACTTTGAGAAAGCGTACGATAAGGTCAAATGGCCTTTCCTTCAACAGGCTTTGCGTATGAAAGGTTTTGATCAGGCCTGGAGACACCAGGTAGACTCTTTCACGCAAAAAGGAAGTGTTGGGATTAAAGTGAATGATGACATAGGTCACTACTTCCAAACACACAAAGGGTTGAGGCAAGGAGATCTGATGTCACCTATTCTATTCAACATAGTGGTCGATATGTTGACAATTCTTATAGGAAGGGCTAAGGATGCGGGCCAGGTAGGTGGCCTCGTCCCGCACTTAGTTGACAGATGTGTATCCATCCTACAGTACGCTGATGATACTATCATCTTCATGGAGCATGACTTGGCAAAAGAGCGAAACATGAAGCTGGTGTTATGCTTATTCGAACAATTGACCGGGTTAATGATTAACTTCCACAAGAGCGAATTGTTCTGTTTTGGAAGAGCTAATGATGACCAAGATGCATGCAAACAATTGTTCGGGTGTGAATTGGGGGCTTTACCTTTCATGTATTTAGGTATACCAATTCACCATCGTAAGCTGGCCAACAGAGAATGGAAGTGCATTAAGGATCGATTTGAGAAGAAACTGAGCTGCTGGAAAGGCAAGCTGATGTCATACGGAGGCCGATTAATTCTCATTAATTCGGTCCTCACGAGTATGCCCATGTTTCTCCTCTCCTTTTTTGAGGTACCTGTTGGAGTCCGGAAGAGGCTAGACTTCTATCGATCACGCTTCTTCTGGCAGAGTGATGAACTAAAGCAAAAGTACAGACTTGCTAAATGGGTATAATTTGTAGACCGAAAGACCAAGGGGGTCTAGGTGTTGAAAATCTGGAGGTGAAGAACAGATGTCTTTTTAGCAAGTGGTTGTTTAAGCTTTCTGTCGAGACGGAGGCCACATGGGCTCAGATCTTGCGTAACAAGTACCTTCACTCTAGAACCTTGTCCCAGGTGACAGTGAGGTCGACTAATTCGCCTTTTTGGAAAGGATTGATGAGAGTTAAATCACTCTTTTTCAACAGGACAAGGTTCATAGCTAGAAACAGTACCGCTACGAGATTCTGGGAGGATACATGGCTAGGGGAGACGCCCCTCGCACTCCAATATCCTTCTATGTATAGCATTGTTCAGCATAGAGACGCTTACATTGCAACAGTACTGCAGTCCACTCTGCTCAATATTCAATTTCGGAGGACGCTAGTGGGAAACCGTTGGGAAGCCTGGCTCAATGTTGTGAGAAGATTGATGGATGTTCAGCTGTCTCAACAGCCCAATCAGTTGTGCTAGAAACTAACTAAGAATGGAGAGTTTTCGGTTAAATCCATGTACTTGGATGTTATCAACTCTAGCGCGATTCCTCGAACGAAACATGTTTGGAAAGTCAAAGTACCTTTAAAATCAAAGTGCTTATGTGGTTTGTGCATAAATAAGTTATTTTAACTAAGGATAGTTTGGCAAAACGCAATTGGACAGGATCTATAAGATGTAGCTTTTGTGACCAACATGAATCAATCAAACACCTCTTTCTTGATTACCCTCTCGCAAAAATTATGTGGCGGTCGGTTCACATAGCATTTAACATTACTCCTCCGAATTCTATCAACACGTTATTTGGGACGTGGCTTGATGGGATAGATTTCGATACAGCGAGACACATTCGTGTAGGAATATGTGCTTTATTATGGGCAGTCTGAAACTGCAGAAATGATTTGGTCTTAAATAGAACAACAAATATTTATTTTTTCCAGGTTATCTTCCGAGCCACTACGTTGATCCGTATGTGGTCACTACTCACTCCGACGGAGGCCAGGGAGCGTTTGGTTACTGGATCTACCCGATGGAAGATGGTAGCACGGGCTATTTTCAACCGGTTTGAATGGCGGTCATGTAATAGGAAAGGCATTGAGTGTTCCTGTCTTTTTATGCCAGCCGGTTGTGGCTTTTCTATTACTGTTTAGCTCTTCGTGAGCCTTTTTTTTGTTCTTTGATCAAGACATGGAGACTTGTGTTGGACCTTTTGCTTATTAATAATCATGGCCGTATGCATCGTTCTGATGCAGAGGCTGGGGCGAACCCCCTTTGCCGAAAAAGGCTGTCCCGCTTTATATATAAAGCACCGACCATCAAGCATCCAGTACAAACACACGCCACCGCAACACACACACCCAAGGCAGGATACAAAGGCGCTGAGCGCAGCAACACCACCCCTAGCACTACCACCACGAAGAGATGAAGCTACATATGACGATCCATGAGCTCCAAGGCGGCGCCTTCAGGAAGGGTACGACACCGGAGCGCCGTCACCACCCGGTCCAAGGATCAGAGTTTTCCCTGGAGCTGCATGACGGGCAATGAGAGCCGCGACGACGCCTTCAAGAAGGGAACGATCTTCGCTGCCGCCGGTCCGTCCGAAGATAGAACAGGTTTTCACCTGGGCAACACTCACTGCCACTGAACGCCATGCCCCGGCAACCACGCCACCCACACGGCCATGGTTACCGGGCAGCACCAAGGCACGGGCTCTGCCCAAGAGCACCGCGCTACCACCACTAGGGCCGCCGCCCGGCATCCAAGACCTTGATACCACCTCACCCGAGACCCGCCGCAACCCCAACGAAAGAGACGAGCGGAAAGGTCCCACCTTTCGCACCCCTGGGCGACCCCAGCGTCGAGACCCAATAGGCCGGCCAGAGCTGGCCTCCACCGACCCGTCCTGCTGCCCCAAGCGTGAGACGAGCTCGGTCCTGCAGCACCGAGAGGGGAACGAGGTCGGTCCTGCTGCACCGTGCGCGAGACGAGCTCGGTCCTGTAGCACCAGGCGCGAGACGAGCGGTGGACCGCAGCTGGGAGAGTGTTTGGGAACGTAGAAGAAATTCAAAATTTTCCTACGTGTCACCAAGATCTATCTATGGAGAAACCAGCAACGAGGGGGAAGGAGAGTGCATCTACATACCCTTGTAGATCGCTAAGCGGAAGCGTTCAAGTGAACGGGGTTGATGGAGTCGTACTCGTCGTGATTCAAATCACCGATGATCCTAGTGCCGAACGGATGGCACCTCCGCTGCTCAACACACGTACAGCCGGTGGCGTCTCCCATGCCTTGATCCAGCAAGGAGAGAGGGAGAGGTTGAGTAAGACTCCATCCAGCAGCAGACAACGGGCGTGGTGGTGGTGGAGGAGCGTGGCAATCCTGCAGGCTTTGCCAAGCACTGCGGGAGAGGAGGAGGTGTCACGGGAGGGAGGGAGGTGCTGGGGACTCAGTGCGGCTGCCCTCCCTCCCTCCACTATATATAGGGGCAAGGGAGAGGGGGAGGCACAGCCTTGGCCCTTCCTCCAAGGAAGGGTGCCAGGAGGAGTCCATCCTCCCTAAGGCACCTAGGAGGTGCCTTCCCTTTAGGACTCTCCCTTTCCCTTATCTCTTGGCACATGGGCCTCTTGAGGCGCACCAGCCCACACAGGGCTGGTCCCTCCCACACTTGGCCCATGCAGCCCTCCGAGGATGGTGGCCCCACTTGGTGGACCCGGGACCCTCCCGTGGTCCCAGACATTACCGATAAAACCCAAACTTTTCCGTGACCAAAACAGGACTTCCCATATATAATTCTTTACCTCCGGACCATTCCGAACTCCTCGTAACGTCCGGGATCTCATCCGGACTCGAACAACATTCGGTAACCACATACAAACTTCCTTTATAACCCTAGCGCCATCGAACCTTATGTGTAGACCCTACGGGTTCGGGAACCATGAACATGACCGAGACGTTCTCCGGTCAATAACCAACAGCAGGATCTGGATACCCATGTTGACTGCCACATGTTCCACGATGATCTCATCGGATGAACCACGATGTCAAGGACTCAATCAATCCCGTATACAATTCCCTTTGTCTAGCAGTATTGTACTTGCCCGAGATTCGATCGTCGATATCCGATACCTTGTTCAATCTCGTTACCGGCAAGTCTCTTTACTCGTTCCGTAACACATCATCCCGTGATCAACTCCTTGATCACATTGTGCACATTATGATGATGTCCTACCGAGTGGTCCCAGAGATACCTCTCCGTCACACGGAGTGACAAATCCAGCCTCGATTCGTACAACCCAACAGACACTTTCGGAGATACCGTAATGCACCTTTATAGCCACCCGATTACGTTGTGGACGTTTGGTACACCCAAAGCATTCCTACGGTATCCGGAGTTGCACAATCTCATGGTCTAAGGAAATGATACTTGACATTTTAGAAAAGCTTTAGCATACTTAACTACACGATCCGGCTAGGCTTAGGATTGGGTCTTGTCCATCACATCATTCTCCTAATGATGTGATCCCGTTATCAATGACATCCAATGTCCATGGTCGAAAGCTGTAACCATCTATTGATTAACGAGCTAGTCAACTAGAGGCTTACTAGGGACATGGTGTTGTCTATATACCCACACATGTATCCTCGAGTTTCCTATCAATACAATTATAGCATGGATAATAAACGATTATCATGAACAAGGAAATATAATAATAACTAATTTATTATTGCCTCTAGGGCATATTTCCAACAGTCTCCCACTTGCACTAGAGTCAATAATCTAGTTCACATCGCCATGTGATTAACACTCACAGGTCACATCGCCATGTGACCAACATCCAAAGAGTTTACTAGTGTCATTAAACTAGTTCACATCATCATGTGATTAAGACTCAATGAGTTACGGGGTTTGATCATGTTTTGCTTGTGAGAGAGGTTTTAGTCAACGGATCTGAACCTTTCAGATCCGTGTGTGCTTTGCAAATTTCTAGGTCATATTATAAATGATGCTTCCACGCTCCATTTGAAACTATTCCAAATGGTTGCTCCACTATACGTATCCGGTTTGCTATTCAGAGTCATTTGGATAGGTGTCAAAGCTTGCATCGACGTAACCCTTTACGCCGAACTCTTTATCACCTCCATAATCGAGAAACATGTCCTTATTTACTCCAAGGACAATTTTGACCGCTATCCAATGATCCCCATTCCTGGATCATTCTTGTACCCCTTGACTGACTCATGGCAAGGCACACTTCCGGTGCAAAGACACAAAGATAGCATACTATAGAGCCTACGTCTAAAGCATAGGGGACGACCTTCGTCCTTTCTCTCTTTTCTGCCGTGGTCGAGCTTTAAGTCTTAACTTCATACCTTACATCTCGTGAAAGAACTCCTTCTTTGGTGATCCATCTTGAACACCTTCAAGATCATGTCAAGGTATGTGCTCATTTGAAAGTATCATTTAGCGTTTCGATCTATTCTCATAGATCTTGATGCTCAATGTTTAAGCAGCTTAATCCAGGTTTTCACTTGAAAAACACCTTTCATATAACCTGTATGCTTTCCAGAAATTCTACATCATTTCGATCAACAATATGTCAACAACATATACTCATCGAAATTATATAGTGCTCCCACTCACTTCTTTGGAAATACAAGTTTCTCATAAACTTTGTATAAACCCAAAATCTTTGATCATCTCATCAAAGCGCACATTCCAACTCCGAGATGCTTACTCCGGTCCTTAGAAGGATCATTGAGCCAGCATACCTTTTAGCATCCTTAGGATCGACAAAAACTTTCCGATTGTATCACATACAACCTTTCCTTATGAAGACTGGTAAGGAAACTCGTTTTGACATCCATCTGCCAAATTTCATAAATGCAGCTAATGCTAACATGATTCCGACGGACTTAAGCATCGCTACGGATGATAAAATCTCATCATAGTCAACTCCTCGAACTTGTGAAAAACTCTTCTCCACAAGTCGAGCTTCATAGACGGTGACATTACCGTCCACGTCCGTCTTCTTCTTAAAGATCCATTTATCTCAATGGCTTGCCTATTGGGCAAGTCCACCAAAGTCCATGCTTTGTTCTGATACATGGATCCTATCTCGGATTTCATGGCTTCTAACCATTTGTCGGAATTTGGGCCCACCATCGCTTCTCCATAGCTCGTAGGTTCATTGTTGCCTAGCAACATGACCTTCAAGACAGGATTACTGTACCACTCTGAAGTAGTACGCATCCTTGTCACCCTACGATGTACGGTAGTGACTTGATCCAAAACTTCATGATCCCTATCATAAGCTTCTACTTCAATTGGTGTAGGCGCCACAGGAACAACTTCCTATGCCCTGCTACACACTAGTTGAAGTGACGGTTCAATAACCTCATCAAGTCTCCACCATCCTCCCACTCAATCCTTTCGAGAGAAACTTTTTCCTCGGGAAAGGACCCGTTTCTAGAAACAATTACTTTTGCTTCCGTATCTTGAGATAGGAGGTATACCCCAACTGTTTTGGGTGTCCTATGAAGATGCATTTATCCGTTTTGGGTTCGAGCTTATCACGATGAAACTTTTTCACATAAGCGTCGCAGCCCCAAACTTTTAAGAAACGACAACTTAGGTTTCTCCAAACCAGAGTTCAAACAAAGGTTGTCTCAACGGAATTACGTGGTGCCCTATTAAAGTGAGTGCGGTTGTCTCTAATGCCTAACCCATGAACGATAGTGGTAATTTGATAAGAGACATCATGGTACGCACCATATCTAATAGGGTGCAACTATGATGTTCGGACACACCATCACACTATGGTGTTCCAGGCGGTATTAATTGTGAAACAATTTCCACAATGTCTTAATAGCGTGCCAAAGCTCATATCTCAGATACTCATCTCTATGATCATATCATAGACATTTTATCCTCTTGTCACGATGATCTTTAACTTCACTCTGAAATTACTTGAACCATTCAATAATTCAGACTTGTGTTTCATCAAGTAAATACACTCAAGATTCACTTAAATCATCCGTGAAGTAAGAACATAACGATATTCATCAGATGCCTCAAAGCACTCATTGGACTGCACACATCAAAATGTGTTACTTCCAACAAGTTGCTATCTTGTTCCATCTTATCAAACCGAGGCTTTTCGGTCATCTTGCCCATGTGGTATGATTTGCATATCTCAAGTGATTCAAAATCAAGTGAGTCCAAACGATCCATCTGCATGGAGTTTCTTCATGCGTATACACCAAGTGAGATGGTTCATATGTCTCTAACTTTTCAACTACGAGTGAGTCCAAAGATCCATCAACATGGAGCTTCTTCATGCGTTTTACACCAATATGACTTACATGGCAGTGCCACAAGTAAGTGGTACTATCATTACTATCTTATATCTTTTGGCATGGAAATGTGTATCACTACGATCGAGATTCAATAAACCATTCTTTTTAGGTGCAAGACCATTGAAGGTATTTATTCAAATAAATAGAGTAACCATTATTCTCCTTAAATGAATAACCGTATTGCGTTAGACATAATCCAACCATGTCTATGCTCAACGCAAACACCAAATAATAATTTTAGGTCTAACTCCAATCTCGATGGTAGAGGGAGCGTGCGATGCTTGATCACATCAACCTTGGAAACACTTCCAACACGTATCGTCAGCTCACCTTTAGCTAGTCTCCATTTATTCCGTAGCTTTTGTTTCGAGTTACTAACACTTAGCAACCGAACCGTATCTAATACTGGTGCTACTAGGAGTACTAGTAAAGTACACATTAACATAATGTATATCCAATATACTTCTATCGACCTTGCCACCTTCTTATCTACCAAGTATCTAGGGTAATTCTGCTCCAAAGGCTGTTCCCCTTATTACGTAAGCACTTTAGTCTCGGGTTTGGGTTCAACCTTGGGTTTCTTCACCGGAGCAACAATCGATTTGCCGCTTCATGAAGTGTCCCTTCTTGCCCTTGCCCTTCTTGAAACTAGTGGTTTCACCAACCATCAACAATTGATGCTCCTTCTTGATTTCTACTTTCGCGGTGTCAAACATCGTGAATACCTCAAGGATCATCATATCTATCCCGACATGTTATAGTTCATCACGAAGCTCTAGCAGCTTGGTGGCAATGACTTTGGAGAAACATCACTATCTCATCTGGAAGATCAACTCCCACTTGATTCAAGTGATTGTTGCACTCAGACAATCTGAGCACAAGTTCAACGATTGAGCTTTTCTCCCTTAGTTTGCAGGCTAAGAAAATCGTCGGAGGTCTTATACCTCTTGACGTGGGCACGAGCCTGAAATCCCAATTTCAGCCCTCGAAACATCTCATATGTTCCGCAACGTTTCGAAAAACGTCTTTGGTGCCTCAACTCTAAACCGTTTAACTGAACTATCACGGAGTTATCAAAACGTGTATGTCCGATGGTCGTAACATCCACAAACGACGTTTGGGGTTCAAAGACATCGAGCGGTGCATTAAGGACATAAGCTTTCTCGTCCGCATAATCGCCATCACAACTTTCAACTATATTTTTCTAGGAACATATCTAAACAAGGTGGAACTAAAGCGCAAGCTACGACATAATTTGCAAAGATCTTTTGACTATGTTCGGGATAATTAAGTTCATCTCATGAACTCCCACTCGATAGACATCCCTCTAGTCATCTAAGTGATTACATGATCCGAGTCTACTAGGCCGTGTCCGATCATCACGTGAGACGGACTAGTCATCATCGGTGAACATCTTCATGTTGATCGTATCTACTATCGACTCATGCTCGACCTTTTCGGTCTCTTGTGTTCCGAGGCCATGTCCGTACATGCTAGGCTCGTCAAGTTAACCTAAGTGTTTTGCGTGTGTAAATCTGGCTTACACCCGTTGTATGTGAACGTAAGAATCTATCACACCCGATCATCACGTGGTGCTTCAAACGATTTAACTTTCGCAACGGTGCACGCTTAGGGGAACACCTTCTTGAAATTTTAATGAGGGATCATCTTATTTACTACCGTCGTTCTATGCAAATAAGATGCATAAACATGATAAACATCACATGCAATCAGATAGTGACATGATATGGCCAATATCATTTTGCTCCTTTTGATCTCCATCTTCGGGGCTCCATGATCATCATCGTCACCGGCATGACACCATGATCTCCATCGTCGTGTCTTCATGAAGTTGTCTCGCCAACTATTACTTCTACTACTATGGCTACCGGTTAGCAATAAAGTAAAGTAATTACATGGCGTTGTTTAATGACACGCAGGTCATACAATAAATAAATACAACTCCTATGGCTCGCCGGTTGTCATACTCATCGACATGCAAGTCGTGATTCCTATTACAAGAACATGATCAATCTCATACATCACATATCATTCATCACATTCTTCTTGGCCATATCACATCACACAAGATACCCTCGCAAAAACAAGTTAGACGCCCTCTAATTGTTGTTTGCATGTTTTACGTGGCTGCTATGGGTTTCTAGCAAGAACGCTTTCTTACCTACGCAAAACCACAACGTGATATGTCAATTGCTATTTACCCTTCATAAGGACCCTTTTCATCGCATCCGATCCGACTAAAGTGGGAGAGATTGGCACCGCTAGCCACCTTATGCACCAAGTGCATGTCACCGGTGGAACCTGTCTCACGTAAGAGTACGTGTAAGGTCGGTCTGGGCCGCTTCATCCCACAATACCGTCGAAACAAGATTGGACTAGTAACGGCAAGCATATTGAACAAAATCAATGCCCATAACTACTTTGTGTTCTACTCGTGCAAAGAATCTACGCAATAGACCTAGCTCATGATGCCACTGTTGGGGAACGAGCGTAAATTCAAAATTTTCCCACGTGTCACCAAGATCTATCTATGGAGAAACCAGCAACGAGGGGAAGGAGAGTGCATCTACATACCCTTGTAGATCGCTAAGCGGAAGCGTTCAAGTGAACAGGGTTGATGGAGTCGCATCGCCGTGATTCAAATCACCAATGATCCTAGTGTCGAACGGACGGCACCTCCGCTGCTCAACACACGTACAGCCCGGGTGACGTCTCCCATGCCTTGATCCAGCAAGGAGAGAGGGAGAGGTTGAGGAAGACTCCATCCAGCAGCAAAGACAACGGGCGTGGTGGTGGTGGAGGAGCGTGGCAATCCCGCAGGGCTTCGCCAAGCACTGCGGGAGAGGAGGAGGTGTCACGGAGAGAGGGAGGTGCCAGGGGACTCAGTGCGGCTGCCCTCCCTCCCTCCACTATATATAGGGGCAAGGGAGAGGGGGAGGCGCAGCCTTGGCCCTTCCTCCAAGGAAGGGTGCGCCGGGGAGGAGTCCATCCTCCCTAAGGCACCTAGGAGGTGCCTTCCCTTTAGGACTCTCCTTTCCCTTATCTCTTGGCACATGGGCCTCTTGGGGGCGCACCAGCCCACCTGGGCTGGTCCCTCCCACACTTGGCCCATGCAGCCCTCCGAGGATGGTGGCCCCACTTGGTGGACCCCGGGACCCTCCGGTGGTCCCAGACATTACCGATAAAACCCGAAACTTTTCCGGTGACCAAAACAGGACTTCCATATATAATTCTTTACCTCCGGACCATTCCGTAACTCCTCGTGACGTCCGGGATCTCATCCGGACTCAACAACATTCGCAACCACATACAAACTTCCTTTATAACCCTAGCGCCATCGAACCTTAAGTATGTAGACCCTACGGTTCGGGAACCATGCGAACATGACCGAGACGTTCTCCGTCAATAACCAACAGCGGGATCTGGATACCCATGTTGACTCTACATGTTCCACGATGATCTCATCGGATGAACCACGATGTCAAGGACTCAATCAATCCCGTATACAATTCCCTTTGTCTAGCAAGATTGTACTTGCCCGAGATTCGATCGCCGGTATCCGATACCTTGTTCAATCTGCTATCGCAAGTCTCTTTACTCGTTCCGTAACACATCATCCCGTGATCAACTCCTTGATCACATTGTGCACATTATGATGATGTCCTACCGAGTGGGCCCAGAGATACCTCTCCGTCACACGGAGTGACAAATCCTGTCTCGATTCGCGCCAACCCAATGCAGACACTTTCGGAGATACCGTAATGCACCTTTATAGCCACCCGCCACGTTGTGACGCTTTGGTACGCCTAAAGCATTCCTACGGTATCCGGAGTTGCACAATCTCATGGTCTAAGGAAATGATACTTGACATTTTAGAAAAGCTTTAGCATACCTAACTACACGATCTGTGCTAGGCTTAGGATTGGGTCTTGTCCATCACTTCATTCTCCTAATGATGTGATCCCGTTATCAATGACATCCAATGTCCATGGTCAGGAAATCGTAACCATCTATTGATTAACGAGCTAGTCAACTAGAGGCTTACTAGGGACATGGTGTTGTCTATATACCCACACATGTATCTGAGTTTCCTATCAATACAATTATAGCATGGATAATAAACGATTATCATGAACAAGGAAATATAATAATAACTAATTTATTATTGCCTCTAGGGCATATTTCCAACAGAGAGGACCAACCCTTTGACGGGAGTAGCGCCCGGGCGACGAGAAGATGGGGCGAAGGTTGAGACGGTCCGAACGCAGACGAGCCGACGCCGGAGCAGAGTCTGGCCGTCGCCGCGGCCGAGACCACCGAACCACCATGTAGCCGACACCTCACAGGAAGGTCGCCGCGAAGCCAGACCTCACCGTGCCTCCGCCAACAGCCAGAGCAGCCACCACGCCGAGCAACTGCCCCACCCGCACCATCCGCCAGGATCGGCGCATCAGATCCGGCGCCATCCACCACCGTCTTCCACGGAGCCGACCACGAGGTGCAGCGGCAACCAAATCCACCGCCAGCCGAGCTCCCACGCAAGTCGAGCTGACCGCCGTCATTGCCGAGCCCAAGCCTCCCGGAGGCACACCAGAGCCAGACCGGGCAGCCCAGCCATGGCCATCGGCGCCTCGCCACCTCGCGACACGGAGCCGCCCAAGAGCCACCATGACCAGGCGGCGTCGCGCCGCCGGTCGCGACCGCCACGCCCCACGCACGCTGCCGCGCTTTCACCGGATGCGCCGCCCCGCCACCCGCAGCCAAGTTAAGAGGAGAGGACACCCATTGCCGCCGGGCGACTGGAGCTTCGCCCGGCCGGCCCCTCGGGCGGCGGCGAGGGAGGGAGGAGGGGAAGGCGGCGGGGTCTCCGGCGGCGGCGGTTAGGTCTCCTCCCGTGACGCGCGTCGCGGAGCCCGTCGCGGGAGCCTCTCTCGTATCTGGTTCGCGTCCCACACCTTGACTTATCTTTCAACAACCTTGATCGGGCGAACCCCTTTTTTTTTAAAAAAAAAGACAATATCAGAAGGCAATCACGTACGAGTAGATCTCGCCACGATGAGATGCTGGATCAGAAGAAAATGAGTACATATTTTACTACTATCGTATGATCTAGCCAGCACGGGACAGGACGAACAGAATATGTGCTTGCTTTCAGTTAAGATAAGAAAACGGGCTGACAGAGAGAAGACAAAGCACCAATGATCCTATGTCATTTCTAATGCAACTGTCTTCTTTTAAATAGCGCGGCAATATCTTTGTCAATTAGGGTTTCAAATAAATCTGGGAGTACATGATTGTCCGTCCGTCATTATGAATTTAATTTAAAATAATATCTGGTGAAGTACGTGATGCCTTTGCCCCTCCAACAATTCCTTGTCTTCTTCAATGATCGAATGACGGTGTGTTGACTGTGTGGTACTTCCTCCATTTTAAAATATAGTGTGTCCGTGTTTTTCAAGGTCTAACTTTGACCATAAATTTAAGGGTCATTTGCATTTCTGCCCTTAACTCGAACTACCTACTCAGATTTGCCCCTAATTTCAAAGCATGCTCAAATTTGCCCCTCTACCATTAAGTCACTACTCAGAAATGTCCTTCCGTCCAGTCAAAGGCCGTTGACTGTCAAAGGCCCATGTGTACTGTAGCAAACGGAAAGTGCTACAGAATTGGACGGAAAGTGCTACAGTATTGTACGGAAGGGCATTTCTGAGTAGCGACTTAACGGCGGAGGGGCAAATTTGAGTATGCTTCAAAATTAGGGGCAAATCTGAGTAGTGGGTTCGAATTAGGGGCACATATGTAAATGTCCCTAAATTTAATCAACGAGACCGACTGCGGCGGAAGAAAAATATATATAATTGAAAACTTTTTTTAAATACGAATTCACTGGTATAACTTTTGCTCCCGCCGCAGTCGGTCTCGTTGATTAAATTTATGGTCAAAGTTAAAGCACAGGAATAAAGGAAGCGCTATATTTTGAAACGGAGGGAGTATGATCCTCTTCCATGTGACCGGATCCGCGCTGACAGGAGCAACCGTTTGCTCGTGAGGTCACCGCTGATCGACGTGCAAATTATTGTTCTACTATCTCTGTAAACAAATGCTCTTTCCGTACAGGACCCAAAACTCCTCCCATCTAATCCTAGATCCACTTTTTTCGCTCTTGTCCATTGGTGACAGAGAGGCGGCGGTTCCAGCCCTCCTTTGGACGCCGGCGAGGTGGTGACCTCCTCCCCCCTCGCTCCGCTGCTCCGGCGGCACTGGAGGAGGGGGGTGGGCTCCCGTTTGGTCCATAGGTTTAGGGTCTCGTCTTCGTCTAGTAGCAGTAGTCTGGTGGGGCTGGTGCTTCGTCGAATAAGGTGGCCTCGGTTTCTCCCTCACCACGGCGGTGTTCGTCCCAGCGACACCTTTGAGCCGATGGCCTCGTCTGCTCGCCGTTCCTTCGCAGCGGTTGGCTCTTTGTTTGGTGCTGGAACATGGTTGGTGATCCGGTGGCGGCAAGTTTGGTGTTCTTCCCCGGCAACAGTCGCGGGATTCGCTGGATTTGGATCTAGGTCAGCGTGGGGAATGTCCCCGGCCGAATCGCCACAGCGTTAAGTGCCTGTTCTACACGCATGTTCTTCGGTTCACAACGCCTTGATGGCTATGGCGCTGGCCTAGATTTCGGCTTGTTGGTTCTCCGTCGCATTCTCTGGTGTGCATCTCGCTGGCGCTGGCGAACAACGACGGTTTCAGATCGGTTTGTTTGCAGGGACCCCAAAGGACTTACTTGTAATATTCTTATATTTAAGGTTCTTTTTGCAAAGTTTCCTGGACACCTGTCAGTCCTGGTTTTTGTGTACGTTCCACATGATGGACTCTTTTTAATAGATATAATATAATGTGTGGTTCTCTCTAAAAAATGCTCTTTCCATCCTAAATTACTTGTTACATAAATGGATAAAAATAGGTGCATTTAGAATAAAATATGTTTTGATACATTCATTTCTTCCACAAATATTCTGAACGGCTGGAGTATATGATGTTTTAGATATTTCAGTATGCACTACAAATGGACTTAGATGAGTGAACAAATACATTAAAATACATCTATATACATTCGAATAAAAAAGAGAGTTTTTTTATGATACATCATTCTACGGAATTTAAGGGGTAGTATTAAGTTGGTCCAACGACTGATATTGTTCGACTAAAAGATTTGTTCGAGGATAGCTTAGTAATTTGCTAATGTTCGTCTCTGGTTAGACTTTGCTGGCACATGATCTTTTGATAAAGGGCGACTTTATTATCTCAAAATGTAGCATCAAGCGGATACAAAATATTATGTATAACACCCAGCATCTGCATAAATAAGATGCACATAGCCAAATCCAGAAATCTGACAAAAATTCATGAAATAAAAACCAACAAATCGGTACCAGTAGAGTCCTATAGACCGATACTATGTCTATGTCGAACGGGGTGGTGGATAGATCCGTATGCTGCCATTCATGTTGGGAAAAAACCTGCGTAGCCACCTGCTCCAATCGCGTACGCACCGTCATGAACAGTGGTTGATACTCCGGCCATTGCATCATAGACCACATACGTAGCGAGTGTGTACACCGAAAAATAACCTACAGAGAAAAAGCATTTTTGTCATTAAAAATTAAATCATTTCTACATAGTCAAAAGCAACCAAATTAAGGCATACGTCTCCATCCTTACTAGCGTTTTGAACCTATTTTAATATTGTTCAACCAATGACCAAAAATATTAGCAACACTGGTACGCGAATATAAATTTGACGCTATTTGTAGCCGACACACGATTTGCTTAAGGCCTCCAATCAATCAAGGAGAAAACAGAATTAATCGATTGCCGCTGTACGCCCTCATCTCCCTTGGGACAGTTTCAGCTTGCGCTGCCGCACGTGACAAGCGCGGGACCGACCGCCGAAGGTTGGAAAAAACGGACGACGACAGCGGCCGCTGCTCGCCTTCTCCATCAACACCAACAAATAAAATACTTGGAATTTGAGAGCTTGCCATGCAGAACTGTAGCACTACGAAAGACTGCTCACCCAACCAGGCTGCGTACGAATTTAGCTCGCGATGCTTCGACGTCAATTCAGAATCCAAACTTAATCAAGCTAACACCTTATCAACTGTGAACTAACGATGAGTGTCGGGTTTAGGGTTCCAGCAAAACCCTTGAGGATCGAACACTGAGGTGCGCATGAAGATTTCTCCTCTTCCATGCTCTCACGCTCCACGATCTCACGGACTAGTTCGCCGAACCCAAAGAACACGAGGACACAAGATTTATACTGGTTCGGGCCACTGTTAGGATGTAATACCCTACTCCAGTGTGGTGGTGGTGGATTGCCTTTTGGGCTAAGGATGAACAGTACAAGGGAATAACAGCCTCCTGAGGAGAGGTGTTCTTGTGCTTGGTGCGCTGGTGAGTGGATGAGGATCCGATGCCTCCTACTGTGGTGGCTAGTCCTATTTATAGAGGCCCAGGTCCTCTTCCCAAATATTGAGCGGGAAGGGATCCCACAACGGCCAAGTTTGAAGGGGGACAGCTAGTACAGCTTATCCTGAAAAAAGTAGTCTTCGTCTGCCAAAGCCTGTGATGGTGACGCTGTCTTGGGCTCCACGATGACCTCCGTCTTGCCGTCCTGCTGGTGTTGGTCTCGTTGCACCGATATGAAAACCTTTGCTTGACGCCTCGGTACTCCTCGCATGCGCTTGCCTCCTTAGTACCGAAGAGGAAACAAGAACACCGTGCGCACTGGCGCCTGCCTGGTCTCGATCGTCATGGCTTGCGTCATTAGAACCTCGCGAGGTTTGCCTTGCCTCGATCTCTCCGCCCCTCGCGAACCAGCCTGGTGAGGCCGCTCCCGAGGAGGTCTGGTGTCCTCCACCTCGCCAGGCTTGGCTCCTCGCGAGGGTCTTGAGTGCTCGCTGGTGAAGATGGGCCATACGGGCCCGCTTGTGGAGCCACGTCATGGGCCGCAGGCAGGCAAGTCTGGGGACCCCCGTTCCCAGAACGCTGACAGTAGCCCCCGGGCCCAAGGTGCGCTCGAACTTGGCTTCGAGACGAAGCCAAAGAACAAGTGCGGAGCGCCGCGGGCCCCAACAGCCTGCGGCCTTGGTCGACGCGTGGCGGTTGATGGGACATGGGCGTCTCCGCTTTCGCACGCTGCCTCGGCAACTGCCCGACTGACAAAAGGCTAGTGTGGGCAACGCTTGCCCTCATTGCTTCCTTCCGCCTTGCTCCAGATCCCCTGTGACGCCCCCGATTCAATCGTACACTAATCATGCACGCAAATGTGTACGATCAAGATCAAGGACTCACGGGAAGATATCACAACACAACTCTACAAATAAAATAAGTCATACAAGCATCATAATACAAGCCAGGGGCCTCGAGGGCTCGAATACAAGTGCTCGATCATAGGCGAAGTCACCGGAAGTAACAATATCCGAGTACGGACATAAGTTAAACAAGGTTCCATAAGATGGCTAGCACAAACCGGGATACAGACGAAGAGGAGCAGGCCTCCCGCTCGGGATCCTCCTAGCTACTCCTCGGTCGCCGCCGCCGGGCTGCACGTAGTAGTAGGCACCTCCAGTAGTAGTCGCCATCGACGGTGGCATCTCGCTCTGGGCTCCATCGTGCAGTTGCAGCAATCGAGTAGAGGTAGGGGAAAAGGGGAACAAGGCAACCGTGAGTACTCATCCAAAGTACTCGCAAGCAAGGAGCTACACTACATATGCATGGATATATGTGTAAAGGGCCATATCAAGGACTGAATCAGCAGAATGCCGTAATAAGAGGGGATAGCTAGTCTTAACGAAGACTACGCTCGGACACTGCCTTGCAATGTAGGAGGACGATCCAAGTCCTCCAAGTAACATCACATAGCAATAATCCTACCCGGCGATCCCCGCTCATATCCCCGAGCGAGAGCGACCACCGTTGTATCCGCACTTGGAAGGTGTGTTTTATCAAGTATCCGGTTCTAGTTGTCATAAGCTCAAGGTACAACTCCAAGTCGCCCTGCTATCAAGATCACGGCTATTCAATAGATTAACTTCCCTGCAGGGTGCACCATCTTACCCAAAGACGCTTGATCCCATTTGGCCGGACACACTTTCTCGGTCATGCCCGCCGCTGAAGATCAACACGCCGCAGCCCCACCTAGGCACAACAGAGAGGCCAGACGCCGGGTTCAAACCTAAGCGCAGCAGGGTCCGGGCCCATCGCCTCGAAAGCACACCAAGACGCTATGTGGGCGGCCGGAAGCGCACTCTAGCCTAGTGGCGTTCCTCCAATCCGCGCCAAGGCCGCCCGCCGCCGACGTCTCAAGTGCTTTTACCGATACCACGACGCCGGATACCCATAACTACTCCCGCGTAGATGGTTAGTGCATATAAGCTCAGAGCCAACTCAGATCAAATACCAAGACCTCGTTAAGCGTGTTAAGTATCATAACGCCCGAACAGGCCAGCCCACCTCTCTCCTAGGCGGTCTCAACCTGCCTGCCGCCCGCCACAAAGATCCATCCAGAGGGCCGTCGGGACAAAGGTCCTTTCAGCCCCCAATCCGTGAATCACTCATGGGTGCTCCACAAGCCGACCCGACTTTAGTCACCACATGTATCATGTATAAGTATATAGTACATACCCGTGATCACCTCCCGAGTGATCACGGCCCGATAGTATAGCACGGCAAACGGACAAGAATGTATGGCCACAGATGAATGTACTAGCATCCTATACTAAGCATATAGGATTGCAGGTAAGGTAACAAATGTGGTTACAAGGACAAAGCTATGCAAAGAAAGATAGGGGTATCTCGAAAACAAGAATATGTTACACTACTCTAATGCAAGCAGTGTAGAGAAGAGTAGGCGATATCCGGTGATCAAGGGGGGCTTGCTGGTTGCTCGGCAAGAGAGAGGGTCACAACACCGTAGTCGAATCGCTGCCAGCAGCTACGGTCTCGTAGTCTACCGTGAGAGAAGAGGGGGAAGAAACAATGAATACCAAGTAAACAGATGTGACACAAAGCAAGACGCGGCAATACTTGTGCTAGGGGTGACCTAACGTAGGGATAGGCGATACCGGTGGAGGGGGAAACATCCGGGAAAGTATTCCCGGTGTTTCGTGATTTCGCAGAGGAGCGGAGGGGAAAGTTGCGAGTTCGATAGGTTAGGGTGTGTGGCGGATTTAACGGACTGCGTATCCGGATTCGCCTCGCTGCTCGAGCAACTTTCATGTAGAAAACATTTTCATCCGAAGTTACGGATTATTTCCTACAATTTCGAAGTTTAAACAATATTCCAAATTATTATTAAATCTAAAATGGGGTTATTAGATCAAGATGACGTCATCATGACGTCAGCAGTCAACCCAGCTAACTCAGGTCAAACCTGATAGCTGGGTCCCACATGTCATAGAGAGTGGGTTAACCAGAGAGTTAAATTCAACTAATTAGGTCAATTAGCAGATGGGCCCCATCCGCCGACCCACTAAAGTAATTAGCAGATTAGTTTAAAATTAAATTAGTTTAATTAATCATGGGGACCACTGTCGGTGGGGTTGCCAGTCGACAAGCACCGTTGACTAGTCAAAGCAGTCAACGGGGTCGGGCCACTCGGGGCCACTAGTCGCTGGTCATGGAGGTGGCCCGCACCACGTCGAGGCACCGGAGAGGGCTCGGCGACCGCCAGGGCGGAGTGCCCTGTGCCTCGCCGGAAAACAGCCACGGGCCACCGCTTGGCACGGGTCGGCTGCGTTCAACGCGGCGGACGAAGCCGCACCACCCGTGGTGGTCTCAGAGGGAGGGTGGCCGGAGCTGAGAGCTACAACGGCGGCGGCGGCGGCGCGGACCGCAGCTCCACGGAGACGCCAAGGCGGGGCAAGGTTCGGTGTGTGGAGCGGCACTACGGGCAGATGGCATTCGCGTGAGTCGATTGCCGCAGCCGACAGCAGGCGGGAGGCGACGAGCTCGCCGGAGACGAAGCTGGGCGGCGGGCCGAGCAATCGCCATCGCCGAGGACGGGCGCTTAGGGGAGCGGGAGGGTAGCGGGCGGCAAGGTGCGGGTGGAGGTGCCGAGCACGACGGGTGGTCGATTGCGAGCTCATGAGCTGTGGGCTACACGGCGGCAGCACCACCGCTGGGCGACGAAGCCTGGCACGACGGGGAAGCAACTACGGCCGTGGCAGAGGCTGCCAAGAGAGGGATAGGAGATCCAGGCTCACCGGGCCCTCAGGTTGTGCGCCATGAGCTCGGGAAGGCGCGAGGTGGTCAATTGACGCCGGGCGCTTGTCGGAGCAGAGGAGGAAGGAGAGGTCACCGCGCTGCTGTGGGGGCTTCGCTTGGTCCGGTGGTCGAGGAAGACTTCGCGGGCACTACGGCGCCGGGGACGCAGCATAGGCGCTGGCGTGGCCGGTGGTCATGCTATGGCGCAGCCATGGCGACGGGCGGCCTTCGGGCGAGCAGAGGAGGTCGCAGCACGGGGGAGGGGAAGGAGAGGCGGCTAGGGTTCCAGGGTGCGGGGCGACGTCTTGTAGGTCGACGGGGGCGCGGCAGATGGCCGGCACGTGGCCATCGCGGTCACGGGCGGCCGCTCAAGGCCCACCTCCCCTCTGTGAACAGAGGAGGAAGGAGAGGGGCAAGTTGGGCTGGGCCGGCCTGGCATGTGGGTGGGCCGAGGCCCAGTGGGGGGGGAGGCCTTTTCTGTTTATCTATTTCTTTTGTTCTATTTTTGTTTATTATTCTTTTTCTGTTTTCTATTTTATTTTAGTTCCTCTTTTATCTTAGTTCTATAAACTATAAAAGTAGTCCCTAATTTAGTGTTAGCAATTAGCTACTGCCACATAAGTTTGGGCAACAAAATAAATTAGTTTGATATTTTATTTATTGTAAAAGGCATTTAAATAATTGTTTTTGCTGTTGTTTTATTCATCATATATTTTTTAAACATTTTATAAAGGTGTGGCTTCTCCACCATAATTGCCTATGCATTATTTGGCTCACTCTGAATATTTTAGTTTTAATATTTGAAAATATTTTATTGCTTGCTTGATTTTGAATTTGAATTCGAACAGGTTTCGAACTAAGCGAAGTTTATCCACAAGAATCGAGGTGACGTGGCATCATTAGCGGGATTATCTGTAGCGTAATTACCCCAAGGCGTCACAATTCTCCTCTGATTACAAGAAATCTCGTCCGAGATTTAAGAGGGAGTAAGGGGAAAGGTCTGGTTACGTAAATCCTAACGAATCTTCTCAGCCTTGGTTGATCTTCTTGAAGAGGCCGATCCATTACCTTGACATCTTCATTTCTCTCGCTACAGGTCATCATGGTGATGCCGCCTTTTCTCGGTAACTCCAACGCATTTACGAATAGGTAAGGGGTTATTCCGGCAGAAGCGAACCTCTCGCAAGGTTGACTATCCGGTAGCTAACATCGAGGAAGGTGGCGGAAAGTAACTCTCGAACCGGAACTTAAGAAAATATCGAGAGCAAAGTAAGAAGGTACCATGAGAAGTTTCAAGCGGGTAGGCAATCATCCGATGCCTCAAACAGGTGCGAAAGGGTTCAGAGCAACGGAATAAGTATTGCGTCCGATACCGTAATAGATCAACAGGCAAGTGGCCCGTGAATTACATACAAAGTCAAGCGTGAGGAGTAACTTCGCAACAGGGGTGTACAGGAGAGTCAGGTTTCGATCCCGTGAAACTCAGGTTATGGGCCCACCATGTGGTTAAAAGTAGAAAGGTTGGTGACATCTTGCACGATCATGTAAGCAAGGCATGTCGAGGAGAGTCCGAGGGTCATGTCGGCAACAACATTGGTACTAAGGGCGAGGGACGAAGAGAACCATTTTCCTGCTCGTTGAACGAGGCGGACCAATAGGCAAGGTTCTCGCCCATCGGTGGTTACCGAAATGTCACCAACAATAGTAACAGGTCTTCTTGGCGGTGTTGTAACACGAGGTGCTTGCACAAGCGGTGGATTATTACTGCTTATATCATATAGATCACGTAAAAGGTTTAAACAAACCAATGGATGGAAAATATGATCATCGATTAATGTAACAATGGAAAGGAAAATATGTTTAAACACATAATTCAAGGGTATATCCTTCCCAAGGACAAGCAGAGCAAGATATCCATGACAGGATATAAAGTAGGAAACCATTTAGGTAAGGCGGGGAGGAACCTCATGATATTACCCATACAACGGTGCTAGGATAAATGATAATTAAAATTTAGCATCGTGCTTCAAATGTTCCTGTTGAAAATCGGAGTACCATTGACATGCTTTGAGATAGCATTGACATGGTCTTCAGGTGAAGATCAGACTTTGGAAACACGAAGGATCCATCAAGAATAACTTGTAGAATAAGTCTTACAATTTCCTCATGGATGAACGGATAACCTTCTTTGAAAAGGAATCTATAATGATAGGTCCTCCGGTAGGGTGCTAGGCATGACATCAAAGTTACCGGGTCATCAAAGGATCAACATCATAATTCTTGGAAAGTTGTCCCAACCATCATATCCGATGTAGATTCAGATCCGATTGGTGTCGAGGATACCTCGGACTTAAGATACCGAGAAGAAAAGGTGCAACGCAAATTGACAAGATGACATTGTAAGATTCTCGGGAAATGAACTATGAAGTGATTTCCGTTAACAAGAGTCCATCCTTAACCCAAGGAGAGAACAAGGAGGTGTCAGTGAACTCAACGGCAATCCACCGAGATTCCCAAAAGATGGATTTCCACAATTAAGTGAACAAGGAGATAACATTTGTCAGATCAAATGATATAAGGATGTATGCTCGAGGAAAACATACACAACTAAACATTGGTTGAAAGGTGCGCCCGAAATATGGGTTGGGTTGCACGACCAATGTCAGAATGGTGATTCAATAATCAGTAACCTAAGAATGAACTTTCGATCATTAACTTCGAAGCAATAGGGTTGCTAGAAGTCCAGAGCTCAAACAACACCGTTCACTTGATGGTACCCCGGTTGGAATCAACACGAGGACCAAGAAAGAATGGTGATGGTGAGAAGTTTCACCATACCAAGAATCCTTAAGAGGTGGTGAAATTCTCACGACATTCTTGACATAAAAGATGGTAATACTCCAAGGTAAGGACGAAAAAATGTTGGATAGCAAGGAACTCAAGGTATAACACCAAACAAGAACAAACTTATGTTGGTGGGAAGGCAATAAAGTGGTCGATGATAATACAATTCATCGAGGGCAAGGACGGTATTTCTCATCATGAATTCAATTGATATCCTGGATGAGCTCAGAAAGTTGACGATCACGACACCTTTGTCGCGAGAGTTCATGAAGATGTAATCGATCGGCGGCATTTACATCAATTCAAAGAAATGATGAAGTGAAAGGTTATTGGAAACAAGGGTACGACACAAACTCGAAACCAAGCTTGTTGTTCAAGGCGAAATGATATGACGATGGGGATCGACGTAAGGTTAGTTCATCGTCGAAAATTGTGCTCCAAGAAGAAGGACCGGTTAGCACAGTCAAAATCATCACGACAATGATATAGCCAAACAGGCTAGGAATGGCGTGGTCGGGTACAAACTCGTACTTATAGAAGCTTACTGAAGAGTTGTTGAACCGTAGTGCGGACTTGGTTCGGTTATCGGTGTCTTTGAGTGTTTAATATCTCGAGCCCGTGAAAAATTGGAAACAAAGGTGAAGGTAGCACTTGATGAAGAACTCATAAGAGGTTATGCAGTTCCATGATAATCTCGAGATACCAGGGTAATACTCGATGACATATCAAAGTAGAGGTTGGACGGGGTTATTGCTCTACGTAAGACAAGTGCTAAAACTTGCACGAGAAATGGTATTTAAAAGAGAACATGGTCGGAACCACGATTGCAAAAGGCGGATCCCCGATATAAGATGAACTTATACCAAAGGAATAATTAATTTAAGAGAAGCTTTAATGATAAGATCTACATCGTGTCCATGGGCATGAACACAAAGTTCAAGGTCGACTCCACTTCTTCAATGTATAACCTTCCATTCACTTCTCGCTTTGATAAAGGCATTAGTGTTGAAAGTTTTACCCGGTGAAATACCGAGATGAGTATGACTCGTGAAAACTTCCGAGTTCACACATATAAAGGAAGACATAGGTTCAACCCGGCAGGTATCATGGAAACATATACCACAAGCTTCAATAGTAAATACCACCATTTCGAAAGCGGAGCATGGTTGGCAAAAGGGAAGGATACAATTTACCAAAGGCATTATGTATCGGAGAAGGAACTCACAAAGTGATTAATTATGAAGGACAACACGATAATAATCCAATAGTGGATATGGCGGTCCACAAGGGATCTGACGTGAGCATCAGTACTCAACTAGAGGAAGAAGAATGCAAGGAGATCAAACTATAGAAACAACTGACTAACTCAATTGTCAAATGCAAAGGAATTATGATTCCCAAATCAAGGGGTCAGAAGCAATGTTATGATTAGGGATGGATAAGTTGAATAGCCTTAGGGTACAATCAACGACACTTGGATTGGTCGAGGACCAATTCCAGTTGAAAGAATGGCAGCTCAGCCAGAAAGGTAATTTATGAGGATCAATGATGATTATGGTATTCAGAAACATATTGAGTCAACAGACTCAAAATAATAATGACAAGGAATGTCAATATGACTACGAGACTTATGGGATTAACCATAATGCAAGCAAGCAAGAATTTCAAGAGCCAAGACTCCAGAGGATTTTCGGAAGATCGAATATTATTTTGAGGGCTTTTGTGAAACACATGAACAGCTGGGGATGAGCGGATACTCGACAAGTGCGAGGGTTTATTTGAAGGGGTATTCATGTAGCAAAGAACTGCTAGGCAGTAGGCACAAAGTATTCTCGGAACAATAGAGAAAACTTCGGGGTATCTTGTAATAACAAGATTAACTGGGAATAAAAGTAAGAACGACAGGCGTAAGTATTTATCCATAGGGATGTTTCGGTGGTAGGGAATTGCAAAAATGACAGGCACAAGGTCTCGAGAGAATATCGGAGAGTACCTTCAAATTCTTCTGGTTCACGGAGCAATCACCTGTAGTGAGGGGTTCTCCGGGAGGAAGTAGTAACGAGATCCTAAAGTTAGATTTTAGTAAAAATCGTTTAACCCGAGTAGAAGAGAGTTCAGAATCCCACAAAGAAAGACCGAGGAGTAAAAGATCCTAATACCACCCAATGGCGACGTGGGCCCATGGGCCGCACAGCCATGTTAGTAAAAGTTTTGAAAAGTCTAGACTCAACTTCGGCCAAGGAGTGTGGAAGGGGGATTCCTACAGGCAGTCGGCTCTGATACCAACTTGTGACGCCCCCGATTCAATAGTACACTAATCATGCACGCAAATGTGTACGATCAAGATCAAGGACTCACGGGAAGATATCACAACACAACTCTACAAATAAAATAAGTCATACAAGCATCATAATACAAGCCGAGGGCCTCGAGGGCTCGAATACAAGTGCTCGATCATAGGCGAGTCGTGAAAAGCAACAATATCTCGAGTATAGACATAAGTTAAACAAGGTTCCATAAGATGGCTAGCACAAACCGGGATCTGAGATCAAAGAGGAGCAGGCCTCCTGCCTGGGATCCTCCTAGCTACTCACAGTGCGTCGTCGGTGGCTGCACGTAGTAATAGGCACCTCCAGAGTAGTAGTCGCCATCGACGGTGGCATCTCGCTCTGGGCTCCATCGTCTGGTTGCAGCAATCGAGTAGAGGTAGGGAAAAGGGGAACAAGGCAACCGTGAGTACTCATCCAAAGTACTCGCAAGCAAGGAGCTACACTACATATGCATGGATATATGTGTAAAGGGCCATATCAAGGACCGAATGCAGAATGCCAGAATAAGAGGGGGATAGCTAGTCTTAACGAAGACTACGCTTCTGGACACCTGTCTTGCAACAGGTAGGAGGGGACGATCTGAAGTCCTCCAAGTAACATCACATAGCAATAATCCTACCCGGCGATCCCCTGCTCATATCCCTGAGCGAGAGCGACCACCGGTTGTATCTGGCACTTGGAAGGGTGTGTTTTATCAAGTATCCGGTTCTAGTTGTCATAAGCTCAA
Organism: Aegilops bicornis; assembly: GCA_021605145.1. Taxonomy (NCBI): domain Eukaryota; kingdom Viridiplantae; phylum Streptophyta; class Magnoliopsida; order Poales; family Poaceae; genus Aegilops; species Aegilops bicornis. The sequence continues at coordinate 228,533,287 of CM038675.1, forward strand.
GGTATAACTCCAAGTCGTCCTGTTATCAAGATCACGGCTATTGAATAGATTAACTTCCTGCAGGGTGCACCATCTTACCCAAAGACGCTTGATCCCATTTGGCGGACACACTTTCTGGGTCATGCCCGCGCGGAAGATCAACACGTCGCAGCCCCACCTAGGCACAACAGAGAGGCCAAAGACGCCGGTCTAAACCTAAGCGCCGCAGGGTCCGGGTCCATCGCCTCGAGCACACCAAGACGCTATGCGTGCGGCCGGAAGCAGACCTAGCCTAGTGGCGTTCGAGTCCAATCCGGCGCGCGCCGCTCCGTCGCTGACATCTGAAGTGCTTCGTCTGATACCTCGACGCCTGGATACCCAGAACTACTCCCGCGTAGATGGTTAGTGCTTATAAGCTCGTAGCCATCTCAGATCAAATACCACGACCTCGTTAAGCGTGTTAAGTATCATAAGCGCCCGAGCAGGGCCAGGCCCACCTCTCTCCTAGGCGGTCTCAACCTGCCTGCCGCCTCCGCCACAAAGATCCATCCAGAGGGCCGTCGGGACAAAGGTCCTTTCAGCCCCCAATCCATGAATCACTCGTGGGTGCTCCACAAGCCGACCCGACTTTAGTCACCACATGTATCATGTATAAGTATATAGTATATACCCGTGATCACCTCCCGAGTGATCACGGCCCGATAGTATAGCACGGCAAACGGACAAGAATGTAGGGCCACATATGAATGTACTAGCATCCTATACTAAGCATATAGGATTGCAGGTAAGGTAACAACAGAAGTTACAAGGACAGGCTATGCAGCAGTATAGGAGTATCTGAAAACAGTAACATGTTACACTACTCTAATGCAAGCAGTGTAGAGAAGAGTAGGCGATACACGTGATCAAGGGGGGGGCATACCTGGTTGCTCTGGCAAGAGAGAGGGGTCGTCAACACCGTAGTCGAACTGGCCAGCAGCAGCGTCGGTCTCGTAGTCTACCAGAGAGAAGAGGGGGAAGAAACAATGAATACCAAGTAAACAGATGTGACACAAAGCAAGACGCGGCAATACTTGTGCTAGGTGTGACCTAACGTAGGGATAGGCGATACCGGTGGAGGGGGAAACATCCGGGAAAGTATTCCCGATGTTTCGTGATTTCGGGCAGAGGAGACGGAGGGGGAAAGTTGCGAGTTCGATAGGTTAGGGGGGTGTGGCGGACGAACGGACTGCGTATCCGGATTCGTCTCGTCGTTCTGAGCAACTTTCATGTAGAAAACATTTTCATCCGAGTTACGGATTATTTCCTACGAATTTCCGAAGTTTAAACAATATTACGAAATTATTATTAAATCCAAAATGGGGTTATTGCATCGGCATGACGTCATCATGGCGTCAACGATCCAACCAGCTAACTCAGGTCAAACACGATAGCTGGGTCCCACATGTCATAGAGAGTGGGTTAACCAGAGAGTTAAATTCAACTAATTAGGTCAATTAGCGGATGGGCCCCATCTCCGACCACTAAAGTAATTAGCAGATTAGTTTAAAATTAAATTAGTTTAATTAATCATGGGGACCACTGTCGGCATGGGGTTGCCAGTCGACCTTGTTGACTAGTCAGCAGTCGGCGGGCCACTCGGGGCCACCTGGTCGATGGGCTGCGGAGGTGGCCCAGTGGCACGTCGCCAGGGCAGGAGAGGGGCTCCGGCGACCGTTTTCGCGGTGGAGTGCCCCAGGCCTCGCCGGAAAACAGCCACGGGCCACCGTTTGGCACGGGGCCGGCCGCGTTCGAACGTGCGGACGAAGCCGCACCCACCCGTGGTGGTCTCGTAGGGAGGGGTGGCCGGAGCTGAGAGCTACAACGGCGGCGGCGGCGGCGCTTTCGGGTGCTCCACGGGGACGGCAAGGCGGGGCATGGTTCGGTGTGTGGAGCGGCACTACGGGCAGATGGCGTTCGCGTGAGTCGATTGCCGCAGTCGACAGCAGGCGGGAGGCGACGAGCTCGCCGGAGACAAGCTTCGGCGGCCGAGCCGCCACGCCGAGGACGGCGCTTAGGGGAGCGGGAGGGTAGCGGCGCGCGGCAAGGTGCGCGGTGGAGGTGCCGAGCACGACGGGTGGTCGATTGCGAGCTCATGAGCTGTGGCTACGGCGGGCAGCACACCACCGCGGCGACGAGCTTCGGGCACGACGGGGAAGCAGCTTCTGGCCGGGCAGAGGCTGCCAAGAGAGGGATAGGAGAGCCAGGCTCACCGGGCCCTATGGTTGTCTTTCATGAGCTCGGGAAGGCGCGAGGTGGCGGTCAGCCTTGGCGTTTGTCGGAGCAGAGGAGGAAGGAGAGGTCACCGCGCTCGTTGTGGGGGCTTCTGGCTTGGTCCGGTGGTCGAGGAAGACTTCGCGGGGCACTACGGCGCTCGGGGACGCGTTGGCGAGGCGCGGCGTGGCCGGTGGCCGCGGCTATGGCGCAGCCATGGCGACGGCGGGCGGCCAAGGGCGAGCAGAGGAGGTCGCAGCACGGGGGAGGGGAAGGAGAGGCGGCTAGGGTTCCAGGGTGCGGGGCGACGTCTTGTAGGTCGACGGGGGCGCGGCAGATGGCCGGCACGTGGCCATCGCGGTCACGGGCGGCTGCCCGGCGTCCACCTCCCCTCTGTGAACAGAGGAGGAAGGAGAGGGGCAAGTTGGGCTGGGCCGGCCTGGCATGTGGGTGGGCCGAGGCCCAGCGGGGGGGGGAGGCCTTTTCTGTTTATCTATTTCTTTTGTTCTATTTTTGTTTATTATTCTTTTTCTGTTTTCTATTTTATTTTAGTTCCTCTTTTATCTTAGTTCTATATACTATAAAAGTAGTCCCTAATTTAGTGTTAGCAATTAGCTACTGCCACATAAGTTTGGGCAACAAAATAAATTAGTTTGATATTTTATTTATTGTAAAAGGCATTTAAATAATTGTTTTCTTTGTTGTTTTATTCATCATATATTATTTAAACATTTTATAAAGGTGTGGCTTCTCCACCATAATTGCCTATGCATTATTTGGCTCACTCCGAATATTTTAGTTTTAATATTTGAAAATATTTTATTGCTTGCTTGATTTTGAATTCGAACAGGTTTCGAACTAGCGCGAGTTTATCCACAGTAACCGAGGTGATGTGGCATCATTAGCGGGGATTACTGTAGCGTAATTACCCGGGCGTCACATCCCCTTTCTCGCCCCTTGCTTCTAAAATCTCCAGATCTACTCCCATCTCCTTCCGCATCGACGACCAATGGCGCCCCGGAAGGTCAAGCCTGCCTCGTCGCCGGCTTGGTACGAGCCAACTCTCGATGCGCCCAACGTCTCTGAGAAGAGCCTCGCCGCCACGCGCCTGCTGACGGTGGGGGAAAGCAACAAGAGGGGGAAGACTGAGCTCCGGGCCAGCTCTGACATGCCGGAGCCCGAGAGGAGCACCTTCTTCCCCTTCTTCATGAGCATCATCGTCACGGGGCTGGTCCCCCCTTCTCTGACTTCTTCTATGAGGTCCTCGGCCACTACGGGCCGCAGGTGCTGCATCTTCATCCCAACTCTATCCTTCTCTTGTCGATCTTCTCCTTCTATTGCGAGGCGTATCTCGGCGTGATGTCGTCCGTGACTCTACTGCGCCACTTCTTCTTCCTCCGCATCAACGAGGGTCATACCTCCGGGTGTGCCAACTTCATCGCGGCAGGCAAGGCCAATTCGATCTCGAAGACTGGGAAGAAGGCCGGCGGTTTCAGGAGCAAGTGGGTCATGATGGACGTCAAGTGCGTCCACCCACGCTTGGTGCTGCCAACGGAGATGCCCCAGTCCGACAAGGGATGGTCTTGCGCGAAGCTCACTGACGAGCGGGCGACGTTGGTGCTGGAGCAGATGAACGCCGACCTGAAGCTGGGCAACGCAAAGGCGGGAAAGGTGACAGGGGCCATGCTCCTGAGGGAATTCCCCGATGCGCGCTGGCCTTCGCTTTCAGCGACACGCTACCGAGGGAGTCCTGGATTAGGGGTGTCCGGATAGCGAACTATCACCGTTGGCGGACTCTGGACTATGAAGATACAAGATTGAAGACTTCGCCCCGTGTCCGGATGGGACTTTCCTTAGCATGGAAGGCAAGCTTGGCGATACGGATATGTAGATCTCCTACCATTGTAACCGACTCTATGTAACCCTAACCCTATCCGGTGTCTATATAAACCGGAGGGTTTTAGTCCGTAGGACGAACAACAATCATACCATAGGCTAGCTTCTAGGGTTTAGCCTCTACGATCTCGTGGTAGATCCACTCTTGTACTACCCATATCATCAATATTAATCAAGCAGGAGTAGGGTTTTACCTCCATCGAGAGGGCCCGAACCTGGGTAAAAACGTCATGTCCCTTGTCTCCTGTTACCATCCGCCTAGACGCACAGTTCGGGACCCCCTACCCGAGATCCGCCGGTTTTGACACCGACATTGGTGCTTTCATTGAGAGTTCCTCTGTGTCGTCATACTTAGGCCCGATGGCTCCTTCGATCATCAACAACGACGTGGTCTAGGGTGAGACTTTTCTCCCCGGACATATTTTCGTATTCGGCGGCTTTGCACTGCGGGCCAATTCACTTGGCCATCTGGAGCAGATCGAAAGCTACGCCCCTGGCCATCAGGTTAGGTTTGGGAGTTTGAACTACACGGCCGACATCCACGGAGACTTGATCTTCGACGGATTCGAGCCACAACCAAGCGCCACCGACTTTGTCTCGATGGGCACGATCTAGCTCTGCCGCCGAACAGTGCCCTGGAGGCCGCACCAGCGTCCGCTCCGACCCTTAGCTCGGAGCCGACTCCGCCAATCGAGGACGAGTGGCTGGACACCGCCTCGGGGGCTACGATCTCTACGGTGATTGAGCCAAACTCCATCCCTATCCTTTGCGAAGACCGTGACTCCAAGGTGCCGGACTCCTCTCCGGACTCCGAACCCTCCGCGCCCCTGCCAATCGAATCCAATTGGGCGCCGGCTATGGAGTTCATCGCCAAGGACATCTTTCAAAGACTCGCCCTTTGGCGACATCCTGAATTCACTAAAGCCTCTCTTTATCAGAGAGCCTGGCCGGACTACGGTCAGAAGGTTGGGATGCGGACGACGAAGAAATTCAACGCCCACCCACCGCCCACTTTGTAGCCACTGTCGAAAGCTTAAACGACGTGCTCGATTTCGACTCCGAAGACATCGACGGTATGGACGACGATGTAGGAGACAACCATGAACCAGCACCAATAGGATACTGGACAGCCACCGCATCCCACGATGTATACATGGTGGATACACCTAAAGGAAGTGACGACGAGGAACAACGGGACACTACGAAGGATAAATCCCTCGAAAAGCAGTCAAAACGGCAACGTAAGCGCCGCACCAAGTCCCGCCTCGACAAAGACGGCTGCCACCACTCCAGCCATAGAGCAGGCGAACCGATGGACGCATTTAACATACTATCGAAAGCAACCGTCCAACAGGACAACTTTGATAAACAACCCGTCCCGGCGAAGATAACAGTCCGGACAATCTCACGCGGACAAATTGTTGGAGCGGAAGAACCTCCACAAAAGGCTCGTCACCATCGCTGTAGCCTGAAAAAAAGCAGAAGCGGAAGCTCAAAACAGCGGAAGATGCACTCAGAATCAAATGGAGCAAAGTACTCAACACCGCAGAGAAATACGGCGACAGTCGCCAAACAAAGAGCTTCCCGAAGCGCAAATTACTGCCCGAATTCGATGAGGAGTCCGTAGAGTCCCCGCAATCAAAGAACAAAGAGGCCGCCCGGTCGGATAGACAACCACATGGCAAACATGGAGCAGCAAGCGGTGCCGCACACAATCCGGCACGCGATCCGCGTAAGGATTCACATCAAAAGGATGGCCCAATTAGGTCCATCTATGGGCCGAGAAAGCAAGCTCTTCCAAGCAATGCAACACGCCAAATATCCGAACATCACGGCACACCCAAATATAGGGGTGCCGCACCCCTCGTGTTTCACCGATGAGGTGCCGGATCACGAATTCCCAGCGGGATTCAAACCCATAAACATAGAGGCATACGACGGTACAATGCACCTCGAGTCTCGGATTGAGGATTACATCCTCCACATACACATGGCTAGAGGAGATGATCTCCACGCCATAAAATACTTACCCTCAAGCTCAAAGGGCCAGCCCGGCATTGGCTCAAAAGCCTCCCCGAAAATACCATTGGAAATTGGGAAGAGCTCGAGGATGCTTTTCGGCAAATTTTCAAGGGACTTATGTCCGTCCTCCGGATGCGCATTTATTTAAGTCACATAACTCAACAACCCGGAGAGTCAGCCCGCAAATTCTGGAATAGGTTCCTCGTCAAAAAGAACCAAATAGTCGACTGTCCGGACGCCGAAGCCTTAGAAGCTTTCAAACACAACGTCCGAGACGAATGGCTCGCCAGACACCTCGGCGAGGAGAAGCCGAGAACAATGGCTGCATTAACAAGCCTCATGACCCGCTTTTGCGCGGGAGAGGATAGTTGGCTGGCAAGATGCAGTACCAGCGACCCAAGTACATCCGAAGTCAGGGATGGAAATGGAAAACCACGATGCAGCAAGGACCAACGCCGGACAAAGGGAAACAGCCGGAAGAGCACGACAGTCAACGCCAGATTCAGAAGCTCCCGGCAGAATCATAAAAAACTGCCCCTCAAGGACAACAGCGACGAGCTATCCAACCTAAACAAAATCTTGGACAAAATATGCCAAATCCACAATACTCCCGGGAAGCCTGCAAACCATACCCACAGAGATTGTTGGGTCTTCAAGCAGTCAGGCAAACTCAATGCCGAACACAAGGGGCTCGACACATCAAGCGAGGACGATGACGAACCCCACAAGCAGAGCACTGGAAAACAAAAGAATTTCCCACAAAAAGTCAAAACAGTGAACTCACTTCAAGTGGCAAAAGGGAAAAACAGAGTGGCGCCCACAGAAACACGCGTCGCATGGTCTATCCCAGCAGAGTCCCAACGATGGTTGTCAAAACCAATCACCTTCGATCATCAGGACTATTCCGGAAGTATCCGGAACGCAGGATGGACTGCCTTGATATTAGATCCAATAATCGACGGACTCCAATTTACACAAGTCCTAATGGACGGAGGTAGCGATCTAAACCTGCTATATTAGGACACAATCCGCAAAATGGGGATAGACCCAACCAAAATTCGCCATAGCAACACCTCCTTCAAAGGGGTAATGCCAGACCTATATTCCCATTGTACGGGCTCCCTACTGCTAGAAGTTGTGTTCGGGTCATCCGACAACTTTCGCCGCGAAAAGTTAACCTTCCACATCGCCCCATTCGAAAGTAGCTATCAAGCACTCTTTGAATGAAGCTTTCGCCCGCTTTAATGCAATACCGCATTATGCATCTCTTACACTTAAAATGCCCGGTAAACGTGGCATCATCTTATTAAAAGGGAGTATCAAGTGTTACTCGAGCACGGAAGATCGTGAGACTGCCTCGACAGCCCCACACTAATCCGGCTCCGCTAATCAAAGCACCTGAATAGGTCATTCGAACCCCGGACATGGCTAGACGAGTCCGGCGTAAACATATAAACGCCTACTAGTGGCATACCCCCGTACAAGGGGCTGCACGCATGTACAACAAGAGACAATAAAGCTCAATCGTATTCACTTTTCGAACCGTACACTGTTTATCTAATATAAAGTACATTTTTCGCATGATCTTTTTTTCTTTTCAACTAAGTTCTTCTCTTTTATAGATGAACACCGTGCTACACCCGTCCAGGACACGGCACAACAGAGACACAGGCGCGGACGTGCCGTAGGGACCCGTTGCAAGGATTCTTTTCAGATTAAGACCGTGCGTAAACCTTTTTTGCTGTCTCTTGTTGATACACATCCCCCGGTTTCTTGCTATACCCGAGGAGGAGGCTGGCGTTTTGGCATCGGCCGCACTGAATTTTTATGCGTACTGACACACAGGGGGCTTAGTGCATTATTCTGCCCGTTTTCATAAAGACCGAATACCTTAGGGAGTGTTCGGCGTCTCGAATTAGGCCTTATATGCATCAGCTCCGAATCATGTCTTTGGTCAAATGTTGGGTTTGCCCGGCTCCTGTGTTTTGCTGCCTTACATTCCGTTCTATCGGCTAAGGCGGTACCAGGAGAACTACTGCGGTTGTGCCTCGGTTCAGCCAAGTGAGCACCTCAGTAGAGAAAGCCGAAAACTGACTGTCATGATATAGCGTGAGACTGGTCAACTACTCGATGACCCACCGGAATGTTTAGAATTTCAAGATTAACGAAGCGACCGCTTTCGGTCAGCACATACGCGCCAATTCGGGAGAGCTGGTGCCCCTAGGGGCTATATAGTAGCCCCACCATCGAACTCCTATGGCTAAGTGAAGGTGATAAAGCATTATAGTCCGGTTGCCTAGTTTGCTACGCTATCACCTCCTTCTGTGACCAAGACGTTGGATTAAGTGTGAAAATGCGCTTTTTGCAAACACCCCAAGCACTATGTGCGTGAAGTCAAGACTGCCATCGCTCAAAGTTATATACACATATACATCAACGTCTCAGACAGAGGTGTTTTAATACTTGAATGCACAAGTATAAAAAGCTCTTATATTATATTGAAACATTGTTTTCACAAATCATACATGTCATTAAAACATAATATCCTTTGAGCACTGCATCTCTATTAAACGAGCGCCCTGCAGGACTTCCTCAAAATAGTGCTCGGCAGGTACTCGGCTTGTCCGAATCTTGGGATGCAACGTCGGTGGCCTTCATCTCCGCCAAAGATGTCTTGACACGGGCAAGAGCCATCCGCGCACCCTCTATGCATGCCGACCGCTTCATTGCATCGATATGCGGCACCGCACCAAGGAACTGTTGCACCAAGCCAAAATAACACTTCGCTCGGGCCTTTTCGCCACAAATGAGTCACGACAGCCTTCATGGCAAGTCCGGACAACCTATTCAGCTCAGCCCATTCGCCAAACGATCGGTTAATGAAAGTGGGCGCCCGGACAATGGAACTGCGACCAAAAAAGCTCTTCCATTCTGTGATCCTTTTGACCTCGGAAGTGTTCGGCGCGTCATGCACTTTCGCCGCCAAGTCGAGATAAGCATCCTCGCACCCCACAGCCGGTCCAATTGAGCGTACCTAGGATCCATGAATTTCCTCCGCGAATCGAAAGGGCTTTCCACCGCAATATCTCCGGCCCGACGTAGCTCCTCCTTCATAGCTCTCATTGCAGTAGCGAGTATCCTTGGCCTCGGTGGCGGCCTTTTTCAGGTCCTCTTGTTTCGCTCGATCTTCTTTTTCAAGAAGCTCACAACGGTCAGTAGCATTCTTCAATTTCACGGCCATCTCGGCCATTTCTTTCTTGCTTCGGTAGTGAGCAGCCTGTTCGGCTTTTAGCTCTGCGGCCGCCTCAAAAGCAGCCGCATCACTTTTTCTGGCTTGCTCCTTGGCTCGGGCGAGCTCACCAAGGCTCTCCATAGCAGCGCACCATCTGCATAAAGCATGCATGTTGTAAGGCATGGGCGTCAAGCTCCCTTACCAGGTGTTCACGGAGAAGTTGCATACCTTGTGACTCGTCAAGCCGCTTATTGACAAGCGCGATGTCCGCATCCGCCACGTCAAGTTGCCGCTTGATTCGGCAAATTCATCAGCCCGCTAGCCACGGATGCTTCGCCACCTACATAGGAAGAGTGCATATTATACATGGGGTTATGATCCTCGGCGCCGTCATTTTTGACACCGCCCAAGTCTCGAGGGCTACTATCTATCTGAGCGCATTTTATATGCAAAACGCCGAAGGTACGTCATTTTGCGTACCTCAAAACCCGTCAGTAAACTTACGACGGCTTCATGCAATCCGCTCTCAGCGGATGAAATCCTTTCAATCACCATACCCATTAACGTACGGTGATCTTCCGAGATAGATGCTCGCCCGAGCAGATCCTTCAGCTCCTCCGACCGCACACCCGTTGGTGCCGGACTCATCCGGTGGCCATTTTCGAAGGCCGGACACGGAGGGCTTTGAGGGGACATACGACTGCCTTTCCGCCCTGCCGGATTCGGAGGAGCCCTCGCCATTTACACCTCGTGGTCGTTGTCGGTGTCAAACCGGCGGATCTCGGGTAGGGGTCCCGAACTGTGCATCTAGGCGGATGGTAACAGGAGACAAGGGACACGATGTTTACCTGTGTTCGGCCCTCTTGATGGAGGTAAAACCCTACGTCCCGCTTGATTGATATTGATATTGTGGATGTTTACAAGAGTAGATCTACCACGAGATCAAGGAGGCTAAACCCTAGAAGCTAGCCTATGGTATGATTGTAAGGGTTGTGATTGTTGTCCCACGGACTAAAGCCATCCGGTTTATATAGACACGGAGAGGGCTAGGGTTACATAGAGTCGGTTACAATGGTAGGAGATCTACATATCCGTATCGCCAAGCTTGCCTTCCATGCCAAGGAAAGTCCCATCCGGACACGGGGAAGTCTTCAATCTTGTATCTTCATAGTCTTGGAGTCCGGTCGATGATGATAGTCCGCAAATGATAGTTCGGTGATGATGGTAGTCCGCTATCCGGACACCCCTAATCCAGGACTCCTCAAGAGCCCCTGAACCAGGCTTCAATGACGATAAGTCCGGTCATTATATTGCTTGGCATTGCAAGGCGGGTTCCTCCTCCAAATGATAGAAGATTGGGAACACCAGGATAGTGTCTGGCTCTGCAAAATAAATTCCACATTTCACCGTAGAGAGAATAATAATATATACACGGGCTCAATCTGCTGACGTTTTTCGTGGCATGACGTCATGCCACTACCAAGCCATTACTCGAATTGTTTTTTTACTCTACCACCTCAGCGCGTTTAGCGAAGCGGTTTCCTTGGCACGTCTTGTCGAAGCAGAGATCGTGTTTCCCCTTAATCCAGGATTCTCATCAATACGGGCGTGGGTAACCCAACCGCGCCCGTTCGCCACGCCTCTATCGAAGGCGAGTCCCAAACGGTCACGGAGACGGCTCTTGGTATCCTCCCTCTTTATAACGGGACCAAGGCTCGTTTCTTTTTCTTCAATCCACCATCGAATCTTCTCCACGCTCCAAGTTCCAGCACCTAGAGCTCCAGATTCGAGCGCTTCGGACCTTCAACGATGTCCGGTTCCGACCTCCAGGGCCGGTGGATGCCCTCCTCCGTCACGGAGGAGGACGTGCTAAAGCTGCAGGATGCCAAGTACCTGTCTTTTGAGATTTCGCACAGGCTGCCTGCCGATGGGCAGGCTATCCCCACCCCCGAGCCTGGCGAGTATGTCGTTTTTGTATCCCACCTCCGTCGGGGTTTAGGCTTCCCGATGGATCCTTTTGTGAGAGGGCTCATGTTTTACTATGGGTTGGAATTCCATGACTTGGCTCCGGAGTCCATCCTCCATATATCCGCATTCATCGTTATCTGCGAAGCCTTCCTCCGTCACCCCACACTTCGCCCGTGGCTGAAGACTTTCAATGTGGCGCCAAGATGATCGGGGCGTCAAGCGGAGTGTGGCGGGCGGCCATAAGTAGGAGAGCCGATGCCCGTGGCCCGGGCTCCTTCCAAGAGGAGCTCGGCTTGTGGCAGCAAGAGTGGTTCTATATTACCGTTCCGAGGGGCCGCACAAAAGCCGCCGCCCTATTCCGCCTGGGACCTCCACGACGATTGATGTCGTGGGTCAACCAAGAGCTCAGCGGGGGCCGTCAAAGGGCGTGCCCCTCTTGCAGGCGGATTCGAGATCTCCTAACGAGGGAGATCGATATGGTGGTGGTGATGCAGGTTATGTTAATTAGGCGTCTCCTGCCTCGCAAACGCCGTCCTCTCCGGCTATGGGAGTTCAATCCGGAGGGCCCACGGATTCTTCAACACTTCATGGGTATGACACCCCACGGAGATGTATAACTTATTCTTCGGATCGCAAGAGGTGCGTCCGAATTGACCGAGGATGCCGGACTAAGCTGCAATCGCCCGGATACTCAAGTAAGTAGTTCCAAGTCCGGACATACCGTTAAATACGCCTTTCGATGATCCGCCTTATGACCGATCTCCTTCTACACAGGAGTGAATAGCGGAAGCAAAATTATCTGATGTCCGGCCCTCCCGAGACCGCGCCGGATCCGTGCTGGTCCGGATCTTTGGAGGTTGCGCCGGAGGAAAGCGAAGGGGAAAGCAGAAAGCTACTGCCTCGCCTAAGGAGGCTTTTTGAACGAGGGGATCGAGAATCCCTCCTACCAAGGGGAGAAGAGGACTGCCTCGAGGACCCAGGGCAAAAAGCCCCTAAACGGGGGAAGAAATCTTCGCCGGAGGGTCCTGCGTCCGGGGAAGCCCCGGGCGCACAATCTCCCTCAATGAGCCAGCCCTCCAACGAGCCGTAAGTAGAAATAAAGGAGTTTTATAATAAGGGACATCCCTATTTGTGCTTCTGAGGATAACAAAAGTTTTACCTTGTAGTTCGGATCTCCGTCCTTCACAGATGAGCTCGTCTTCGGGGGACCTTCGTCCGGAGATGATAGAGAGCGAGACGCCCCCGTCCGGGGTGCCGTTGGATAGGGCGGACGAGCCTGAAGTGTCGTCACGGAGGGAGCCCCGAGTGTGGCAAAGCCGGATAGTTCGGCACCAACCGGTGTACGGTGAAGGATCTGCTTGAGAAGGCGTCTATCTCAGAAGATCAGCACGCATTGATGAGCGTGGTGATTGAAAGGATTGCGTCCGCCGAAGGCGGGTTGCATGATGCCGTCAGGAGTTTATTGGCGGGGTTTGAGGTATGTAAAAATGACACACCTTTTAACAGTTTTGCATATAGAATGCGCCCTGTATAGATAGTAGCCCCTGAGACTCGGTAGGTTGTTGATATCGATAGCGTGCCGAGGATCAAAATCGCAGGTTATAAATTCCCATCGTGCCTATGCAGGTGGCGGGTCGTCCGGGGGCCAGCCGGACTTATGGAGTTGCTGAACTAAAGCGGCAACTCGATGTGGCGGATGAAGACATCGCGCTGATCAAGAGGCGACTTGATGAGTCGCAAGGTAAGTGTTACTGCGCGGACACATGGTAAGGGAGCCGAAGCAAACTCCTTACAAAATTTGCGTGAAATGCAGATAGTGCCACTGCCGTGGAGAGTCTTCGGGCCGAACTTGCTCAAGCCAAGGAGCAGGCCAGAAGGAGTGATGCGGCAGCCTCGAAGGCGGCCGAGGAGTTAGCGGCCGAAAAGGCCGCACACTGCCGGAGCAGGGAAGAGGTAGCCGAAATGGCTGTGAAGTTAAAAGAGGCTACCGACCGCAATGAGGCTCTTGGGAAGGAGCGCCTAGCGGGGCAGGAAGACCTGCGGAAGGCCACCGCTGAAGCCAAGAATGCCCGCTCTGCAATGCGGGCCATGAAGGAAGAGCTACGCCAGGCCGGGGAGATTGTAGCTGGCAAGCCTTTTCTGCTGCGCCGAAGGTTCACGGATTCAAAATATGCTCACCTGGGCTAACTGTGGTGTCCGGAGGACCTTATATGGACTTAGCAGCGAGTGTGGCGGATGCCAGTGCATTTTCGAAGCGGAAGGGTCACCAGACGGAAGAGCTGTTTTGGTCTCAATTCCATAGTCCGGAGCGTTCACTTCCGAACGATCGTTTGGCTGAGTGGGCTGAGCTAAATAGGTTGTCCGGGCTTGCTATGGCGGATATAGTGGCCCATATCCGGCCGGATAGGCCCCAGCCGAAGAGTTACTTTGGCTTATTGCAGCAATTTCTTGGGGCGGTGCCGCATATCAAGGCGATGAAGCGGTCGGCCTGCTTAGAAGGTGCGCGGATGGCGCTTGCCCGTATGAAGACACATTGGACAGAGATGGATGCCACCGCTGTTGCGACCCCGGGCTCGGATAATAACCGGCTACCCACCGAGCACTATTTTGGCGAAGTCTTTGCTGGTGCTTTCGTGTAATAGAGTCGCGATGCTCGAAAAATGTTACGTTCGAATGAACGTTTATATAATGTACAAATGATTTTCATGATGTAAGCCCCTTTTATACTTGTGCGTTCAAGTAATAGAATATCTCCGTTTTGGCCGTTCATGTATACGTATGTATAACCTGAAAGATGGCAGTCGTTGGCTTCAGCCCCCACGCACAAGGGTGCGGGGGTGTTCGCAAAAAATAGCGGCCACACTTAATCCGACGCCTCGGTCCTGTAAAGGAGGTGGTAGCGTAGCAAGCGAGGCAACCGGACTATAATGCTTTATCACTTTCACTTAGCCATGGAGTTCGAGGGTGGGGCTACGACATAGCCCTGGGGCACCGTGCTCTCCGAATTCGGCGTATGTGCCTGGCCGAAGCGGCCCTTCGTCCAAAGCGGAGGAATCCTAAACATTCCCAAGGTCGATCGAGTGGTTGACCGGTCTCGTTGTATCATGATGATCCAGTTTTACGCTTTCTCTCGAGGTGCTCTCCCAAATTAACGGGGCACAATCGCAGTAGTTCTCCTGGAGCCGCGTTAGCCGATGATACGGAACGTAAGGCAGCAAAACACAGGAGCCGGGCAAACCCAACATTTTACCAAAGACATGATTCGGAGCTGATGCATATAAAGCCTAACTCGAGACGCCGAACACTCCCGAAGGTGTTCGGTCTTTATAATAGCGGGCAAAACAAAGCCCTAAGCCCCTTGTGTCTGTGTACGGCAGGTTCTCTTGGCGCGGCCGATGCCAAAACGCCGATCTCCACTCTGGTTATACTGAAAAACCAGGGGATTATAGCAACAAGAGACAGTAAGAAAGGTTTACGTAGGGTCTTAGTCTGAAAAGAGTCCTTGCAACAGGTCCCTACTGCACGTCTGCGCCTGTGTCTCCGTTGTGCCATATCCTGGACGGGTGTGCACGATGTTCATCTGTAAAAAAGAGAGGAACTTGGTTGGAAAAGAAATCGTGCCAAAAAGTGCATAAAAATTGAAATATAGATTAAGAAAGCTGAGCCTATGCTAGCTCATTATGGCTTCTATGTGCAAACCCTTGTGAGGGGGTGTGCGGCTAGGTAGCCCCTAGCTTATTTATTCTGGACTCATCTAGCCGTGCCCGGGGTCTCAGGCGACCCTTTGATGAGACGATGCCACGTGGACCGGGCATTTGAAGCGTGAGAGACGCGGAATGTGGTATTGTATGGAAGTGGGCGAGAGCTTCTCATCCTAGTGGTGCTTTATAGCTGGCTTAAGGGCCTGGCGCCGCTCTTTTGAAGGAAGTGCGGCTATGTCGTGTTGTAATAGGGTCTATCCCCACTTGCGGATTGTGTCCGGATGTAGCAGGTTTAAGTCACTGCCACCGTCCATCGACACCTGCGTTAATTGCAGTCCGTCTATTATGGGATCCGATATCAGGGCAGTCTATCCTGCGCTCCGGATACTTCTGGACTAATCCAGATGGTCGAAAGTGATTGGTTTTGACATCCAACCTTGGTCCACTGGGTGGATCGTCCGACACTTGTCTTGGCAAGTGCCGTGTTGGCTTTCCGTGTTTATCACGTGAAGCAAGTTTACTGTTTTGACTTCTCGAGGGAAAGTCCTTTGACTTCCGATGCTCTGCTGGTGGGGCTCGTCATTGTCCTCGCTTGGCATATCGAGCCCCTTGTGTCCGGCATTAAGTCTACCGGACTGTTTAAAAACCCAACAATTTCGGTTGGTATGGTTTGCAGGCCTTCCGGGTATCATGGATTTGACATATCCGATCTAAAATTTTGTTCAAATTTGATAGCTCGTCTCTGTTGTCCTTAAGAGGCCGTGTTTTATTGTCTGGCCGCGAGCTTTTGAATCCGGCGTTGACCGCCGTGCCCTGTGGGCTTTTTTCTTTATTCCGGAGCTGATCTTTCATGCGCCGTGACTTTCCGTTTCCATCTTTGACATCGGATGTACTCGGGTCGCTGGTGCTGCATCTTGCTAGCCAGCTGTCTTCTCCTGCGCAAAAGCGCGTCATGAGGCTTGTTAGCGCGGCCATTGTTCTTGGCTTCTCTTGGCCGAGGTGTCTGGCGAGCCATTCGTCTCGGACGTTGTGTTTAAAAGCTGCTAAGGCTTCTGCGTCCGGACAGTCGACTATTTGGTTCTTTTTGGTAAGGAACCTGTTCCAATTATGCGCCGACTCTCCGGGCTGTTGGGTTATATGACTCAGGTTGTCAAGATCCTGAGGGCGGACATAAGTCCCTTGAAAATTTGCTCTAAACGCGTCCTCAAGCTCTTCCCAACTTCCAACAGTATTTTACGGGAGGCTTTTGAGCCAATGCCGAGCTGGCCCTTTGAGCTTGAGGGTAGGTATTTTATGGCGTGAGATCGTCTCCTCTAGCCATGTGTATGTGTAGTATGTAGTCTTCTATCCGGACTCAAGGGTGCATTGTGCCGTCGTATGCCTCTATGTTTATGGGTTTAAACCCTGCTGGAAATTCATGATCCAGCACCTCATCGGTGAAACATAAGCGGGTGTCTTGGCGCCCACATATTGGGTGTGCCGCTGTCTTGAACACCGCCGTGGTATGTTACTTCTGGGGTCCTTTTTGGCCCGTAGATGGACCTAGTTGGGCCATCCGCTTTACCAGGATTATAATTCGCTTGTGTGCAGCCCGCTTTGTCGCTTTTGGGCCCGCTGTTCGGCCGCCTATCCGCCAGGCGGCCTCTTTATTTTTTGACTGTGAAGGCTCGATGGCTTCCTCGTCAAATTCTGGTAGCAACATGCGCTTCGGGTAGCTCTTGGTTTGATGGTTGTTGCCATATTTGTCTGATGTCTTGAATACTTTGCTCCACTTCATTCTGAGCGTGTCTTCTGCTGTTTTGAGCTTCCGTTTCGCCTTCTTCAAACTTCTTGCAGTGGCGACGAGCTTTTTGCGTATGCTCTTATGCTCTGGTGTTGTGGCCGGACTGTTGATTGCTTCGTGAAGGGGTTGATTATCCGGCTCGTCCTGTTTGTCGTCAGCTGGCTGGCCCTGCTCTATCGCTGGGTCGTTAGGAAGGCTGCTTTGATCGAGGCGGGACTTGGGGCGGCGTTTACGTCGCCTTTTTGGTTCTTTATCGGCGAGATTATCCTCTGCCGTGTCCCGTCGTTCCTCGTTATCACTTTCCTTCGGGGTGTCCACCATGTATACGCCGTATGACGAGGTGGTCTTCCAAAGGTCCTGTAGGCACCGGTTCTTGGTAGTCTCCGCATCGTCGCCCATACCGTCGATGTCTTCGGAGTCGTAGTCGAGTACGTCGGTTAAATCGTCGACGGTGGCTACGAAGTGGGTGGTGGGTGGGATCTGAATTTCTTCGTCATCCGCGTCCCAACCGTCCTGGCCGTAGTTCGGCCAGGGCTCTCCGGATATTAAGAGATGCTTCAATGAATTTATGATATCGCCAAAGGACGAGTGCTGAAAGATGTCCGCAGCGGTGAATTCCATGATCGGCGCCCAATCGGATTCGACCGCAGGGCGCAGGAGGTACGGAGTCCGCAGGAGTCCGCACCTCGGAGTCATGGGGTTTATGCGCGGACAAGGTAAGTGTTCGGCTCCATCACCAGAGAAATTGCGGCTCCCGAGGCGGTGTTCAGCCATCCGCCCTCGATTCGAGCGATCGGCTCGGACTATGAGTCGGAGCGGATCCGGTGCGACCTCCAAGGTGCTGTCCGGCGGCAGAGTTAGGTCATGCCCATCGTGACAGCGCGGCGCGCTCGGATGTGGCTCAGATCCATCAAGGATCAAGTCCCCGTAGATATCGGCCGTGAAGTTTAGGCTTCCGAACCTGACCTGACAGCCAGGGGCGTAGCTTTCGATCTGCTCCAGATGGCCAAGGGAGTTGACCCGCAGTACGAAGCCGCCGAATACGAAGATCTGTCCGGGAGAAAGGTCACACCCAGGACTACGTCATTGTTGATTGAAGAGGCCATCAAGCCTATCGGTGACGACACAGAGGAACTCTCAATGAAAGCACCAATGTCGGTGTCAAAACCGGCGGATCTCGGGTACGGGGTCCCGAACTGCGGCGCCTAGGCGGATGGTAACAGGAGACAAGGGACACGATGTTTACCTGTGTTTGGGCCCTCTTCATGGAGGTAAAACCTCACGCCCCGCTTGATTGATATTGATATTGTGGATGTTTACAAGAGTAGATCTTCCACGAGATCAAGGAGGCTAAACCCTAGAAGCTAGCCTATGGTATGATTGTAAGGGTTGTGATTGTTGTCCTACGGACTAAAGCCATCCGGTTTATATAGACACCGGAGAGGGCTAGGGTTACATAGAGTCGGTTACAATGGTAGGAGATCTACATATCCGTATCGCCAAGCTTGCCTTCCACGCCAAGGAAAGTCCCATCCGGACACGGGGGAAGTCTTCAATCTTGTATCTTCATAGTCTTGGAGTCTGGTCGATGATGATAGTCCGGCAAATGATAGTTCGGCTGATGATGGTAGTCCGGCTATCCGGGTACCCCCTAATCCATGACTCCCTCAGTCGTCCACCTCGCATAACGGTACGGCAGGCGGAGGTGTTTCGCTCTCCATCATCTTCGGACCAAGATCCCCTGAAGACGAGCTCTGCTATGAAGGGCTGAGATCCGAACTACAAGGTAAACTTTTGGTTACCTTCAGAAATAAAACGGGGATGTCTCTCTTTTAAAAAAAACGCCTTTACTTACGGCTCATTTGGAGGGCTAATCTCCTTGGGGAAATAGTGCGGCCGGGGCATCTCCCGTCGCAGGACCCTCTGGTGAAGATTTCTTCCCCCGCTTCGAGGCTTTGGTCTCCGGATCTTCAGAAGCGGTCCTCTTCTCCCCTTGGAGGGAGGGATTCTCGACCCCCCCCCCCCTTTCTTGATAGCCTCCTTCAT
This sequence comes from Aegilops bicornis, assembly GCA_021605145.1. Taxonomy (NCBI): domain Eukaryota; kingdom Viridiplantae; phylum Streptophyta; class Magnoliopsida; order Poales; family Poaceae; genus Aegilops; species Aegilops bicornis. The sequence goes on from CM038675.1 coordinate 228,552,167, forward strand.
GGAGGTAGCAGTTCTCTTGTTCCCCCCTTTGCCTTCTTCAAAAGGCACAGCCTCTAGCATCTTGGTTAATACAGGATCCGGCGTGGTCTCAGGGAGGGGGGCCGGACACCTGATCAGCTTTGCTTTTGCTATCCACCTCGCTAAAGGATAGATCTTTTAAGGGCAAGTGTATGATGAATATGCGGATAGCATGTCCGGCACAGGACTACTTACTTGAGTATCCCAAGGCGATTGCAGCTCAGACCTGCGTCCTCGGTCAAGTCCGGACACATTGCTTGTGATCCGAAGAACAATTGGTACATCTCCACGGGCGTTACGCCCATAAAATGTTGGAGGGCTCGTGGTCCCTCCGGATTAAACTCCCACAGGCGGAGGGGGCGACGTTTGTAGGGCAAGGTGCGATGAATCAACATGACCTGCGCTACTATGACCAGATTGATCTCTCTCTCGGAGGTCTCGAATACGGCCCTACAACAGAGGTACATCCTTGGACGGTCCCCAGTCGAGCCCTTTATTGACCCATGATGCCCGCCGCAGTGGAGGACCCGAGCGGAAGACAGGTGGCGCCGCCCATTTGGTGCCCCTAGGAGCGGTGATATAAAACCACTCCTGTTGCCATAAATTGAGCTCCTCTTGAAAAGAGCCCTCGGGCCATGGAGCGTCCGCATTCTTGCTTATAACAGCCCCTCTCAGACTCTGCTCGACGCCTTGATCATCTTCGGCTCCACTTTGAAGGTCTTGAGCCACAATCCAAGTGAGGGTAATGCGGAGGAAGGCTTCACATACGACAATGAACGCATTTAGATGTGGAGGATGGACTCCGGATCCAAGTCATGGAATTCCAGCCCATAATAGAACATGAGTCCCCTCACGAAGGGGTCCGTCGGGAAGCCTAAACCTCGAAGGAAGTGAGACACGAATACCACACTCTCACCAGGCTCGGGAGTGGGAATAACCTGCCCTTGGGCAGGCAGCCTATGCGAAATTTCGCCGGTTAGATACCTGGCGTCTCTCAGCTTTAGCACATCTTCTTCCGTGGACGGAGGAAGACATCCACCGCCGCAGTAGTCGGAGCCGGACATCGTTGAATGTCCGAAGCGCCTAAATCTGGAACTTTGGGTGTTGGAACTCGAGGCGAGGGGCGGATTCGATTGAGATTGAAAGAAAGGAGCGGGCCTTGGTCTCGTTATAAAGAGGTTGAATACCAAGAGCCCTCCCCGTGACCGTTTGGGACTCGCCTTCGATGGAGGAGGCGTGCCAACGGGCACGAATGGGTTACCCACGCCCGTATTGATGATGATCCCAGAATAAAGGGGGCACGATCTCCGCTCTGATAAGACGTGCCAAGGAAACCGCCTCGCTAGACGCGCTGAGGTGGAACAGTAAAAACGATTCATATAAAGGCCTGGCCGTGGTGTGATGTCACGCCGCGGAATACGTCAGCAGATCTATGCAAAGGTTATTCTCTCTACGGTGGTATGTGGAACTTGTTTTGCAGAGCCGGACACAATCCTTGTGTTCAAAATCTTCTATGAAGTATTCGGAGGAGGAACCCGCCTTGCAATGCCGAAGACAATATGCGTGCCGGCCTCGTCGTCATTGAAGCCTGGTTCAGGGGCTACTAAGGGAGTCCTGGATTAGGGGGTGTCCGGATAGCCGAACTATCACCGCTGGCGGGACTCTCGGACTATGAAGATACAAGATTGAAGACTTCGTCCCGTGTCCGGATGGGACTTTCCTTGGCGTGGAAGGCAAGCTTGGCGATACGGATATGTAGATCTCCTACCATTGTAACCGACTCAGGTAACCCTAACCCTATCTCGTGTCTATATAAACCGAAGGGTTTTAGTCCGTAGAGGACGAACAACAATCATACCATAGGCTAGCTTCTAGGGTTTAGCCTCTCTAATCTCGTGGTAGATCCACTCTTGTACTACCCATATCATCAATATTAATCAAGCAGGAGTAGGGTTTTACCTCCATCGAGAGGGCCCGAACCTGGGTAAAAACAACGTGTCCCTTGTCTCCTGTTACCATCCGCCTAGACACACAGTTCGGGACGCCCTACCCGAGATCCGCCGGTTTTGACACCGACAGCACCCCTTGTGGAGGCTTGGGGATGAAGAGGACAAGGTTCGCCTGAGCCCGGAAGCCTTGCCCGATGGTGAGCTGGCTGCGGCTCTCCGCCTCCTGGTCGGGGACAACCAAGAGTACCCGCTGAGCACCTTCATTCCCTTGCTCTGCCGCAAGGACGGGGCGCAGGTCGTGGCCGCCAGGCCGACCTTTGACAGGCGCGGGCTAGTGCCGCTGGCGCCCATCGGGGCCCCTATGGCGCCGACGCCGGTGGAGCTGTCTTCTGGTGAGTCCCGCAGGGAGGAAGAGGAGGAGGAGGACTCGGAGGTGACCCCTGAAGGGATGGGGGAGACCTCCCCTTTGAGCAAGGCCGACATCCTCCGCACCCTGCCAGATGACGACGAGGCCAGTGCCCGTCAGGAGAAGGGGGAGCCACCCGTGGTCCCAACGTGGGACAGGTCGGCGCTGGTCCCCCGAGATGCTGCTCCTGCTTTGACGCCGCCTGGAGCTGCCTCCGGCCCCTCCGCTGCCCCGTCTTCTGCTCCTGGAGCCCGCGCGCCCGCGCGTCAAGCTTCGAGGCTCTCAGGCTTCAAGCTCAGCAAGCGGAGGGTGGACTACGCCGTGGTGGACCAGTAAGTGGATGTGCTCTGCCTTGTTCTTACTTATGTTGCTGCCTCTTGATGTTCATCGTTGGTTGGTTAGGCCGTCGCCTGCGGCGAAGAAGAGGAAGGAGGATGCAGCGACCCCACCCGGGGCTGAACCATCTGCAGCAGTCGCACCCCCTCCATGAAGAAGGGAAGCAACGGCACTCGCACATCCCTGGCCCATTCGTCCTCGCGAGGCCTGGAGGAGCATCCTCGTGAGGAGTCAGCCCCCGTGGCCCCACTGGCTCCGGAGGCGTTGGTGTCCGGCCCAGCCGCTGGGGTCACGAAAGCTCAGGAGCCCCCGGTCTCCTAGGCCCTGGTGACGACGTCGTCTCCTCCTTCTGCTGCGCCACTGCTTCCAGGCCCTTCTGCCTCCCCTGATGTCTTGGAGCATGCTCTTCTTGAGATGACCCGGCTGCGAGAGGATCTCCAAGGCCCCGACCGCCACCTGGCGGCCGTTTGCCTGGAGCTGGTCTCCGGCTGGCTTTACTCTGACGCATCTGTTCAAGCGACGCTGAGCCAGGCCGCGGCAACCTCCGAGAAGGAGAGGTAGGCCGCTGCCAAGCCGCGACTGCTCGTGTAGTTGCGCTGAAGGATGCCGAGATCGTCCAGGATCACTGCCAGGCGCTGGAGGCCGAGCTGAAGAATCTGTGTGATCTGCGCGCAGAAGAAGCCCGTGGCCGCCGGACGGAGTAGGAGAAGATGAAGGCCTGGGAGGACGCCATCAAGGATCGCGACGCTGAGCTGGGAGAGTTGGCGAAGGCGCAAGCCGCGGAACGCAGCCGGCTGGAGGAGGTCGAGCGAAACGTGGAGGCGGAGAAGGCCGATCTTGGCGCCAAGGCGAAGGTCCTGACCGAGGACCGCGCGGCCTTTGCGCTCCTAGAGAAAAGGTCCCGTGCGGCGCTGAAGGCACTCTACGAGAAGGGCTTGGAGAGGCCGCTGACCACCGATAAGGCTGGTTCCGCCCAGCTGCTTCCCTACTCTGTTGACGCGCTCAAGGAGGTCGTGAGCGGCATTGGTCCCATGGTAGAGGAAGAAGCCCGCGTTCTTTCCTCAGCCGCGCTGACGCGTGTCTTCAACCACCTCCATCTTCGTGATCCCGCTGCCCGCCTTTACGAGCTGCTGGAGCCTGTGGACGACGAGCGTTGTGCGGCCGCTGTTGACGGTGTCCTAGACTAGGGGGTACTCACCACATCGTCTCCCGACTAGGTGGATTGGGCCGAGTACCCCTAGGGCGGTTCACTCATGGGCCACTTCGGGCAGCCCATGCCGCATACAAGGAGTATTCCACAAGACTTGGTGATCAAGACAAGGACTCCTCTCCACCAATGTATTCGACTAGGACTCTTGTTATCCTAGGCCTCCGGTGCATTATATAAGCCAAGGCCAGGCTAGTCGATAGATTATTATGACATTAATCATCATACCCTTAGGTCTTAGACCACAACATATGATCTCGAGGTAGATCAACTCTTGTAATACTCATATTCATCAAGATCAATCAAGCATGAAGTAGGGTATTACCTCCATAGAGAGGGCCCGAACCTGGGTAAACATCGTGTTCCCCGTCTCCTGTTACCATCGATCCTAGACGCACAGTTCGAGACCCCTACCCGACATCTGCCGGTTTTGACACCGACAATGGTGCTTTCATTGAGAGTTCCGTTGTGTGATCGACAAAGGGTCAATGGCTCGTCTGCAGATCGACTTCGACATCGGCATCTTTGTCGCCGGCTCGACTGGTCACCTTGGCTTGACCAAGGACTGTGCCCTGCCTCCGATCATCATATTCGAACATGGGCCTCCATCAACATCTCTATCATGATCATGGAGAAATCATCCTTGGAGCTCGGGCGCTCAACGGCAACATTGCCCTCGGACGACCGTGCTGTTTTTTCGAACAACAAACTTGTATCCGCTGCCACCACCTCCTCGAGCATGGCTTTGACGATTCCTTAGGTGGAATTATGCGGAATTATGTCTACAGAAACCATGCAAAATTTCGTCGAGTTCCGATGGAGGAATCTCCGACAATCTACGATATACCGGAGCCCTGTCAAATCTGGACGGGAATCTGGACGAATTTATGGCATGGTCTCCAGCACCTAGCTCGGATATCCTTTGGAAGATCCAACCGTTGATCGGCTGCGGAATTCCTATATCTACCGCCCCTAAAAATTTCAGCTCGATCCGACCGTCCAAACTCCGGGAACCTTCCGATTAGTGCATCACTTTTCGGATCTGTTTTCTGCGCGAATACGGATCCGACCAGAATTCATGTTTCTTTATGAACATGATATTGGACAACCTTTTTATAGGAATTTTCTTCTAGGGTATTGTGTTTTATTCTCAACACGTGCCTATAAAATTTTAAGCCTTCTCTAAGGCACTCTTCATCATCGCGCTCGTGTCAAACTAGTCTGGTAACATTGCTCCACGTCTGCCGACCTGCGCTAGACAATCGGCGCTTCGTCGAGCCGAGCCTAACTTTATCGGATCATCAGCTCGGCAAGCCGAACAAGAGTTCGACATCGCGAAGGATAAATCATCACCAACACCATCGCCCCACGGATTGCACGGGTCAGGCGTGCCGACATCGCCGCTCGGTCACTTCATCAATCCGGCATTGACCGCGTCACAAGTTATGACTAGCGTCGGCATGGCCGCACTGTTGCTTCTTCAAGCCGATGTCCATCACGCCGAACTGCTTCAACACCTCAGCTGACATGGTAGCTGCAACGTCTCCTTACCGACCCGCTCCGTCATCTCGGCTAGACCGAGGACTTTGCTATTTCTTCATCAACCTACTTCGGTGACTTCGGCGTCACCCGCCGACCTGCTTCGACTCATCGGTTGACATGGAGGCTTCGACACCTCGGCTGGACCGGGGACTTTGCTATTTCTCCATCAACATACTCCGGTGACTTCGGCGTCACCAGCCGACCAGCTTCATCACGTTAGCTGGACCGGGGGCTTTGCCTCGACGAGCCCACCATTGCCAGCATCACCATGCGGTCACTTTATCACCCATCAGGCAATGGGTGTACGGATCGAGTCCCAATTTTGGGAGTAACCTTTCTTTAGATTGCTACAACAGATAAACTAGGTGCTATTAATCCTAGTATTTTTTCTTGCTTGGGTTTATTTTTCCCAAGGAATTATTACTCTGGTTTGTTTCATCATCTGTACGCAGGTCTATCAAATGGTGGCCGCATTAACGACGGTCGCGTGGTGGTTCGGTCAGTTTCCGTATATAGTTCGGTGAATGCTGCATCCGGAACTCGGACCGGCCAATGAATTCAGGCTTTGCCATGCCTTCACCGCGTCACGCCGACGCCCTGCATCAACATTGACTTCGGCGCTAGGCCACATCTCTTTTAAAAAATTATTTTTGCGAAAAGCAATTATCCTTTTTGGACCGCACTATTTTATGTGTGTAGGTAATCAACTTCGACCGCGTCACGCGGTCACTTCGGCAAGCCGACGTGGTTGTCCCAATCGGCATAAATCGGCTCGCGTGATCACCTTGTTGGTTGAATCCCCATACCGACATGTTGGGTTGCCTCGGGGACGTCGGCATCGCTGAGAGAGCTCTACCTCATCGAGTGTTCGACACACGGGCCATATTTCTTTTATTACTCACTTTGCATAAATTATTAATTATGCAACAATCTTTTTTTAATTTATTATTATTCCTATTATCTCCGGTGATACGTCTCCAACGTATCTATAATTTTTGATTGCTCCATGCTATATTATCTACCGTTTTGGACCATATTGGACTTTATTTTCCACTTTTATATTACTTTTGGGACTACCCTATTAACCGGAGGCCCAGCCCAGAATTGCTGTTTTTTGCCTATTTCAGAGTTTCGAAGAAACGAAATATCAAACGGAGTCCAAACGGAATGAAACCTTCGGGAACGTGATTTTCTCACCGAACATGATCTAGGAGACTTGGACCCTACGTCAAGCAATTAAAAAGGAAGGCACGAGGTAGGGGCGCGCCCCCCCAGTGCGCCCTCCACCCCGTGGGCCCCCTGTTGCTCCACCGACATACTTCTTCCTCCTATATATACCTACGTACCCCCGAACGATCAGAGACGGAGCCAAAAACCTAATTCCACCGCCGCAACTTTCTGTATCCATGAGATCCCATCTTGGGGCCTGTTCCGGAGCTTCGCCGGAAGGGGAATCCACCACGGAGGGCTTCTACATCATCATAGCCTCTCTGATGCAACGTTTACCTTAGACCTTCGGGTCCATAGTTAGTAGCTAGATGGCTTCTTCTCTCTTTTTGGATCTCAATACAATGTTCTCCCCCTCTCTCGTGGAGATCTATTCGATGTAATCTTCTTTTTGTGGTGTGTTTGTTGAGCTCGATGAATTGTGGGTTTATGATCAAGATTATCTATGGGCAATATTTGAATCTTCTCTGAATTCTTTTATGTATGATTGGTTATCTTTGCAAGTCTCTTCGAATTATCCGTTTGGTTTGGCCAACTAGATTGGTAGTTCTTGCAATGGGAGAAGTGCTTAGCTTTGGGTTCAATCTTGCGGTGTCCTTTCCCGTGTGACAAGAGGGGCAGCAAGGCACGATTGTATTGTTGCCATCGAGGATAACAAGATGGGGTTTTTATCATATTGCATGAATTTATCCTCTACATCATGTCATCTTACTTAAGGTGTTACTCAGTTTTCATTAACTTAATACTCTAGATGCATGCTTGGATAGCGGTCGATGAGTGGAGTAATAGTAGTAGATGCAGCAGAGTCGGTCTACTTGTCTCGGACGTGATGCCTATATACATGATCATACCTAGATACTCTCATAACTATGCTCAATTATGTCAATTGCTCAACAGTAATTCATTCACCCACCGTAAAATACTTATGCTCTTGAGAGAAGCCACTAGTGAAATCTATGGCCCCCGGGCCTATTCTCTATCATATGAGTCTTCCATCACTTTATTATTGCTTTGCTTTTTTACTTTGCTTTTTATTTTACCTTGCATCTTTATACCAAAATATTATCTATCATCTTTATCAGATCTCACTCTCGTAAGTGACCATGAAGGGATTGACGACCCCTAATCACGTTGGTTGCGTTGAGCTATTTGTTTTGTGTAGGTACGAGGGACTTGCGCGTGGCCTCCTACTGGATTGATACCCTGGTTCTCAAAAACTGAGGGAAATACTTACGCTACTCTGCTGCATTATCCTCTCCTCTTCGGGGAAATCCAACGCAAGCTTAAGAGGTAGCAAGAAGAATTTCTGGCACCGTTGCCGGGGAGTCTACGCAAAAGTCAACATACCAAGTACCCATCACAATCCCTTATCTCTCGCATTACATTATTTGTCATTTGCCTCTCGTTTTCCTCTCCCCCACTTCACCCTTGCCGTTTTATTCGCCCTCTCTTTTTCGTTGGACTTCTTCCCGTATGTATGTTTGTTTGTGTTTCCTTGTGCCTTCTATATGCTTGCATCTTCGCTTGCTGAAAATCTATTGATATGGATCCACTTAAAGTGTTCTACTTGGATCATCTTCGATCCTTATGCGCCGTCTTTGAAACCCCAACTAGCCTAGTTGATGGGAAATCTTTAGATGAGCATGCTCATTTTGTGCGCCATCGTTTATGCGAAAAAGGAAGCTCTTATGGTATCATATAAATAGTTTGCTATGATATGCTTGGAATCTTTGTGAAATTTATGATTTTACTTGTTGCTCTTAGAACCCTAAAAAACATCTTCCCTACCTATGTGAGTTCAACGATAATGAAATCTTATATTCTTATGCAAAGGGTGTTTATAGTTACTATGATATCGAACAAATTGAAGAATTTGTCGTTTTTAAGGCTGCTCATGAAGTTGCTTCTTTGATTGAAAAGTATGATTTTACTCTCAACAAATCTGAAAATTCCGTCATACTTAAATATTGCAACGAAAACTTGGCTCCTAATGTCTATGTCCAAAAAATTATTGAAAGAATGACCATTGCTTTGGAAGAAAATAATGGTATGCATGAATCTATAAATAATGATGATTCCGATGATTTGGTTGAAATATCCCTTGATGAACATGATGCTTGCTATTCTTGTGGCCATGATGCCAATATTTATGAAGACAAATTTGCTATAGTTCCTTATGATAAAAATGATACCGTTGCTATTGCACCCATGCTTGATAGTTCCCTCGATGAAAAGCATGATTTCAATGATTTTGCTACAAATTCTGTTGATGTCAATTGTGCTAATAATATGCAAAACCCTAAGCTTGGGGATGCTAGTTTTGCTATGTCTACTACTTGTTGCAATGATCATCATTGGGGTGATTCTTCTTATGATCTTGAAAATTTATTTAATCCCCATGATGAATATGAGATTGATAATATTGTTTGCAATAATATTGAAAGTGGGTTTGGAAGAGTGTCAACTTTAGATCCCACATATTTGGAGTATGTTCAATCTTATGATATTTTTGATAAAAGTGGGTTTGGAGAGGTCATGACTTTAGTTAATGATATTCCCACTATTTTGGAAGAGTGTCAACTTTGCATGCATGTGGATCATGTAGAAAAAAATTATTTGATAGCTATATTGTTGAATTTTCTTATGATCCTACATGTAATTATTATGAGAGAGGAAAATATGGTTGTAGAAATTTTCATGTTACTAAATTACCTCTCGTTATGTTGAGATTGCTATTGTTTCTTTTCACTTCGTTGCATATGCTAGTTTTTGCTTGCATTGATAATTTGTTTGCCTATAAGATGCCTATGCATAGGAAGTATGTTAGACTTATATGTGTTTGTCACGTGTTTTATGATGCTCTCTTTGTGCTTCAATTCTTGTCTTTAATGTGAGCATCATCGAAATTATCCATGCCTAGCTAGGGGCGTTAAACGATAGCGCTTGTTGGGAGGCAACCCAATTTTATTTTTAGTTTTTTGTTTTTGTTTCTGTTTAGGAATAAATAATCCATCTACCTTCTTTTTAGATGTGGTTTTATGTTTTAATTAGTGTTTGTGCCAAGATAAACCTATAGGATCTTCTTGGATGATAGTTATTTGATCTTGTTGTAATTTCCAGAAACTTTCGGTTCACGAAAACAATTGTTAAAAATCACCAGAACGTGATAAAATAGTGATTCCAATTTCTTCTGATCAACAAATTTCCTAGGTCTTTCTATTTTGGTTGAATTTTTGGAGTTCCAGAAGTTTGTGTTAGTTACATATTACTACAGACAATTCTATTTTTGACAGATTCTGTTTTTCATGTGTTGTTTGCTTATTTTGATGAATCTATGGCAAGTAAAATAGTTTATAATCCATAGAGAAGTTGGAATACAGTAGGTTTAACACCAATATAAATAAAGAATGAGTTAATTACAGTACCTTGAAGTGGTCTTTTGTTTTCTTTCGCTAACGGAGCTCACGAGGTTTCTGTTGAGTTTTGTCTTGTGAAGTTTTCAAGTTTTGGGTGATTTTTTTTTATGGATTATGGAACAAGGAGTGGCAAGAGCCTAAGCTTGGGGATGCCCATGGCACCCCCAAGATAATCTAAGGACACCAGAAAGTCAAAGCTTGGGGATGCCCCCGGAAGGCATCCCCTCTTTCGTCCACTTCCATCGGTAAGTTTACTTGGAGCTATATTTCTATTTACCACATAATATGTGTTTTGCTTGGAGCGTCTTGTATGATTTGATTCTTTGCTTTTTTAGTTTGCCACAATCATCCTTGCTGTACACACCTTTTGAGAGACCATACATTAATTGGAGTTTGATAGAATACTCTATGTGCTTCACTTATATCTTTTGAGCTATATAGTTTTGCTCTAGTGCTTCACTTATATCTTTTAGAGCACGGTGGTGGATTTGTTTTATAGAAACCATTGATCTCTCATACTTCACTTAGATAATTTTGAGAGTCTTAAATAGCGTGATAATTTGCTTAATAATAATAATATGCTTGGTATTCAAGATTTGTAAAACTTTCTTTTGAGTGCGTTGAATACTAAGAAAAGTTTGATGCTTGATAATAGTTTTGAGATATGGAGGTAGTAATATTGGAGTCATGATAGTTGAGTAGTTGTGAATTTGAGAAATACTTGTGTTAAAGTTTGTGATTCCCGTAGCATGCACGTATGGTGAACCGTTATGTGATGAAGCCGGAGCATGATTTATTTATTGATTGTCTTCCTTATGAGTGGCGGTCGGGGACGAGCGATGGTCTTTTCCTACCAATCTATCCCCCTAGGAGCATGCGCGTAATACTTTGCTTTGATAACTTGTAGATTTTTGCAATAAGTATATGAGTTCTTTATGACCAATGTTGAGTCCATGGATTATACGCACTTTTCTCACCCTTCCACCATTGCTAGCCTTTCTATTACCCCACACTTTTCGCCGGTATCATATACCCACAATATACCTTCCTCAAAACAGCCACCATACCTACCTATTATGGCATTTCCATAGCCATTCCGAGATATATTTCTATGCAACTTTCCACCGTTCCGTTTATTATGACACGCTCCATCATTGTCATCTTGCTTAGCATGATCATGTAGTTGACATCGTATTTGGGGCAAAGCCACCATTCATAATTCTTTCATACATGTCACTCATGAATCGTTGCATATCCCGGTACACCGCCGGAGGCATACACATAGAGTCATATTTTGTTCTAAGTATCCAATTGTAATTGTTGAGTTGTAAGTAAATAAAAGTGTGATGGTCATCTTTTTTAGAGCATTGTCCCAAGTGAGGAAAGGATGATGGAGACTATGATTCCCCCACAAGTCGGGATGAGACTCCGAACGAAAAATAAATAAATAAAAGAAAAGAGGCCATAAAAAAGGAGAAAAGGCCCAAATAAAAAAATGAGAGAAAAAGAGAGAAGGGATAATGTTACTATCCTTTTACCACACTTGTGCTTCAAAGTAGCACCATGATCTTCATAATAGAGAGTCTCTCATTTTGTCACCTTCATATACTAGTGGGAATTTTTCATTATAGAACTTGGCTTGTATATTCCAATGATGGGCTTCCTCAAATTACCCTAGGTCTTCGTGAGCAAGCGAGTTGGATGCACACCCACTTAGTTTCTTTTGTTGAGCTTTCATATACTTATAGCTCTAGTGCATCCGTTGCATGGCAATCCCTACTCACTCCCATTGATATCTATTGATGGGCATCTCCATAGCCCGTTGATACGCCTAGTTGATGTGAGACTATCTTCTCCCTTTTTGTCTTCTCCACAACCACCATCCTATTCCACATATAGTGCTATATCCATTGCTCACGCTCATGTATTTCGTGAAGATTGAAAAAGTTTTGAGAATGTCAAAAGTATGAAACAATTTCTTGGCTTGTCATCGGGGTTGTGCATGATTTAAATAGTTTGTGTGGTGAAGATAGAGCATAGCCAGACTATATGATTTTGTAGGGATAACTTTCTTTGGCCATGTTATTTTGAGAAGACATGATTGCTTTGTTAGTATGCTTGAAGTATTGTTATTTTTATGTCAATATTAAACTTTTGTCTTGAATCTTCCGAATCATAATATTCATACCACAATTAAGAAGAATTACATTGAAACTATGCCAAGTAGCACTCCGCATAAAAAATTATCTTTTTATCATTTACCTACTCGAGGACGAGCAGGAATTAAGCTTGGGGATGCCTGATACGTCTCCAACGTATCTATAATTTTTGATTGCTCCATGCTATATTATCTACTGTTTTGGACCATACTGGGCTTTATTTTCCACTTTTATATTACTTTTGGGACTAACCTATTAACCGGAGGCCCAGCCCAGAATTGCTGTTTTTTTTTTGCCTATTTCAGAGTTTCGAAGAAATGGAATATCAAACGGAGTCCAAACGGAAAGAAACCTTCGGGAACGTGATTTTCTCACCGAACATGATCCAGGAGACTTGGACCCTACGTCAAGCAATCAACAGGGAAGGCACGAGGTAGGGGGGCGCGCCCTCCACCATTGTGGGCCCCCTGTTGCTCCACCGACGTACTTCTTCCTCCTATATATACCTACGTACCCCCGAACGATCAGAGACGGAGCCAAAAACCTAATTCCACCGCCGCAACTTTCTGTATCCACGAGATCCCATCTTGGAGCCTGTTCCGGAGCTCCGCCGGAAGGGGAATCCACCACGGAGGGCTTCTACATCATCATAGCCTCTCCGATGAAGCGTTTACCTCAGACCTTCGGGTCCATAGTTAGTAGCTAGATGGCTTCTTCTCTCTTTTTGGATCACAATACAATGTTCTCCCCCTCTCTCGTGGAGATCTATTCGATGTAATCTTCTTTTTGCGGTGTGTTTGTTGAGATCGATGAATTGTGGGTTTATGATCAAGATTATCTATGAGCAATATTTAAATCTTCTCTGAATTCTTTTATGTATGATTGGTTATCTTTGCAAGTCTCTTCAAATTATCCGTTTGGTTTGGCCAACTAGATTGGTAGTTCTTGTAATGGGAGAAGTGCTTAGCTTTGGGTTCAATCTTGCGGTGTCCTTTCCCAGTGACAGTAGGGGCAGCAAGGCACGTATTGTATTGTTGCCATCGAGGATAACAAGATGGGGTTTTTTATCATATTGCATGAATTTATCCCTCTACATCATGTCATCTTGCTTAAGGCGTTACTCTGTTTTCATTAACTTAATTCTCTAGATGCATGCTGGATAGCGGTTAATGAGTAGAGTAATAGTAGTAGATGCAGGCAGGAGTCGGTCTACTTGTCTCGGACGTGATGCCTATATACATGATCATACCTAGATACTCTCATAACTATGCTCAATTACATCAATTGCTCAACAGTAATTCGTTCACCCACCGTAAAATACTTATGCTCTTGAGAGAAGCCACTAGTGAAATCTATGGCCCCCGGGTCTATTCTCTATCATATTAATCTTCCATCACTTTATTATTTCTTTGCTTTTTACTTTGCTTTTTATTTTACCTTGCATCTTTATACCAAAAATACCAAAAATATTATCTATCATCTCTATCAGATCTCACTCTCGTGAGTGACCATGAAGGGATTGACAACCCCTAATCGCGTTGGTTGCGTTGAGCTATTTGTTTTGTGTAGGTACGAGGGACTTGCGCGTGGCTTCCTACTGGATTGATACCTTGGTTCTCAAAAACTGAGGGAAATACTTACGCTACTCTGCTGCATTATCCTCTCCTCTTCAGGGAAATCCAACACAAGCTCAAGAGGTAGCATCCGGCTTGCACTATTTTCTGTGCATTGGTAAAGGATCCGGGTCGGGCAGCATGATAACCCACAAGTGTAGGGGATCGTAATAACTTTCGAGGGTAGAGTATTCAACCCAAATTTATTGATTCGACACAAGGGGAGCCAGAGGATATTCTTAAGTATTAGCAACTGAGTTGTCAATTCAGCCACACCTGGATAACTTAATATCTGCAGCAAGGTATTTAGTAGCAAAGTAGTATGATAGTAGTGGTAACGGTAACAAAAGAGTAATGAAAGCAAAAGTAATATTTTTGGTGTTTTGTAATGATTGTAACAGTAGCAACGGGAAAATAAATAAACGAAGAATAGTACGTGGAAAGCTCGTAGGCATTGGATCGGTGATGGATAATTATGCCGGATGCGGTTCATCATGTAACAGTCATAACATAGGGTGACACAGAACTAGCTCCAATTCATCAATGTAATGTAGGCATGTATTCTGAATATAGTCATACGTGCTTATGGAAAAGAACTTGCATGACATCTTTTGTCCTACCCTCCCGTGGCAGCGGGGTCCTAATGGAAACTAAGGGATATTAAGGCCACCTTTTAATAGAGAACCGAAACAAAGCATTAGCACATAGTGAATACATGAACTCCTCAAACTATAGTCATCACCGAGAAGTATCCCGATTATTGTCACTTCGGGGTTGTCGGATCATAAACATAATAGGTGACTATAGACTTGCAAGATAGGATCAAGAACACACATATATTCATGAAAACATAATAGGTTCAGATCTGAAATCATGGCACTCGGGCCCTAGTGACAAGCATTAAGCATAGCAAAGTCACAGCAACATCAATCTCAGAACATAGTGGATACTAGGGATAAAACCCTAACAAAACTAACTCGATTACATGATAGATCTCATCCAACCCATCACCATCCAGCAAGCCTACGATGGAATTACTCACGCACGGCGGTGAGCATCATGAAATTGGTGATGGAGGATGGTTGATGATGACGACGACGACGAATCCCCCTCTCCGGAGCCTCGAACAGACTCCAGATCAGCCCTCCCGAGAGGTTTTAGGGCTTGGCGGCGGCTCCGTATCGTAAAACGTGATGATTTCTTCTCTCTGATTTTTTCTCTCCGAAAGAAAATATATTGAGTTGGAGTTGGCGTCGGAGGGTGTCCAGGGGGCCCACGAGGTAGGGGGCGCTACCGAGGGGGGGGCACACCCCACCTCGTGGACATGTGTGGGCCCCTGGTCTTCATCTTTGGCGAGGATTTATTATTATTTTTTCTAAGATGTTCCGTGGAGTTTCAGGTCATTCTGAGAACTTTTGTTTTCTGCACATAAAACAACATCATGGCAATTCTACTGAAAATAGCGTCAGTCCGGGTTAGTTCCATTCAAATCATACAAGTTAGAGTCCAAAACAAGGGCAAAAGTTTTTGGAAAAGTAGATATGACGGAGACGTATCAACTCCCCCAAGCTTAAACCCTTGCTTGTCCTCAAGCAATTCAGTTGACAAACTGAAAGAGAAAAAGAAAAACTTTTACAAACTCTGTTTGCTCTTGTTGTTGTAAATATGTCAAGCCAGCATTCAAGTTTTCAGCAAAGATTATAACTAACCACATTTGCAATAATTCTCAAGTCTCATGATTACTCATATCAATGGCATAATCAACTAGCGAGCCATAATAATAAATCTCGGATGACGACACTTTCTCAAAACAATCATAATATGATATAACAAGATGGTATCTCGCTAGCCCTTTCTGAGACCACAAAACATAAATGCAGAGCACCTTTAAAGATCAAGGACTGACTAGACACTCTAATTCATGGTAAAAGAGATCCAATCATAGTCATACCCAATATGAATTAACAGTAATGTATGCAAATGACAGCTGTGCTCTCCAGCTAGTGCTTTTAATAAGAGGGTGATGACTCAACATAAAAGTAAATAGATAGGCCCTTCGCAGAGGGAAGCAGGGATTTGTAGAGGTGCCAGAACTCGGTTTTGAAATAGAGATAAATAATATTTTGAGCGGTATACTTTCATTGTCAACCTAACAACTAAGAGATGGCGATATCTTTACACACATTATAGGCGGTTCCCAAACAGAATGGTAAAGTTTATACTCCCCCTACACCAACAAGCATCAATCCACGGCTTTCTCGAAACAACGAGTGACTCCAACATACATCAGGTCCCAGGGGGAGTTTTGTTTGCAATTAATTTTGATTTAGTTTGCATAAAGCATGGGACTGGGCATCCTGGTGACCAGCCATGTTCTCGTGAGTGAGGAGCGGAGTCCACTCCTCTTGAGAATAACCCACCAACATGGAAGATAAGGACAGCCATAGTTGATACATGAGCTACTCGAGCATACAAAACAAAATGTTTATTTGAAGGTTTAGAGTTTGGCACATACAAATTTACTTGGAACGGCAGGTAGATACCGCATATAGGAAGGTATAGTGGACTCATATGGAATAACTTTGGGGTTTAAGGGATTGGATGCACAAGCAGTATTCCCTCTTAGTGCAAGTGAAGGCTAGCAAAAGACTGGGAAGCGACCACCTAGAGAGCGACAATAGTCATGAACATGCATTAAAATTAATAAACATTGGATGCAAGCATGAGTAGGATATAATCCACCATGAACATAAATATCGTGAAGGCTATGTTGATTTGTTTCAACTACATGTGTGAACATGTGCCAAGTCAAGTCACTTAAATCATTCAAAGGAGGATACCACCCCATCATACCACATCATAACCATTTCAATAGCATGTTGGCACGCAAGGTAAACCATTATAACTCATAGCTAATCAAGCATGGCATAAGCAACTATGATCTCTAATTGTCACTGCAAACATGTTTATTCATAATAAGCTGAATCAAGAACGATGAACTCATCATATTTACAAAAACAAGAGAGGTCGAGTTCATACCAGCTTTTCCCATCTCAGTCAGCCCATCATATATCATCATAATTGCCTTTCACTTGCACGACCGAATGATGTGAATAATAATAAGAGTGCCCGTGCATTGGACTAAGCTGGAATCTGCGAGCATTCAATAAATAGGAGAAGACAAGGCAATATGGGCTCTTGGTTAAATCAACAATAAAGCATATAAGAGCCACTTCAACAATTTAATCATGGTCTTCTCCTATCGACCCCCAAAGAAAAGAGAAGAGATAAAACTATTTACACGGAAAGCTCCCAACAAGCAAAAGAAGAACGAGAAATCTTTTTGGATTTTCTTTTTAATTATTACTACTACAGCAGGAAAAGTAAACTAACTAGAAGCTACACTAATTTTTGTTGTTGTTTTCTTAAAGTTTAACAAACACACAAGAAGAAAGCAGGAAAAAGCAAATAAACTAGCATGGATTTTACAGTGAAAGAGTATGAGCACCGACATTTAGTAATGAGTGTGTGTGAACATAAATGTAATGTCGGTGGGAAATACGTACTCCCCAAGCTTAGGCTTTTGGCCTAAGTTGGTTCATTGCCAGGGATGGCCTGGCGGATACCCGTAGGTGTAGCTGGGGTCGTACTGTGATGTAGCGGCTATCGCCTCCTGAGCTGCAGCATGGCGTCGAGCTGCCTCCGCCCTCCTCTCGTAATCATCTTCCTCCTCTCTGGTAATAACATATCTTCCTTTTGTCTGAGAACCAAAGAAGGCAGGAGCAGGAAGAGTAATACAGACAACGTGCCGTTTGTTAAAGATTAGTCGATACTGGAGAGGTGATTCAGTCCTCTCGACAAACTGGTGGGAAACCATAGAATCAAAATCTAAATAAGTAGGGGGCAACTCCATATCACCCTCACGAATGTCTATCTCAAGAAAATTAGCTAAGCGGGTTGCATAAATTCCTCCAAAGAAGTCTCCGTTATATCTATTATGATGCAACCTACGAGCTACAATGGCTCCCATATGATAAGATTGGTCTCCTAACACAAAGACTCCGAGAATTCTAAGGTCAGGGACACACATGTGTCATTCTTCATACTTAGCATTTATGCACCTACCTATGTAGAGAGCAAAATAATGTATAGCATGAAAGTGAATGCTCCCTATAGTGGCTTGCATTATATCTCTAGATTCCCCCACAGTTATACTAGCAAGAAAGTCTCTAAATTCAAATTTACGGGGATCAACGGTACTACCCCAATGTGGGAGTTTGCAAGCAGAAGTAAAGTCCTCTAAGTCCATGGTATATGATTTGTCATAAAGATCAAACATGACTGAAGGAGAATTACGCAAAGATGAAAATTCAAACCTCCTCACAAATGAACTATTGAGATCATGATACTGTGGACATTTGTCTGCCTCGAAGTCCACAAGACCGGCGTTATGCAAATATGCGTTAAATTCTTCTTTGATTCCCGCTCGATCCATAAATTTTTCCGAAGGCCATTCACAGGGCCTCACGGAGGCGCCCTTGGGGCTCCTCATCGGCATCGCGCATCGCAAGCCTAGGGCCTTGCTTCCTTGAAGAACCACCTTGGAACATCTTCCTAAATATATTGTTTTCTCTGGAAAAAAAATTCTGAAATTTTTAGTAACTTCAAACAAAAGTGAACCAACTTCAATAAAATTGATAGCAACTACTCCTACAAGTGCCTAGAGCCTATATCATGCATTAGAACTACTTGGAACCACATAAATTTGACATGCAAGCTCAAGAACATGGTCACCTATGCAGCACAAATTTGCAATGAATAAAGCACTAGAACAAAAACTAATTGGACCAATGGAGGAGTCACATACCAAGGAACAATCTCCCCAAGCAGTTTTGTGAGAGGTGCTTTGAGCAAGGAGATCAAAAATCACAGCAACGTGGGCTGGAACTCGTGTTTGAGCCAGATATTCAAGTCTGTGGGAGGAAGAAGAAGAGGATGGGTGCAGGAATAAGTGGAGGAGGGCCACCATGGGCCCACGAGGCAGGGGCGCGCCCTGCATCCTCGTGGCCAGGTGGCAGCTCCCCCCATGGTAATTTTTGCACCATAAATCCTCAAATATTCCCGAAAAAATCATATTAAATTGGCATGGCATTTTGGGGACTTTTATTTTCGGGGTATTTTTATATTGCACAGATAAATCAGGAAATGCATGTAAAAATACTATTTTTACTTTATTTCAACTAAATAACAGAAAGTACAAAGAGGGTACAGAAGTTTGTGCTTCTAGTTTCATCCATCTCATGCTCATCAAAAAGAATCCACTAACAAGGTTGATCAAGTCTTCTTAACAAACTCATTCCGATTAACATGGAACCGGAGAAATTTCGAATAACACTATGTTACCTCAACGGGGATATGAACATCCCCAACAATAAGAATATCATACTTTTTCTTGACAGTAGGAAGAGGAAATTCAAAACCTCCAAATATAATCGATGGAATTTTTCCAATAGAATTGATGCTATAAACTTGAGGTTGTTTCCTCGAAAAGTGTACCGTATGCTCATTACCATTAACATGAAAAGTGACATTGCCTTTGTTGCAATCAATAACAGCCCGTGCAGTATTCAGAAAAGGTCTTCCAAGAATAATAGACATACTATCGTCCTTGGGAATATCAAGAATAACAAAGTCTGTTAAAATAGTAACGTTTGCAACCACAACAGGCACATCCTCACAAATACCGGCAATGTATAGCGATTGATTTATCAGCCATTTGCAAAGATATTTCAGTAGGTGTCAACTTATTCAAATCGAGTCTACGATATAAAGAGAGGCATAACACTAACACCGGCTCCAAGATCACATAAAGCAGTTTTAACATAATTTATTTTAATGGAGCATGGTATAGTGGGTACTCCTGGATCTCCAAGTTTCTTTGGTATTCCACCCTTAAAAGTGTAATTAGCAAGCATGGTGGAAATTTCATCTTCCGGTATCTTTCTCTTATTGGTAATGATATCCTTCATATACTTAGCATAAGGATTTGTTTTGAGCACATTAGTTAATTGCATACATAAAAGATAGGTCTAATCATTTCAGCAAAGCGCTCAAAATCCTCATCATCCTTTTTCTTGGATGGTTTGGGATGAAATGGCATGGGTTTCTGAACCCATGGTTCTCTTTCTTTACCATGTTTCCTAGCAACAAAGTCTCTCTTATCATAATGTTGATTCTTTTATTGTGGGTTATCAAGATCAACAGCAGGTTCAACTTCTACATCATTATCATTACTAGGTTGAGCATCATCATGAACATCATCATTAACATTTTCACTAGGTTCAGGTTCATTACCAGATTGTGTTTCAGCATCGGAAATAGATATATCATTTGGATTCTCGGATGGTTCAGCAATATCTAGAAGTTTGCAAAGTCCTATCATTTTTCTTTTTCTTCCTTTTAGAAGAACTAGGCACATCAGTATTATTTCTCTGAGAATCTTGCTCAATTCTCTTAGGGTGGCCTTCAGGATACTAAGGTTCCTGAGTCATTCTAATAGTTCTAGTAGCCACTCTAATAGCATAATCATTTTTCTTACTATTAATTTCATTGAGCAAATCATTTTGAGCCTTAAGTACTTGTTCTACTTGAGTGGTAACCATAGAAGCATGTTTGCTAATGAGTTTAAGTTCACCTCTAACATTAGCCATATAATCACCCAAGTGTTTAATCATATCGGAATCGTATTTCAATTTTCTACCAAAATAAGCATTAAAATTTTCTTGTTTGACAATAAAATTATCAAATTCATCCAAGCATTGTCTAGCAGACTTATAGTGAGGAATATCACCTTCATCAAATCTATAGAGAGAATTTACCTTTACTACCTGTGTCGGGTTATCGGGATCAGGAGGTTCTTCAATAGGTAATGGATCAAGATCATATGTTTCTTCAACAGGCGGTAGATTAAGACCATGTATTTCTTCAATAGGAGGTAAATTCTTAACATCTTCGGCTTTAATACCTTTTTCTTTCATAGATTTCTTTGCCTCTTGCATATCTTCAGGACTGAGAAATAGAACACCTCTCTTCTTCGGAGTTGGTTTAGGCATAGGCTCAGTAATTGGCTCAGGAGCTGGCTCGGGAAGTGTCCAATTATTTTCATTTGTCAACATATTATTCAATAGAATTTCAGCTTTATCTGGTATTCTTTCCCTGAAAAGAGAACCAGCACAACTATCCAGGTAATCTTTGGAAGCATCGGTTAGTCCATTATAAAAGATATCAAGTATTTCATTTTTCTTAAGAGGATGATCAGGCAAAGCATTAAGTAACTTAAGAAGCCTCCCCCAAGCTTGTGGGAGACTCTCTTCTTCAATTTGCACAAAGTTGTATATTTCCTTTAAAGCGACTTGTTTCTTATGAGCAGGGAAATATATCCTGGGGACTACGCACACAACCAGGATCAAGAGAATTAAACCATATCTTAGCATCACCCTTTAATGAGAACGGAAATATTTTAAGGATATAAAATTAGCGAGATCTCTCATCATTAGTGAACAGGGTGGCTATATCATTTAATTTAGTAAGATGTGCCACAACAGTTTCAGATTCATAGCCATGAAAAGGATCAGATTCAACCAAAGTAATTATATCAAGATCAACAGAGAATTCATAATCCTTATCAGGAACACAAATAGGTGAAGTAGCAAAAGCAGGGTCAGGTTTCATTCTGTCCCTAAGAGATTCTTTACTCCATTTAACTAATAGCCTCTTAAGTTCGTTTCTATCTTTGCAGGCAAAAATAGCTGCAGAAGATTCCATATCAAAAACATAACACTTAGGAATAACAGGCATATCTTCATCATCAATTTCATCAACATTATCAGTTTCAATAATTTCTTTCTCTCTAGCCAGAGAAATTTGTTCATCAAGAAATTCACCAAGGGGCACAGTAGTATCAAACATAGAAGTAGTTTCATCATAAGTATCATGCATAGCAGAAGTGGCATCATCAATAAAATGCGACATATCAGAACGAATAGCAGAAGCAGGTTTAGGTGTCGCAAGCTTACTCATAACAGAAGGTGAATCAAGTGCGGAGCTAGATGGCAGTTCCTTACCTCCCCTCGTAGTTGAGGGATAAATTTTTGTCTTAGCGTCTTTCAAATTCTTCATAGTGTCCATAAGATAGAAATCCCAAGTGACTCAAAGAATAGAGCTATGCTCCCCGGAAACGGCGCCAAAAATTTGGTCTTGATAACCCACAAGTGTAGGGGATCGCAACAGCTTTCGAGCGTAGAGTATTCAACCCAAATTTATTGATTCGACACAAGGGGAGCCAAAGAATATTCTCAACTATTAGCAACTGAGTTGTCAATTCAGCCACACCTGGATAACTTAATATCTGCAGCAAGGTATTTAGTAGCAAAGTAGTATGATAGTAGTGGTAACGGTAACAAAAGAGTAATGAAAGCAAAAGTAATATTTTTGGTGTTTTGTAATGA
Organism: Aegilops bicornis; assembly: GCA_021605145.1. Classification (NCBI taxonomy): domain Eukaryota; kingdom Viridiplantae; phylum Streptophyta; class Magnoliopsida; order Poales; family Poaceae; genus Aegilops; species Aegilops bicornis. The sequence continues at coordinate 228,574,547 of CM038675.1, forward strand.
TTGTAACAGTAGCAATGGGAAAGTAAATAAACGAAGAACAATACGTGGAAAGCTCGTAGGCATTGGATCGGTGATGGATAATTATGCCGGATGCGGTTCATCATGTAACAGTCATAACATTGGGTGACACAGAACTAGCTCCAATTCATCAATGTAATGTAGGCATGTATTCCGAATATAATCATACGTGCTTATGGAAAAGAGCTTGCATGACATCTTTTGTCCTACCCTCCCGTGGCAGCGGGGTCCTAATGGAAACTAAGGGATATTAAGGCCTCCTTTTAATAGAGAACCGGAACAAAGCATTAGCACATAGTGAATACATGAACTCCTCAATCTATGGTCATCACCGAGAAGTATCCCGATTATGGTCACTTCGGGGTTGTCGGATCATAACACATAATAGGTGACTATAGACTTGCAAGATAGGATCAAGAACACACATATATTCATGAAAACATAATAGGTTCAGATCTGAAATCATGGCACTCGGGCCCTAGTGACAAGCATTAAGCATAGCAAAGTCATAGCAACATCAATCTCGTAACATAGTGGATACTAGGGATCAAACCCTAACAAAACTAACTCGATTACATGATAGATCTCATCCAACCCATCACCGTCCAGCAAGCCTACGATGGAATTACTCACGCACGGCGGTGAGCATCATGAAATTGGTGATGGAGGATGGTTGATGATGACGAGGCGACGAATCCCCCTCTCTGGAGCCTCGAACGGACTCCAGATCAGCCCTCCCGAGAGGTTTTAGGGCTTGGCGGCGGCTCTGTATCATAAAACGCGATGATTTCTTCTCTTTGATTTTTTTTCTCTCCGAAAGCAAATATATAGAGTTGGAGTTGGCGTTTGAGGGTCTCTGTGGGGCCCACGAGGTAGGGGGGCGCCTGGAGGGGGGAGGCGCCCCACCTCGTGGACATGGTGCGGGCCCCTGGTCTTCATCTTTGGCGAGGATTTTTATTATTTTTCTAAGATGTTCCGTGGAGTTCGTGTCATTCCGAGAACTTTTGTTTTACGCACATAAAACAACATCATGGCAATTCTGCTGAAAACAGCGTCAGTCCGGGTTAGTTCCATTCAAATCATACAAGTTAGAGTCCAAAACAAGGGCAAAAGTGTTTGGAAAAGTAGATACGACAGAGATGTATCACAGCGCTGTCACCTCGGCGCACCGACGTACCACGTCACCTCGGCTGGACTGAGGGCTTCGTCATCACTTCATTAACCCACGCCGGGGACTTCGGCGTCACACTGCCGGCCTGCATCGGCCGTGCTATGTCGCCACTTCAGAGTGCCGAGCTCTTCGCTCCACCACATTGGGACCGGCTTGGGGGCTGGGACCTTGTCCCGCCGTAAGCTCGGGCCGTGCATCGACACCGAGCACATTAACCAGCTAAGTCGCTTTTATGCTCAGAATTTTCAACTTTAAATTTTGTTCGGTTCGACCAAAGCATTATAATTTTTTGGCAAAAAGTTGTATGTGAAAAACTTCCTTGTCAAAACTTTGTTTGTGACACACAAATTCAAATACCCCATTTACTTGGGGGCTTCCTTTATGAAGCCTTTCCTCTTGCATATGATTATACTTGTACGGCTTCGTTCCCTGTTCGTGTATTACGCCACAATATGCACCATGTTGACTTAAGTGTTCCGCAAGCTAGGTTGCCTTGCTCCTGTGATTACCCCTACGTTCCCGATTGTTCGGCCAGGGAGTAAATGGAGCACCTCTGCGATTGTCACGATCGGGTCATCCGAGCTCGGACCTCAGACTGAGTGAAGCCGAAAGCTAGCACTCTTATTGTTTTCAATCATGGTCGGCACACAATGGAACTCATGAGTACAAAAAATCTATTGCACAAGTCTCATAGTAACAATGAGCAACCGAAGAAAGGTATCGGTGGAGGTACTATTTTTTTGGAAGATGCTTCTTACACTTCGTTAGTAATATAGTATAAGTTCCCTAAGTGCGCTTTGTCTGTTACAGCCTTATGGCCTGATTGCCTGGTTATCAGAAACACCGTCGATATTCTCGACAGGTGGAGTACATAACACTTTTCGGCCCTTGACCGAAGAGGGAGAAGCCGACGGTTGGTTAAGATGCGTTTAAAGTTCGGATGAGCACAGATATGATATAAGTACTTCGGTACATACAATCGTTATACGTAAAATTCTTTTACCCAAGTCACTTGGGGGCTCTTAAAATTTACATGAGACGTTTTATAACAAGAGTTTCCTTCTTAGTCGTTCAAAAGTCTTTTTCTATCACTCCTTTTTTCGACGCGTGTGTGGTCAATAGCCGGGGAGCCTAATTTCTCTTTCAAAACCGCTAGAGTTTAGTTTGCTAAACGGGCCTAACGAGAGGTACTCTGCCTTCGGGATAGGAGGTTGAAGCCGTAGGCTGACCCGCTTTAAGTCTTGAGATAGGATGTGTCATGTTAAAGCACCCATGTATTAATTTTTTAAGGCCAATTTTCGGATTGGCACGTAACACATGATCTAGTTCGGACGTAAAGTTTTACTGAAGTTTTTGGTCTTCCAAGCCTATGGCACTTTTAAACTATTTGTGTGTTTCAAAGATAAGTCTTGCAAAGTGCAACGCCGACACCTTTAGAGATTCGCAAAAGATTCTCGGATATTGCTATATATGCATCGGTTTCAATTGTGACTTCGGTCAATAGTTGGGTTGCCCGGCTGGTGCTTGCCTCCTACGCTCCGCTTTATTCGGCTAGGTGTGCAAAGGGAGAACCACTGTGATTGTGCTTCCGGCTAGCATGGTTAAAGCACCTCAGTGGAGAAAGCCGAAAACTGACTGTCACAATAAGGGCAAACTGGTCAGCGATCCGATGACTGTGTTAAACTATAAGATCGATAGAGGTCACCCCATGTTAAATGACGGGCCATTCATAACATTGGCCGAAGTGTTTACGGCTTGACCTTGGCAGTCGCCGAACACTAACCGGGGGCTCATAGCTAGCTTCCCCAGTTTAAAGCTCCTATGACTAAGTGAAAGTTATAAAGCCTGCATATCTAATTGCCTCGTTTCCACTAACACAACAGCCTTCGAGCACCGAGACGTCGGCTAAGGGTTGTTTTGTTATTATGGAAACACCCTGTGTAGCATCTACAAGGGGGTGGAAGCCGATGATGGGCCACTTTCAACTGATAAACGGTCGCTGTCGGTGTCAAAACCGGCGGATCTCGGGTAGGGGGTCACGAACTGTGCGTCTAGGCGGATGGTAACAGGAGACAAGGGACACGATGTTTTTACCCAGGTTCGGGCCCTCTCGATGGAGGTAAATACCTACTCCTGCTTGATTTATATTGATGATATGGGTAGTACAAGAGTAGATCTACCATGAGATCAGAGAGGCTAAACCCTAGAAGCTAGCCTATGGTATGATTGTTTTTCGTCCTACGGACAAAAACCCTCCGGCTTATATAGACACCGGATAGGATTAGGGTTACACAGAGTCGGTTACAATGGTAGGAGATCTACATATCCGTATCGCCAAGCTTGCCTTCCACGCCAAGGAAAGTCCCATCCGGACATGGGACGAAGTCTTCAATCTTGTATCTTCATAGTCTAGGAGTCCAGCCAAAGATGATAGTTCGGCTATCCGGACACCCCTAGTCCAGACTCCTCAAGAGTCTCGAACCAGGCTTCAATGATGATGAGTCCGGCGCGCATATTGTCTTCGCATTGCAAGGCGGGTTCCTCCTCCGAATACTTCATGGAAGGTTTTGAACACAAGGATAGTGTCCGCTCGCAAAACAAGTTCCACATACTACCGTAGAGAGAATAACTTTTGCACAGATCTGCCGACGTATTCCGCAGTCAAGTGACATCACACCACGGCCAAGCCTTTATTCAAATCGCTTTTTACGCTCCACCTTAGCGCGTTTAGCGAGGCGGTTTCCTTGGCACGTCTTATCAAAGCATAGATCGTGCCCCCTTATTCCGGGATTCTCATCAATACGGACGTGGGTAACCCATCCGCGCCATTTATTGCGGCGCTTGGGAGATAAGCGAGTTTTACTAGGCTGGTGGGGGACGCATAGCTTCGTCCGTCCATATAAGGGGATAAGGATCCACCTTTTCACCTACGCCTTCTTCCTCCTTTGCTCATCCATTTCACAAGACTCGAGCTCCAAATACTAAGTCCGCACATCCCACCTCAACCTTCTCCAACTATGTCCGGAGCGGGAGGCAGGTGGATGGCCTCCTCCGTCACGGAGGGGCACATCACAAAGTTGCGGGAGGCCGGATACTTGTCCGGCGACATCGCGTGTCGGCTCCCCAACAAGGGGCAGCTCGTCCCACTCCTAGGCCCCATGAGAGGGTGGTGTTCCTCACCCACTTCCTCCACGGACTGGGTTTTCCACTTCACCCATTTGTCCGGGGGCTCATGTTCTACTATGGCCTGGATTTCCATGATCTGGCCCAAACTTCATCCTCAATATCTCGACGCTTATCGTCAATGCGAGGCTTTCTCTCGCATCCAACCCCACTTCGGTTTATGGTTGAAGACCTTTAGCATCAAGTCAAGATAGTGGGCGGCCGACAGCGGAGTGCGGAGGCGCCATGGCGGGCGTGATGCCCAATGTTCTATGGCTCGAGGGTTCCTTCGTGGAGACAAGAAGGGGTGGCAATCGGGTGGTTCTACATCACCGAGCCGCTGCGACTCAAATGGGCGGCGACCCCAAATTCAGATCTGGCTCCCCACACGGCTCACATCATGGAAAGAGACGGGCCTGATGGGGTGATTCGAAGAGCTGACCGGACTCCAAACCTGTGGTCCAAAACCCGGTGGACAAGAAGCTCAAGCTTGTCAACGTAGTGCAAGTTATGCTCATCCGCCGGATTCTCCCGCCAAAGAACGGGCCTTCAATTTGTGGGAGTTTGATCCGCACAACACCAGACCTTGAACCAGCTCTTCAAACTACGCACGAAGATGCCCGGAAGGTGCCGCTCAAGGGCGCCGGCTCGCATCCGCCATCAAGATCGCGGATTCAGCTCGCAGCATCAAGCCAGCGAGGTAAGTTATTTTACCCTTTACGGGACTCTTTTTTCATAGATTGACTCTATGTGGGATCTAAAACTCCCTAACCTTTGTGACAGACTGGCTAAAAGACGTCCCGGACAGATTAACTGTCCGGCTCCTTTGCCGAAGACCCAGCCGGACGCCCGATTGACGGGATCGCTGGCTCCGCACCTCACGTGGTGACGGAGAAGAAAGCTAAGAAGGAGGCCACGGGAACTCGAAGGAGCTCCCGCGCCAAGTGCTGTCAGATTATGAAGGTAATCCTCTCCTGAGAACGAGGAGGAGGAAAAAGAAGCCTTTCCCCCAGCGGGGGAAGAGAGGAAAAGGAAGGCCGCCCCAACTGGGGAGGCTGGAGGGTCCAAGAAGGGAAGGACCCTTCCTCCGGACTTCTCCACCAACGCCAACAACGACGAGGAGGAGTGGCCAACAAGGGCTAAGCCCCTGGCGAGACCGTAAGTGTCCGGATACCCATGGCTTTTTCATTGCATAGTGTTCTCTAATGCCGAACAATTATGCAGCCCGCCCAAGGACGAGTTCGCCGCTTCGTCGAGTGGGTCCCTGAGTTTGCCGGAAATGGAGAGTACTTCACTTCCGGCCGCCTCCTCGCCTCACGCTGCGGAGGACGCCGAGGTGGGGCCCCAAGGGGGGCCTGGTCAAGAGGAGGTGGCGCAGGAGGCGCCGCAAGGCAACCTCCCGGATTCCAGGCGCGAGGGGAGCGAGATCCCCAGGGGCTCTAAGCCCGACCCTCGTCCGGACTCCATACCGGAACCTTCAGCGGTTCTGAAGTCCGGCAAGCGGCCCCTTCGTAGGAAGGGTAAGACGCCGGTGTCCTCCGTCGAACCGGAGGCACCGGATAGCTTACTGGAGGCGCTTAACAGCGCTTCCATCAAAGAGGAGCACCGCACTATTATGAGTGTGGTGATCCAGAAAGTTCAGTCCGCCAAGAGCGGGCTGACTGAAGCTTGTACCAGCCTTGTAACAGGCTTTGAGGTAAGTTTAGAATATGTAAAAATATTACCGCACAGACAGTAGCCCCTGATGCTTAGTTCGGTGTTCGGAAAGAAAAGCCGGATTGGGGATCTAAAAAGATATACGCAGGAGTCTAACATAAGTATGTCAATATGGGAATGCAGGTTGCGCTTGCCGACCGGCCAAGACCGATCATGGAGGTCAATGCATTGAAGCAGAGCCTCGAGCGGTCCAAGAACGAGCTCGGCCTTGCCAAGAAGCAGCTCGAGGACAAGGAAGGTAAGTAATACCTTATTAAAGAAATACCTTATAGAAAGGATTTGGTTGCAAAAAATAACAGGAATAACATGGGTACTGCAGGGGCCACGAGCGAGGTGGCGACCTTGAAGGAGGCGGTGTCCGCGGCCGAAAACGAAGCGGCTGTGGAGCGCACCGAGCGAGAGAAGGGGGAGGCGCAGTTGGTGGAGGTGCGGCAAGAGCTCCAGGCGCTCGTGAAAAAACACGAGGGTTTGGAGCGTGACTCGAAGACCCGAGAGTCCGAGCTTGCTTGGGCTCTTGAGAGTGCCAAAGCTGCTAAGGCCGAGGCCCAAAAAGCCCTCCAGGGGATTGAGGAAATAAAGAATATCGCGGCGGGTAAGGCATTTTTTATGCAGAGCAAGAATGTGAAAGTGAATTACCTATTACTTACCCGGATTCGGAGCTCTCCAGGAGCATTCGCAGATCTGCCCCGTAGTGTGTCTGATGTCGCCCGCATTCTACCGCGCCAAGGAGGGGAGCTCGACGGAGAAGGTGTTCTCGCTCTCAAGATAGCCGAGGCCGGACATCCGGTGCCCCTAAGCGACCAGCTGAAGCAGCTGGTCGAGCTCCACAAGGTCGCCGAACAGGCCATGAGGGGCCTCATAGTTCGGCTGTGGCCATTGGAAGCCATGCCTGGGAGCTACTTTGGGCTAGTGCGGCGGCTGGACGCCTTTGTCCATGGATTGAAGTCATCAAGCGCTCCGTCTGCATTGAAGGTGCCCGCTGGCCCTTGCCCGTGCTAAAGTGCACCGTGCAAGCTAGATGCGGAGAAGCTTGTGACGGACGGCCACCGAAGGGCAAGGAGCATCGCACGCCCGAAATGTACTATGAGGGCCTCTCAAGGGTGCCCGCCAGATAGCGGATGAGTGCTCCAAAGATGTAATTTTTAATAGACTCGCATTTGTTATCCTCAGACGCTGAAAACTTGTTCATATGCGCTAAGCAACGCTTATTAATTTAAAATATTACCTTCAGGCGGCCGTTTATCAAATTTGAGAGATGGCAAGTCGCTATTTCAGCTTCCATGCCACGAAAGTCTTTGGGGTGTTCGGATAAACTTGAGCGCTCTTGCTCCCATTCTTGGGTCCATCGAGGAGGCGCCAACGAACGAACAAGGCAACCAGACTTATAATGCTTGAACACTCTCACTTAGCCATAGAATTCTATAATTTTAAATTTCGGCGAAGCCCCTAATATTCGGAAGACCGAGTTCGGGGCGCTATCCACGCCTTGGCCGGACAATGCCGGCTCCTCGCTCTAAGCGGCATAAGTCTTTAGGGACCTGAAAAAACCTCTCGAACGGCGACCGGCTCTCGCCCTATCATGACGGTCAGTTTTAGCTTTCTCCACTGAGGTGCTCAACCCAGCTCAACCGGGGCACAATCACAGTGGTTCTCCTAGTGCTACCTTAGCCGATATAACGAAACGTAAGGTACCATAACATAGGGGCCGGGCAAACCCAACTATTGACCCAAGACATGATTCGGAGCCGATGCATATAATGCTATAAGTTCGGGGTGCCGCACTTGTGAAAGTGTTCGGACTTATCACACCATACTTTTGGGGTACTTAAGCCCTCGGTGTATTGGCCGCACCAAAGTGTACGGGTGCAACATGTCATGAAATGAACATATATATAGATAAAGAAAGGAGTGCAATAATAGGCAAAAGCTATGCATTGTTTATTCAAAAGGTACTACAATGGAAGCGAGCGATACAAATAGTGCGATAAGCAAGGGATGGGACTATTTAACATGTCCTTCTCCGAGGGTAAGCTGCGGATGGTATGTAAAACAGGTATAATGCTCGTAATAGAGACCACTGAACACTGACGTAGCTCGCTTCCTCGGCTGTTGCATCGTGAGTTCGGGCGATTCTAGTGCCGGACAGGACTTCTGGAAAACGGAGTCCTGAAAGTAAGAAAAAACAAGAAAGAAAAAGAATGACACAATTGGGAGCCCTGGTGCGGTTGAGCTGCATTCTGGGCGTGCAGTGGTCGTGCCCCTCCCCTTATGCCCATGGTATCTCCAGAGCGTAGTTATGTACGCCAGTAATCGGCTTCGCAGCCATGAGGGCTAGGGTTGGGGCCGGACTGCTACGCGTGCTTGAATCGTGCCAGGTGGTCTTGTTGTAGGTTACTCCGGGCGCGCTTGATAGTGTCCGGACGCTTAGTGGCCGGACTCGAGAATTGCCGTGAGAGGCTGTCAGTGCACCTCCGCCGCGAGGGTTGGCCAGGTGCTCCTCCGCTCGGAGAGAGCGTTCGGTGTTTCCATTGACCGTGATTACTCCTCAAGGGCCTGGCATCTTGAGCTTGAGGTATGCGTACTGCGGCACCGCATTGAACTTTGCAAATGCGGTTTGTCCAAGCAAAGGCGTGATAGCCGCCATGAACGGGACTATGTCGAAGATTAACTCTTCGCCGGAAGTTATCCGGGATCCGAAGACCACTTCGAGTGTAACTCAGCCTCGCATAATTGGCCTCTACACCCGGTATGACGCCTTTAAAGGTCGTCTTTGTAGGTTTAATCCTTGAGGGGTCTATGCCCATTTTGCGCACTGTATCCTGATAAAGCAGGTTCAGGCTGCTACCGCCGTCCATCAGGACTCTTGTCGTGGAATTGTCACGGCAGATGTCCTCGTAAAAGGACTTAGTCGCAGGGCCATCGTACGGGTTAACTTAGAGGGGTTAAAGCGGACACAAAGACACGGGAGTTATACTAGTTCGGCCCCTTCGATGAAGGTAAAGCCTACGTCTAGTTGTGATGGGATTGATGTGATTTCGGCGACTAGGGAGCAATAGCTTCGCTAAGCCTCGAATTGTCCGTCTCTAAACCGCCGGGTCGTCCCCTTATATACACGGCCGACGCCTCGGCCGTTCACAGAGTCCCGATCCGGCTCATACAAGTGTCCGCTCGGTCTCTTCTCTCTTATCTTACAAAGACAAGTTACAAGACTTAAGGCGGTTTACATAAATGGATCCTAATCCGCCTTCGGGCTCTGGGCCTCCTTCAGGCCACGATCATGGATTTAGGGTAACCCGCCCTTGAGGCGGTTTACACTCAGAGTTATATCCCCAACATTAGGCCCCAGATTGACTTGAACCGTTCATGTTAATCTTCAACATCTTCGTGAAACTCGAATCTCCCTTCATATTTCAGAAACCGCCATCCGCTTGAACCGCCGTGATGTCATCCTCCGACCACCGCGAACGGGCACCTTTGACGTCATCTTTAATAAAGAAATCCGAACAAAGAAGATTCCCTTCATTTAATACTATCCCGGAAATCGAGGCGACCGCTGCGCCGTCCGCCGCTTTTGACTCCTCGATTCTCGCGCTTGTTAATTGCCCTGTTTCCTTATAAATAAACCGGCAGGCCCTTTCTCTTCTTCTTCCGCACTTCTTCTTCCTCGCGATGCTCCCGCTCTGAAGCTCCGCCGTCGCCTCCGACCTTCGAACGTCCCGTCAGTGCCAGGCCGCTGCATCAACCTGACCGGACCAGAAACTCTTGGCGCTCCTCCGCATTACAAGATCGGGTAAGGCCCTTTTTTGAACCCTAGATCCGCATCTCAAGATCCTCGCTCATCTCGTAGTTCATAGGTGCTCATCTTAGTTTCTTCATACCTGCCTCGCCATGGCCGTATGATTCAACCGTAGTATACATCCTATGCGGCGATCGCCCGCCATCAGTTTAACTCCTTGTGCATCTTTCATTTTGCTCAAATCTTCTTGTTTAGGACGCACGAACCTTCCTGCCCTTTATGAGGCTTGCATAGGTCGCAGAAATTTTTCTTACTGAATCTTCGGTAGATCTAAATTACTTCCATTCGCATGTGAAATCTGTTTCTGTCCACACTTAGTAGATTTTTCAGTTCTGTCTCTTTTGGCGGTTTGACTTTTGATAGCTAATCCGTCACTCCATTAGTCCTCAGTTAAACCGGAATTGGAAACTGGTTGCCGAATCGCCGGTTTAACATTGTATAATGTGCCTGAACCGTTTAACGGTGAACCGTTTTTCCCCTTTCCTCTTGCAGTTTAGTCTTCCGGTATGGCCAAACAATTCTCAGCTTGCAATTGGGTTCGGTCTAAGATCACTGAGACGCAACTCAACGGATACGTCACCACCGGCGCTTTAGCTTCTAAAAAGTCCTCCACTGGCGGGTTCCGGATGCCGAATGCCCTCCCAATCCGCAAGAGGGAGAAGTAATTGTGTTTATGCAGCACTTAGACCGGGGATTCTGCCCGCCCGGATCAAAATTCTTCCGGGATGTCCTTGCAAGCTTTCAACTCCATCCACAGGATATTGGTCCGAACTACGTGTGTCAAACATATGCAATTTCCAAGTTTTACGTGAAGTCTACCTTCAAGAAGAACCATCTGTGGAGCTGTTCCGGATTTCTTTCACGAACCGCCAGACATAATTTTCGGATGGCCCTAACACGGAGCTGGGCGGCTTTCAATCCGTAAAAGGAAGGAAGTAGATTTTCCTCACGCCAAACACCATAGCCATCCAAAGATTGGAACCAAACCTGGTTCTACCGCCGAATATCGCTGCTCGACAACGAGAATCCCTTGCCGGGTTACCGTCCTCACCGCTTAGCAACCATCATCCGTTGCCTTTTACGCTTGACCGCCATGAACGGAAGAATTTTGCGCCTCAAATCATTAAACTCCGGGCTCTAATGGCCAATGGACTAACCGGTGTGGACCTTGTGCGATGCTGGATTTCTTGGGGCATCTTGCCATTAAGCCGCCGGCCCGGATTGATGCATGAATACACTGGCAGCCTCCAAGACCCTCAGAGACGTCACGAGCTACCAATAACTGAGCTTGAAGTCACAGAAGCAGTAAAGAGGCTGCTTGATGAACCGATCTCTGTCTGCTGAGCCAAACCGGGTTGGCTCCATTCATGTTGCCAACAAACCGCCTCATGTAAGGCTCTGCCCACCGCTTTTCTGACATTTAATGCCTTGTTGATATATATTAATCCTTGTTACCTCTCAGGCCAACAGCTCCTTCTGGAAGCGGACCAAACCGGCCCGAGCTCCGCGTGTAAAATCCAAGACCACCAAGAAGGCTAGCAAGAGGAAAACTGCCGAGTCTTCTGATCCGCCGGAAGACGAAGATTCAGAAGCTGAGGTAAAGCTTGATATCCTCACTAGGGAGTCGCCGTAAACCGGCTCTCCTCTTTGTGTTTCTTCTTGCTTGTAGCTTGCTCCTTTTTATTCTTCCTTTTACTGACAATTTTAACTCCTGTGATGATCTTGAAGCTACCATGCCGACCATGTTGAGGTAATCTTTCTTTCTTCCGAATCCGACCTCGTGCGGTTAAGAGAATTCACGCACAGTCCGGAAAGTGAAAAATCTCATTCCTATGCTCATTTGAATCGAACCTTTCCTTGAAGACACAGCAGGCTGAAGAGCGCCATACAACCCGCGCGATGGCCAACAGATTACCTCGCCCGGTTTACGGATACACCAACCCGGAAGCGTCGTCCAGAGGTGATTTGTTCTCTGAAAAGCGTTATCCCTTAAAAGGTTTCTTCCGATGTCCTCTCAATCCGTCTGACCCGAATTATCAGGCCTCTTCCAACTCCTCTGGCGGTTCATCAACCACGCAACTGCCTCCGCTTAAAGTTGCTGCAGGGTAAGCATCATACTTCTGTCCCGCCAATTCGGCTTATATTTGCGTTGGTCGGTTTATCTTATTCTAATTCTGAACACTGCAGCACCAAGGCTCGCTTGAGTAAAAAAGCGAAAACCCTTGACCCCACTGCGGATGTTGATCCGGAAAAGACCCCAGAGCAGCATGGCGAAAATCCTGAGGTCGCTAAAAATAGCTCTGGCGAGTTGTACCAAGATGACATTGCTGATCCGCCGTAAACTGAACCGGAGGCCCAAGTGGAAACCTCGCATCCTGCTCCACCGAGTCCGGCCACAGAGCGGGTCGTAACTGTTGAACCGCCGAGCCCAAAGAAGACCGCCAATCCGACCAGCCCGGTCAAAAATGATGATGTTATTGTGACGGGCACTGGCTACACCACTCCTAGCCAACCGGTCGCTTTAGCAAAACACAGCGCCAAGGAAGAGTCTACTACTCTGAGCAAAGATAAGGGGAAAACTGATCTGTCGCCTTATGACAACCTCTCTGCCCAAGAACTTCACTCCGGCTTTCTGAACCGGCTCTACACAAGCCGTGACTTTGAAGCCGGTCTGGTAAATCGCATGAAGGACCGCTATGAGGTAAGGAGTTATGCCTTTTTTGTATTTTTGCTGTATAGTAGCCCCCAAGGGTCGGTTTAACTGTGCATAGTTAAACCGACACTTAACTTTGCATAGAAAACATACGCCTTAAACTGCAAGATCAGAGCCCCCAAGGGTCGGTTCAACTTAGCATAGTTAAACCGGGACTTAATTTCTGTATCCCCATAGCAAACCGAGATCAACTAGCCATTAGCCCCAAGTGCCAAGTTGAATATTTGTATTGAGCTTGGGACTTTATAATGAAACAACTAACGTGCTCCCTTTGTTATCAGAATGAGATATACCAGCAAACCGTGCAACTCAAGGACCTTCGAGCCAATCTGGAAACTCAACAAGCAGAAACCACCAAGGCCAAGGATGAATTGAAAACTGCCTTGGCCACTATGGAACAGCTGAAGGAGTGGTATCAATCCGAGCGGGCCAACTGGGACACCGAGAAGGCCGGTTTGAAAAAACGGGCGGAAGATGCTGAATCAGCTCTTAAACCGGTGACTGAAGAGCTTACCAGACTAAAGCGCCAAGTTCATGCCATGACCTCTGCCATCTTTGGTAAGAAAATTTTGCACTGATTACCTCTGTTTTGATTTTTCCGCCGGTTTAACCTGAGCTGTCTGAAACCGGTGCAGGCAAGCGTATTGCTCATCTGGGCTCTGATGTGCGGAAGAAACTCAAGGCCGCTTACACGCTGATTGAGCAGTTGTATACCGGCGCCCAATGAAGTCATATGTGCCACGTCGCATTTACGACAACACAGCTCCATCCTTGATCAAAGATACCTGGACCGGCTGTCCATGGTTCCGGGGCAACTTGAAGAGTTGAAACGATCCGCCCGGGCTGGCACTCTCATCGTTTCTAACTCGCGCCAAAGGCGTGGATAGCTGATCTTGATCCGGCTGACATAGCCAAGGGTTTCCCCAACGCTCAAGAGAACGGTGAAGCCTTTGATAATGACGCCCTGAAACAAATAACAAAGGAGATGCGTTCATTGGCGAGCCAAGCGGCAGCGAAGCCAACTGGCGGTTCACCGCTCTTTTATGATGCAAACAACAAGCGGGTGGAGTTTGTCATTCCGGAAGTCTGAGCCTTGTCCCTCAATCCGTAAGCACACTTATGCCCCGACGTTGATCCGGCTGAGCTTATAAGTGAAGAGGCTGTCTTCGTGCCTTAACCCGGATTGACTGGTCTACCAATGACTTCTGGGCTTTGGGTGATGAAGAGGAAGAAGTTGAACCGACGCCAGGCGCCCCCTCTTCCTCAAGTCAACCCGGCGAAGAAGCTTAATCCGTCAAGCCGGGTGATGCATCAGAAACTGCTAGTCATAACGCCATGCGAAACACCGGGCCTTGGAAGGCTTTGTAATAGAATAGCCAAAGCACTTTGTTTTTGAACATGCTTTTATGCTCTCGGCCCAGAACCTTCACAGCAGAGGTGCTGATACTTTGGTTTGAAACTTTCAATGCATTTTGCCTGCAATCACAAATTCTTAAACCGCCACGGCGGCTTGTGTCGCCAGCCGGCTTGTGATGCCGATATATTTATATAAGAAAATATTTATGTATATGCTCAAACCTTTGTGATACAAAAAATACACCTTGTTGTCCGGGCATGCAATTGGCTTAGCCAATCTTGAGGCGGAGGGTGTATAAACCATTACCGTCAAAGGAGAAAACAACTCCTGTGTTTATAATGCCGGTTTACCGTGTAAACCGTGTTGGGTCATGACAAGCCCCCTGTTACTCCATAATGGGATGTTAACAGAAAAAATCAAACCGAAACAAATATCTCCGGATTAAAAATAGACCAAATTCCATTAATTGACAGATTGAACCGGTTTAAAGAGGTCATCGGTTTAAAAAGGCCAATAAAAATCAAATAACAGTTATGAAATCAATATGAAAGCAAAGGCAATTATAAAACCGTTTGCAAGAAGAGGCTTTCTTGAGCTCGATCGGATGGTGTTACCATGGTCGGACAGACCAAGCTCCCCATAAGGTGTAGCGATGGTTCAAGTCAGCCAGTGCCCCAACTGAAACCGTGGCATTATGCCGATCAAGTGGCATGGCAATGGTTCGGGTTCGACCAAGCCCCAAGTGATTCTATGGCCTTAGGCCGACCAAGAGGCGGATTGGTTCAGATGTGACCATGTCCCCAAGGGATCTGGTGGCTTCGCCCATCAAAGGTGTTGCATTGGTTCGGACACGACCAAGCCCCCAAGTGACATAAAAACTTCAAAAGCAAGATCAAGGGCTAAACCGGAGGCTGCTTTGCGACAACAACTCCATGTACCCAAACCGGACTTTTTTACGTAAGCGGATACCCCGCTTTAGCCGAGGCTCGGTTTATTGCTTTTATCCATAATATATACATTGTCTTAATATGTACATAAGTGGAGCCGATGGCTCGTATAATAAGGCGAAGATGAGCTATGTTCCACGGCTCGTTGGTCTCCTCTTCTGACGTGCGTGAGTCTTTTCGCTCTCGAACATCAATCAGATAGTATGACCCGTTGTGCAGATTCTTGCTGACCACAAAGGGCCCTTCCCAAGGCGGGGATAGCTTGTGCATATCTGTCTGGTCTTGAATGAGCCGAAGCACCAAGTCTCCTTCCTGAAAGGTTCTGGTTTTAACCCGCCGTTGTGATACCGACGAAGATCCTGCTGGTAAATCGCCGAACGAGCAGCCGCCATATCTCGCTCTTCATCCAGTCGGTCCAAAGCGTCCTGCCGTGCTGCCTCGCTATCGGCCTCAACATAGGCTGCCACGCGAGGCGAGTCATGACGGATATCGCAGGGAAGGACCGCCTCCGCTCCATAGACCATAAAGAACGGTGTGTATCCAGTGGATCTGTTAGGGGTAGTATTGATACTCCATATCACAGATGGTAGCTCTTCTACCCAACAACCCGGCGTCCTCTGTACTGGGACCATAAGCCGGTGTTTGATACCTTTCTAGATCTCCTGATTAGCTCGCTCGCTTGACCATTGGACTGCGGGTGGGCCATCAAGAAACGCATCAAGCGGATGTGCTCTCGTTCACAAAACTCCTTCATGGCTCCCTTGGACAAATTGGTGCCATTGTCCGTGATGATACTGTGTGGAAACCCAAACCGGAAGATCACCCTTTTTATGAACTGAACTGTCGTGGCCGCATCACACTTGCTAACAGGCTCTGCCTCGACCCACTTTGTAAACTTGTCAACTGCGACCGGCAAGTGTGTTTTCTTGTCCTTGGACCTTTTAAAAGGCCCCACCATGTCCAGCCCCAAGTTGCAAACGGCCAAGTAATTGAATCATCCTCAATTCTGGGCCGGTATGTGAGCACGTCTAGAAAACTTCGCAACCATCACATCGCTCGACCAGTTCCTCCGCATCAGCATGGGCAGTCAACCAATAAAAACCATGGCGGAACGCTTTGGCCACCAAGGATTTTGAACCGGCGTGGTGACCACAGTCCCCTTCATGGATCTCACGCAATATCTGACGGCCTTCCTCAGGGGACACACAACGCTGAAACACCCCTGACACGCTGCAATGATGCAACTCGCCATTATATATGGTCATAGACTTAGACCGCCGAATTATCTGTCGGGCCAACGTCTCATCTTCTGGTAACTCGCCCCGGTTCATGTATGCCAAATAAGGGAGCGTCCAATCCGGAATGACATGCAAGGCTACCACCAACTGAGCCTCCGGATCAGGAATAGCCAAATCTACTTCATCAGGAAGCTTAACTGACGGATTGTGCAGTACGTCAAGGAAGACATTGGGCGGGACCGGTTTACGTTGAGAGCCCAGTCGGCTTAGAGCATCCGCCGCCGTTCTTCGACGATCCACATGGTCCACCTGATATCCTTTAAAGTGTCCTACAACAACATCCACCTCCCGACGGTACGCAGCCATGAGTGGATCTTTGGAATCCCAAGTACCTGATACTTGCTGGGCCACCAAGTCCGAGTCACCAAAGCATTTAACCCGGCTGAGATTCATCTCCTTAGCCATTCGGAGACCGTGGAGCAAAGCTTCATACTCAGCTGCATTGTTAGTACAAGGGAACATTAAGCGGAGAACGTAACAGAACTTGTCACCTCGCGGGGAAGTTAATACGACTCCAGCCCCCGAGCCCTCCAATTGCTGGACCCATCAAAGTGGATGGTCCAATAGGTATGATCCGGCTTTTCTTCAGCGCTTGCAACTCCGGCCCAATCATTAATGAAATCCACAAGTGCTCGAGATTTTACCGCCGTCCGAGGCACATACCTTAAACCGTATGCCCAAGTTCTATAGCCCACTTAGCAATCCGCGATCGCTTCCGGTTACGTATGATATCGCCCAAAGGAGCTGAATCGACCACCGTGATGGGGTGCCCTGAAAATATTGCTTGACTTCCGACTTGCCATAAAAACTCCATATACCGACTTACGCCAATGCGGATATCTTTGCTTAGACTCAATGAGGACCTCGCTGATGTAATAAACCGGCCGTTGAACCGGATACTCTTTCCCTGCCTCCTTCCGTTCCACCACAATGGCTACGCTGACTGCCCTGGCATTAGCAGCAACATATAACAGAAGCGGCTCCTTGTCAATGGGAGCGGCGAGAACAGGCGGGTTAGCCAACTGCGGCTTTAAGTCCTCCAATGCTTCATCGGTGGTGAACTCTGACAAACTGATCCGTCTTCTTCAAAGATTCGGTACAAAGGAATGGCCTTCTCTCCTAGGGCGGCCGATAAACCGCTTAGCGCGGCAATCCGACCCGCCAATCGCTGGACATCATTGATGCACTTTGGCTTAGCCAAGGAGGTGATAGCTGTAATTTTATCCGGATTAGCTTCAATCTTCACATTGGACACAAGAAAACCCAATAACTTGCCTGCCGGAACACCGAAGACACACTTAGCCGGGTTGAGCATCATCTTGTACACCCGCAAGTTGTCAAAAGTTTCCTTTAGATCCTCAACCAACGTTTCCTTCCTCCTTGACTTAACCACAATATCATCCACATAAGCATGGACATTACGGCCGATCTGTTCATGCAAGCAATTCTGTACGCAACGTTGATAAGTTGCTTGGGCGCTCTTGAGCCCAAAAGGCATAGATACATAGCGAAGGCTCCAAAAGGGGTGATAAACGCCGCCTTTCTCCTGGTCCTTAACCGCCATCTTAATCGATGATATCCGGAATATGCATCTAAAAAGCTCAAACGCTCACAACCCGCCAGAAGGCGTCAATAATCTGATCAATGCGGGGAGGCGAAAGGATCTGCTGGACAAGCCTTGTTAAGATCTGTAATCCACACACATGCGCCAAGTGCCATTCTTCTTAAGGACCAACACCGGATTAGCAAGCCACTCTGGATGGAAAACTTCAACGATAAACCCCGCCGCTAAGAGCCCGCAACCTCCTCCCCAATGGCCTTGCGCCTTTCTTCGTTAAACCAGTGAAGAAACTGCTTTACTGGTCTGTACTTGGGATCAACATTAAGAGTGTGCTCAGCGAGTTCCCTCGGTACACCTGGCATGTCAGAAGGTTTCCATGCAAAAATGTCCCGATTCTCACGGATGAACTCGATGAGCGCCGCTTTCCTATTTAGGATCCAAGTTAGCACCGATGGTGAACTGCTTGGACGAATCGCCGGGCACAAAATCAACAAGTTTAGTCTCACTACCGACTTAAACTTCAAATCCGGATCGTGCTCTGTAGTTGGCTTCTTCAACGGGTCATATCCGCCGGATCAACATTGTCTTTATAATACTTTAACTCTTCGGTGGCACAAACCGACTCTGCATAAGCCGCATCACCTTCCTCGCACTCCAACGCAATCCGGCGGCTCCCATGAACCGTTATCGTCCCCTTGTGACCCGGCATTTTCAGCTGCAAATAAACATAACAAGGACGTGCCATAAACTTAGCATAAGCCGGCCGCCCAAACAGGGCGTGGTAAGGGCTTTGGATTTTCACCACCTCAAACGTCAATGTTTCCGATCTGGAGTCATGTTCATCTCCAAAGGCTACCTCCTGAGCTATCTTACCGACCGGGTACGCTGACTTGCCAGGCACCACACCGTGAAACACGGTGCCGACGGCCCGAGATGCTTATCCACAACCCCATACGCCGGAAGGTCTCGTAGTACAGGATGTTGATGCTGCTCCCTCCATCCATAAGCACTTTGGTAAACTTGTATCCTCCCACCTGAGGTGCCACCACTAGGGCTAGCTGACCCGGATTGTAAACCCAGGGAGGATGATCCTCTCTGCTCCATACAATAGGCTGCTCTGACCAGCGCAGGTAATGCGGTGCGCCGGTTCAACAACACCGACCGCCCGCTTCAAGCTTTCGGTCTCGTCATCCCAAGCTGGTGGTAAAGACATGGTATCATCCACTGCTCAACCGCTGGATTACTTTGGTAACCCGACTGCTGCTGTTGTTGATTGTAACCCCCTTGGTTCTGATTGTTCTGATTGCTCTGATTGCCTTGCGGTGAGGTGGTCCCTTCGATCAAATGTGATCGGGCAGGAGGACCATGGGTTGAACTTCGGGCGATGGCTCCATCACAGTATCACGCCCCTTTAGTGCATGCTTCCGCTCCCTTTTGGGTATGTGGGTGCGTATATCATGTTCACCGTCCGCACTTGTGTGGGAAAGCCCTTCTGTCCTCTATTGTTCGGGCGGGGCTCTTCATCATCATCGCTATGCAGCCCCTTGTCATTGAGTTCGCACTTAACTTGCTCGGCTGCTTGAACACCCAACAATCCTGTTGGTGTGGTTGGCTGGTTTTCGGGGTGCCATGTATCCGCACAAGCGATCAAGTATTCGGTCCAAGTTGGACGGGCCCTGGGTATTTCTTTTGAATGGATTCTTCCGCTGACCGGGTTTAGAGCCTCTGAATCCGGCATTGACTGCCGTATCTTCATCATTATCGCCGTTAATGTGGCGCTTGTTCTTGTTGCGACGCGACCTGCCATTGTTGTCCTTGGTATCCGAACTACCAGGGTTTTTGGTCAAGTTGTTGCTTCGAGCTAGCCAGCTTTCCTCTCCCGCGCAAAAGCGGGTCATGAGTGTGGTGAGGGCTGCCATGGATTTTGGCTTTTCCTGTCCTAGGTGCCGGGCTAGCCACTCGTCGCGGATGTTATGTTTGAAGGCTGCTAGCGCCTCTGCATCCGGACGGTCGATTTATTTGATTTTTCTTGGTTAGGAACCGTGTCCAGAATTTTCTTGCCGATTCTTCCGCTGCTGAATTATATGGCTAAGGTCATCGGCGTCGGTGGTCGCACATATGTGCCCGGAAGTTATCAAGGAATGCGGCTTCCGTGTCCTCCCAACAACCAATTGATTCTGGCCGGCAAGTTTGTTGAGCCAATGCCGAGCTGGTCCTTTAAGCTTGAGTGGGAGGTATTTGATGGCATGTAGATCATCACCGCGGGCCATGTGGATATGGAGGAGATAGTCCTCGATCCAGACCGCAGGATCTGTGGTGCCATCGTATGATTCGATGTTTACGGGTTTGAAGCCCTCAGGGATTTGATGATCCATTACTTCATCTGTGAAGCATAGTGGGTGTGTGGCGCCTCTGTATTGGGCTATATCACGACGTAGCTCATATGAGCTTTGTCTACTGTGTTCGGCCCGGCCGGAGTTGCTGTATCCGGCGTGACGGTTATCATCACGTGTCGTGGGGCGCCCACACGATCCGTAGATCGATCTTGTATGCCTTGCCTTGTCCTCCAATATGTCTCGCAGGTCTGGCGCGTTTCCCTGTGTCTTGGTACTTTTCGAGCGACGCCAGAGTACGTCTTGAATGGAGGGTCTAGAGGCCTCTCTGTTGCGACCACGGGGTGGCCGGTCGGCCGCTTCATGCGCTGGTGATATAGGTTTGGGTGTTGCTTCCTCTAATTGGGGTAGCAGCCTGCGTTTGGGGTATTTTTTGGAGGGCCGTTTGAGTTCATACTCTTCGGCTGCAAGGACTTCAGTCCATCTGTCGCCTAGCAGTGTCTTGGTCAGCTCTAAGTCGTTGCTTTTTTCTTGAGGCTGCTTGCCGTGGCCATAAGCCTCGCTTGAAACGCCTCTGCTCGGCGGGATCCTCAGCACGACAAATTAAACGTCGTCGAGGCTTGCCTCATCTTCGGAGGGAGGCGCATAATTATCGCCCTCTACCTCTCTTTTCTGCCGACCTTGTCGTGTGGTCTTGCTTCTCCCTCCTCCCTACCGAGTCCCGTTGGAGGGGTCGTCTTCGGCACTATCCGGTGTTATTGTCTCCGTGCCGGAATCACCATTTTTGTGGCGGGATTTAGAACGGCGCCGCCGACGCCGGGCGTTTGGGTTGTTTCTTGGAGGGTCATCCTCCGCCGCCCGGCCGCCATTCCCATCGCTTTGGGATGTCCACCATGTATATGTCATATGACGAGGTGGCCTTCCAATGCCCTGTAGGCGCTGGGTCTTGGTCGTCTCCGGCATCGTCGTCCATACCGTCGATGTCTTCGGAGTCGAAGTCGAGCATGTCGGTTAAATCATCGACAGTGGCTACAAAGTGGGTGGTGGATGGGCGTTTAATTTCTTCATCGTCCGCATCCCAACCTTCCTGTCCGTAGTCCGGCCAGGGCTCTCCGGATAAAGAGAGAGACTTTAGTGAGTTCAGGATATCGCCAAAGGGCGAGTCTTTGAAAGATGTCCGCGGCGATGAACTCCATGACCGCGCCCAATCGGATTCGACAAGGTGGGGCGCGGAGGGTTCGAGTCCGGAGAGGAGTCCGCACCTTGGAGTCACGGTCTTCGCAGCGAGGGATTGTGTTCGGCTCAATCGTCGTAGATATTTCAGCCCCCGAGGTGGTGTCCAACCAACCATCCTCGATCGGCGAGATCTGCTCCGAATCAATGTGAGCGGACACTAGTGCGGCCTCCAGGACACTGTTCGGCGGCAAAGTTAGATCATGCCCATCGAGATAGTGTGGCGCGCTTGGCTGCGGCTTGAATCCGTCGAAGATCAAGTCTCCGCGGATGTCGGCCGTAGTTTAAACTTCCAAATCTGACTGATGGCGGGGCGTAGCTTTCGATCTGCTCCGGATGGCCTAGCGAATTGGCCCGCAGCAAAGCCGCCGAATCACGAAGATCTGTCCGGGAGAAAAGTCTCACCGGACTGCGTCGTGGCGATGATTGAAGGAGCCATCGGGCCTATCGGTGACGCATACGGAGGAACTCTCAATGAAAGCACCAATGTCGGTATCAAAACCGGCGGATCTCGGTAGGGGTTCCCGAACGTGCGTCTAGGCGGATGGTAACGGAGACAAGGGACACGATGTTTTTACCTGTGTTGGGCCCTCTCGATGGAGGTAATACCCTACTCCTTCTTGATTAATATTGATGATATGGGTAGTACAAGAGTAGATCTACCACGAGATCGGAGAGGCTAAACCCTAGAAGCTAGCCTATGGTATGATTGTTTTTCGTCCCACGGACTAAAACCCTCCGCTTATATAGACACCGGATAGGGTTAGGGTTACACGTAGTCGGTTACAATGGTAGGAGATCTACATATCCGTATCGCCAAGCTTGCTTTCCACGCCAAGGAAAGTCCCATCCGGACACGGGACGAAGTCTTCAATCTTGTATCTTCATAGTCTAGGAGTCCGGCCAAAGATGATAGTTCGGCTATCCGGACACCCCCTAGTCCAGGACTCCCTCAGTCGCAACGGAGTCAAAATAAACATATCATCGGTGTTTGTATTTAATATACGAGGGCTGCCTTCCGTAGTCATTGTTATAAAGCCATAAATATGCATCAATTTGACTTAAGATTTTGGTCAAGCTAGGTTGCACGCTCATGCTTACCCCTACGTGCCCGATTGTTCGGCTAGGCGGTAAAGGGAGCACCTCTGTGATTGTTACTACCGGGTCATCCGAGTTGGTACCTCAGACTGGGTGAAGCCGAAAGCTAGTGATCTTAAAGGATACTAGTGGACCCGTTGCACCAAATGGCGCAGAGACCTGATAATTCCATGTGCGCGATGAAAAGAAATCCATGATTTAGTTGATTTAGTTATGAATGAGCACATATGACAACAAATTTAATCTCCTTTAGTCAGGAAAAGCAATGACTTGTTTTCTACAATGAGATGTTTGTATATACAAATTTCAATTTGGTACCGTAGAGTCTCATTTGAAACAAAATCTATGTTTTAGTTGGTTTAGCTTTAGGGAAGCACATATGGCAACAAATCTAATCCCCTTTGATAGCAAAAAAGGTGATTTGTTGTCTACAATGAGATGTATATACACATTCTAATTTGGTAGCACAATATCCCATTCAAAATCATGCCACGATGAAAATATTTCCATTTTATAGTAACTTTGTGGTTCAGAAACTACACTCGGCAAGAATTTAGATCTTAGTTACATTGGAAACCATATGACCTTGGTTATTCTGTTTACAGAGACATAAATGGGGCAGGCAGCAAGGACTTTTAATAGAGTCGTCATCAGCTCTCACAACCTGGGTCACCGTGTGTTTTCCAAAAGTCCTTCTTGATGCTTCTGAACTTATTTTCTTAGCTGATCACCCTGTGTTTGAGTTTTTGCGTCACCTTCTCAATGCTGATAAAAGGTCCGTTTATAAGCTGATCTATGGGTTCAATACCCATCTGTTCACTTTTATAAGACGTTTTAGAAAGTTCAGACACCTCCAAAAATAGTTCAAAATCAGCTGTCTAAACTTCTTATAAAAAGGAACGGCAGGAGTACTGTAAATCAAGTCTTCAGAAGGTTGCAGAGCTCTACACTTCTCTGGAATAGCTGGAACAGAAAAGACTAAACCATACCATACTCAAGTTGACCAGTGCAAAGCTCGCTATAAAATAGAAACTTCGAAGACCATATCAGGTAATATGTTCATAGGATTTAGAAAACAATGTCCGAAAACAAAAATATTTCTCAGTATATACTAGGATATCATGCATGCAGCAATCATGTACATAGGTGTTCTCATCAATGAACTAACATCAAGCAGAAAAACTAAAAGGCGCCATTCTAGGAAAGTCTGTATATTCTACATGCATCGACCACCACAAAACTGAAAGGGAAAGCAATATTATTAATCAACAAAAAACAAAAATATTTTTTTTAGAATCCATGAGAATGAATGGAGTGGAAACAGAAAATATTTATAAATCTTTGAAGATACGTAAGAACTGCAATATTATAGGCTAACGGAATTGATCTTTTCCAGATAAGATCTTTGCTAGAAGGAAAAAACAGGTTTAACCTTGGAAGAGGATTATTTTTGTTTATGGTGCAATGTAGCTTGCTAGCATTATGCAAAGGAGAAACTACTCTATTAACGGCAAATTATACAGTGATAGGTGGTGTTGAAAAACAAAAATGATATAAAATGTACATGCCAATGTATCTTAATCATAGCAAACAATAAACAGCCAACAATGAGAAAATGCATACCACATCCCAGCAGCCAACAATAAGCACATGCGTCACCTGCTGCTGTGAAAACAGACTCATCCCATTGGAGAGAAGCATGGTGGAGACAATCAAAATCCACCAGAATCAAAAAGAAATCAAGCACGCATTACACATAAAACATTTACCCTAAGTTCATGCATTAGAAAAATAAGCGAGGGCACCACATTTTCTAAAACTATGGGGCTGTTTGGTTGCTGCCCGGGCCTGCCTCGCCAAATCATGGGCACCGTGGGCACGCCAAAAAGTTGGCGAGCAAATCAGCCGCCCGCGTCTCAGCCATCGATTTGGCGCAGAAACAGAGTGAGGAAGTTACGACGGGCTGGCGTGCCAAAATTTGGGTGCTGAACCAAACAAGATGTGAAGCCTTGGTCAATGCCAATATTTTGGCTGGGCGGACGGCGGCTACTAACCAAACAGCCCCTATAGTTTAAAGTTAGCAATCTGAACACATATCCTAGGTGCGAAGAGTATCTTAACCACGGCTCTGGTTTTAGCTGAAACTTGCTTTTTTAGATATAACAGTACATAAAAACACAATGAACATCTGAATAAGAATTTATTCTTCTGAAATTAATATGGCATGGGACTGCTATGGACAATGATGGAACATTTATGATGACACAATTTTCAGAAATCTTTTTCATTGTCATAGTGGATCTTAGGGAAAATGGACTTTCAATCAACTGTAGATGATCACAAAATCCCAAGATGTTAGCTACCAATTCCTATTCCAATCTGTAAGAATCTTTAGGATACAAAAAATTTCCTATGCCACTAATTAAAAATCCTATTATACAACACCGACAAGTGCGACCATGTTTTCATCAAAACAATATTACCAATTCTTTTGGTTGCAATGAAACACTGAAAACCTGGCTCTAGTACATTTGAACAATAACATTGCGACTATCTACATACCTGTAAAATTACATACTCATATATCAAGCTTGCAAAGTATAAGTATTCTTCAGGTCTGGACAGATTCAAGCGACTGAAAGAATATTATCCTTTTTAGTTAAAATTAAATAGCGTAATCTTATATCAGATTTACATGGGCCTTAGGGTCTAGAACAGACTTACAGTTGGATAGTAATTCGTGAAAACAGAGTAACCAATGATAATCAAATCCATTAGTGCATCAAGGTACTTTTTTCACATGATCATGCCATAAAGGCATTCCAGATTTGCAGAAGAAAGGTAGGAAACTCCTACAAAGCAGCAAGCAAAACACCCAGATTCAGAGCAGCTGGGAACGAATAAATTCAGAAATAGATAATTAGTAAACATTGAGATTGCACGTGTTCTATTGCTACCTGCCTTCTCTTGTTAAGTAACTCATTCAAAGACAGATAGTAGCTCAGTGATTAGTAGGTGTTGGTGTTCTAGATGCTCGTCCCTTCTCACCTCGGGCTCTCTGAATAAGTGATTATGTATTACCAAATCCAATGATGGCTAGCTCCATGAAGATCACACCTGTACCACTGCAAGCAAGCAAGCCAGCTGTTAGATCTATTTGTCCATATAAGATAAGAGTAGGAATACATGCATATCTTGCTATATATGTCATACAAAATTTCATTTTCAAATATGCTAGCCTACTAATTGCATTGGGACAAATTTGTAGAAGAAGCTAATTTGGGCATCTCCAATGCAAGAGTGCTTGTTCGGTGCTTAGGCAATAAAAAGTTAATAATAACGGAAGTAGCATCGATCTAGCAGTCTATCTCCACAAGGGCCTTTAGTTGAGCGCTAATCTAATTGTGTTCGCCTAAAATAAGGCAGCGCTTGTAAAAAAGGCCCAGGTGAAAGGGAAAAGCAACGAAGCGCCGGGCGCTGGGCTCGACATCGACGCTAGGAAAAATCCTCTGATCGATCGGTATTCAGCCATAACACCAGGAATTGAAGCATGGCGGCCCTCACAATTAATTTAACCTCACCATCCAAAGAACCAATCGGGAGATAAACCAATGATTGAGGAGGTAGCAATTGCGATGGGTGATAATAATCTTGGCAAGGAGAAAAAAAATTAAAAACAAGGGAAAGGAACGGATCACCAGAACCACCGCCTGATGTTGCTGGCCCAGCGCCGCCGCCTGGAGCGTCGCCTTCCTCTCCTCTCCCGAGCACTTGCCTCCGACCTCTGTGCCCTTGCTTCTGGCCTCACTGCCTCCCCTGCAGGCTTGCTTGCCCGGCGGACTGGTGAGGCACGGGCGAGCCGAGGACCTGCACGAACCCCCATGCGCCGCCGCTCATCGTCTTCTCCTCCCCGTCACCCACAAGTTAGGCTGCGGCAGGAGGAGTAGCAGGCAGCCAGGCAGCGCGCGACGCGAGAGAAGAGGTCGCAGATTCGGTCGATGGAGCGGCGGGCGCAGCGAGGCCGTGGCAAGCCATCTTCCTCGCTAGCTCCAGCCTTCCCTCCTAGATTTAGTCAGAGGAGAAGGCGGCTTGGGAAGAGAAGAGGGGGAGGTGAGCAAGCGTAGGCGACCAGGGCTCGCGAGATATTTTGGCAGTCCATCTTCTCTCTCCAGCCGCAAACGAAGGTGAGGCACGCACGACTCACGCACTATGCATTGGTCAGCCAGGCCCCACGCGCACATGCATCGGTCAGCCCAGCCTCTCTCTCTAGATGCATAGATGACGCAACGCAGCACGCACCAATGACAAACAGATGGGACCAGACCGAAACGACGCCAACCTGCAGGGAAAAAAACAGGCGTGCACGCAGCAAAGGAAACCATCCGTGGCTGCCGCACACTCTCCCACAAACGGCGCGAGACGCACGCGGCGTTCAGGGAGGGGGCGCACACGCACCTCAAAAAGGTTGACCCAGCCAACCAGCCCACTGCGAGAGCCCACCCGTCATTGGTCAATGCGAGCTCACTGCACGGTGAAAACGAGCAGCGAAGATCTAGCGGTTGAAACGAAGCAGACGACTGAATTGACCAGCATCCAACGAGCAAGAATGCATGCGATCGAGGGACAACCATGGGAACGAGTGCTCCCGGAACCTTATATGTTAAAATAATTGGTCGGCAACAATGGAAGTGAAAATTTTGATTCATTAATACCATAGAGTTCCGAAACCTTCTCTGAACTAAATCCTCAATATTTTCCTCCCACATTGATCGGAGGTGAGGTTTCATGATCATGGTCAGTATGACAACCCAAGGAAAGGAATCGATAGCGGGACTATTTTCCTTATGTTTCTTACATTAAAAAAGTAATATAACATATCTCTCCGCGTACCTTTGTTGATAAAACCGTATGACCGGATTGCCTTGTTTGCCGTAAACCTTTGCCCTTATAAAGGCTTAATAAAGTAGGACAAACACTCCCGACTCTCGCCGAAGCGAGGTTGAAGCCGATGGTCGGTCAACAAAGTTTTGGACAATGTGGATCCGAGCATTAATGATGTCAAGTACTTGGATACATAAAATCATTACACATAATTTGTGATTTTACTCCGGATATCGGTCCTTAATTCGGCCACCCGTGCCCACATTAAGGCTCGGGGGCTACTGGGCTTCACACTCATTATTTATAAATATTAAAGGGACACATCGATCCCCTGATCTGGTGTTGCCACCCGACCAGTGTCTCGGGGCTCTTGCATTGGCAATCCGGTCTGAGAAAATTTAAGTCTTGATATAGTTTTCGAGGAGATTATGATCCTCGGGTTGGTTGGCGCACCCAACACGAGTCTCGAGGACTTTGCACACCGCCTTTGTGTCCCAAAGTATTGCCCGAGCTATGAGTTGATCCTCGGGCCGATTTTGCGAATCAACTTTGAGTCTCGTGGGCTCTTTGGGATCAGCGGTCTTATGTCATCCTTCAGGTGCATCTTGGGTTTTTGACTAATACACACCTTGAGGGCTACTGGCTATATATCTCAGCAGAGAATAAATTGCACCAAGCAAAAATATTGACGAAAAATCGGCCCGTAGTCGGGGTGGTGCACCACCTCGGAAGCAGTCCGGCATAAAGCTCGGGCGCCAGTGGCTGGATCCATGGAGGGCATTTTCGGCATTAAGCTCGGCTAAACTCCTTCAACTTTTTTGAACCAAGGTGATCTATGACGCCTCGAATATAGTCCGACGTTGGAGCTTGGACATAGTCCGGCGTTGGAGCTCAGATATAGTGCAGCGTTGGAGCTCGGATACATTCCGACGTTGGAGCTCGGAAGCGGTTCGGAGTTGGTGCTCGGCTGCAAAAGATACCTCGAATACATTCCAGCGTTGGAGCTCGGATGCAAGAGGACACTGCCGCCCGGGAACAACTTCAAACCCGAGGTGTGCCATAAAAATAACAAGGCATTGATAAAGGATGATAACTTAAAGGGGCTCCTTGGATACCCAACGTGTAAACTCTTCGGATTTACTTCGGCAATCCTCAAGATAGAAGATGAGAAGATTTGTTGAACCAGTTTTCAAGACCGACGACCGAGGATGAAGAACAGTTCGGAAGGATCGAGGAGCGTCCCCAACTTTAAGACCGGTTCAGGGGGCTACTGACGGTGCCCTGGACTAGGGGGTACTCACCACATCGTCTCCCGACTAGGTGGATCGGTCCGAGTACCCCCAGGGCAGTTCACTCATGGGCCACTTCGGGCAGCCCATGCCGCATACAAGGAGTATTCCACAAGACTTGGTGATCAAGACAAGGACTCCTCTCCACCAACCTATTCGACTAGGACTCTTGTTATCCTAGGCCTCCGGTGCATTATATAAGCCAAGGCCAGGCTAGTCGACAGATTATTATGACATTACTCATCATACCCTTAGGTCTTAGACCACAACATATGATCTCGAGGTAGATCAACTCTTGTAATACTCATATTCATCAAGATCAATCAAGCAGGAAGTAGGGTATTACCTCCATAGAGAGGGCCCGAACCTGGGTAAACATCGTGTCCCCCGTCTCCTGTTACTAGGGGTGGGCAGAAAAACCGAGAACCGAAGACCGGAGCCGAAAAAACCGAGACCGAAGCCGAAACACCCGAGGACCAAAATTGTAGTTGTTTACTCGGTTTGCAAAAATTAGAAACCAAAATTACTTCGATGCGTTCGGTCATTAGACAAGTTTGACCGAATTCACCGAACTGACAGAATATTGTTGTATACATCCCGTCACAATGAAGCCCCATAGCCCATCCATACTAGCCCATCCATACGAAGCTTTTCCAGCCTTTTTTCTTAAACCGAACAACACAGCCCTGTACCGCACCTTATCCCCAAACGAGCTCCAGGCTTCACCCACGCATATCCAGCGCTGCCGCCTCCATTTTCCCGCCTCGCACAATCCCAGCGGCGGATGGCTGTTCCAATGGCTCATGGCTCCGACTCGGCGCGGCGGCAATGCTCGTACTCCCACGCGACGGCGGCCTAAGACGCACATAGATCCCACTCGACGGCGGCGGCAACGCCATGGATCTCACTCGATGGAGGCCGACGAAGTAATGGCTCGGATGTGGCAGCGAGCCAACCACCATCACTCCTTCACAGTCGGCGGATGTACCCAGGATTGCCAACACAATATTTGCTGGTTGTTTGTTGTTTCTTTTGACTCCCGGTTTCCTTTTCCTTTTTGAGGAATTGAATCCTGATTTCTTGATCCATAATGAACATATCGGTGCTCTTCGGTTGTAACTGAGGGACCGAACCGAATTATCGGTCCACCGAAGTCTCGGTCATCGATTGTTGGCAGGACCGAACGGTCGGTAAATTTAGAAAACCGAATTTAAAGATAACCCGGAGCACCGAACCGAACGGTTCGGTCTAACCGAATGCCCAGGGCTGCCTATTACCATCGATCCTAGACGCACCGTTCAGGACCCCCTACCCGAGATCCGCCGTTTTTGACACCGGTAGCTGCCGCAGCCGTGAAGGGCCAGGTGGAGGCCCTGCTGAAGAAGTTCTGCGGCTTCGCTCTCGCGCCTTCGACAGGCGGTGCTACCGATCCTGCAGCTCCGGCTGGTGGTACAGGCGAGGGCGATGCCACCAAGGAAGGAGCACCCCTTGCGGGCGTCGGCGGTGCCCAGGGATGATTCGCTTGCGACTGCTTTCCTGTTTTACTCCTGCAACATGTATCATGCCTCGTGGAGGCGTTTAAACTTGTGTTTGATATTTGGGAGAACAATATGTCTTGTAATATTTGCTTTGAGATTTTGCAATTTTCTTCCTATTCGCTTTACGTTCTACGTCGACAGAGCCCGGTCCCGCGCATATCTCAGCCGCCGTTGGATCCTCCGGAGACCAGGACGAGACCAAGGGGTGAGGGGCTACGTGACCAGTTAGGCTCCTGAGTCGCGATGCTCAGGAGTCCCCCTTGACTCGCAAACAACTTATAGGAAGGGGACGCATGAGTAGATTTAGTGTTCTACGTCGGCAGGGGCCGGCCCTGCGCATACCTCAACCGCCATTGGGCCGACCGGAGACCAGGACGGAACCAAGGAATGAGGGGCTACGTGATCAGTTAGGCTCCTGAGTCGCGATGCTCAGGAGTCCCCCTTGACGTGCAAACAACCTTCATACCTTTGTCCTCGCCGAGGCTCGGCTCGGGAGGGCACGTGACGACCAGGTCCGAGGGACCTGGCTGGGCGGCGTACGCCTGGGCGTGACCCAGGCGCAGCCCCCATGCCCAGCCCCCTCGCGTGGCTCTCCCGAGGGGAGGCGTTGCGATGAGGCCGGACACTGAGCTCAAGGGCTCCCTGAAGTTGATACGGCCATGGGGCCGCCCTTAGTTGTTTATCACCAGCGCGGAGCATAGCGCTTCCGCACTTGCACGGGCATAGCCGCTCCTCGGCAGTGTCGACGGCCAGCATGGAGCATGGTGCTTCCACTGGTGCGTGGGAGGGGACACCCTACCGCGGAGAGCCCCCGGGGCGTGTACAGCCCTATCCTGACACGTGGCTTGCACGGCAGGGCTAGACGAGGTGTGTTTGGGCACTCGTGAGCCAGCGCGGGACTCACGAGGCCCTACCTCGAGGCAGGTTGCGCCTGGTCTTGATTCTTGTTTGCTGTGGTGGTCCTGCGAGGTGGTTAGACAACCTGCGCCGAACGAAACTCCTGAGGTTATCGCGTGAGAAGGCCAAGCACCAACGACCCCAGGAGGTGAGGTGAACGGGACCGGCCCGCCAGACAGAGCTCAGCCGTTGGATTTATCAACGCTGCAGGGATGGGCCCGAGCACAGACGTTGTGCCTAACCTTTCTCATGCGAAGGGTCCTGAAGAAAGACGATCGGCGCGCGGCTCCCGTGGTAGGTGACAATCAAGCAGGTGATAGTCATAGATAGATTAAGCATGGAAAGAAAACTGGCTCAAGTAAACGCAGGGGAGATACATGCCACTGGGTCAGACCCGAGCGGCTTGGGGATGATGCAGCCCGTGGGGCACCCCCAGCAAGGTAAGCTAAAGATGTAAAGGGATACATGCCACAGGGACGGACCCACGCGGCCTGGGAATGATGCAGCCCGAGGGGCGCTCCCAGCTAAAAGAACTTGAAAGATGTCACCTGGTTCCGTCGTAGAAGGAGTGTTGGGGCAGCTGAAGATGCGTGGTGCAGGGGTTGCTCCTCATGAGCCACCGGGATCCTGAGCCTCGGGAGGCCCTGGGGGGTCCAGATGGTTCTTTGAGGACCGTCTCCATCTCCGCCAGGACTGCGTAGTGCCTGGCCTCATGAGCTGCCAAGATGTTCCGCAGGCTGCACTGGAAGGCGGACACCACGCTTGGCAGGCCAAAAGGCATGTGCTGCCTCTTGATCACTGTGTTGGTTTTCCCTTGAAGAGGAAAGGGTGATGCAGCAAAGTAGCGTAAGTATTTCCCTCAGTTTTTGAGAACCAAGATATCAATCCAGTAGGAGGGTACGCACGAGTCCCTCGCAACTACACAAAACAAATAAATCCTCGCAACCAACGTGATAAGGGGTTGTCAATCCCTACACGGTCACTTACGAGAGTGAGATCTGATAGATATGATAGGATAATATTTTTGGTATTTTTGTGATAAAGATGCAAAGTAAAATAAAAGCAAAGTAAAAAAGCAACAGAAATAACTAAGTGTTGGAAGATTAATATGATGGAAGATAGACCCGGGGGCCATAGGTTTAACTAGTGGCTTCTCTCGAGAGCATAAGTATTTTACGGTGGGTGAACAAATTACTATTGAGCAATTGACAGAATTGAGCATAGTTATGAGAATATCTAGGTATGATCATGTATATAGGCATCACGTCTAAGACAAGTAGACCGACTCATGCCTGCATCTACTACTATTACTCCACACATCGACCGCTATCCAGCATGCATCTAGAGTATTAAGTTCATAAGAACAGAGTAACGCCTTAAACAATATGACATGATGTAGAGGGATAAATTCATGCAATATGATAAAAACCCCATCTTGTTATCCTCGATGGCAACAATAAAATACGTGCCTTGCTTCCCCTACTGTCACTGGGAAAGGACACCGCAAGATTGAACCCAAAGCTAAGCACTTCTCCCATT
Organism: Aegilops bicornis; assembly: GCA_021605145.1. Classification (NCBI taxonomy): domain Eukaryota; kingdom Viridiplantae; phylum Streptophyta; class Magnoliopsida; order Poales; family Poaceae; genus Aegilops; species Aegilops bicornis. The sequence continues at coordinate 228,607,094 of CM038675.1, forward strand.
GCAAGCAAGATCAATCTAGTAGGCCAAACCAAACTGATAATTCGAAGAGACTTGCAAAGATAACCAATCATACATAAAAGAATTCAGAAGATTCAAATATTGTTCATAGATAAACTTGATCATAAACCCACAATTCATCGGTCTCAACAAACACACCGCAAAAAGAAGATTGCATCGAATAGATCTCCACGAGAGAGGGGGAGAACATTGTATTGAGATCCAAAAAGAGAGAAGAAGCCATCTAGCTAATAACTATGGACCTGAAGGTCTGAGGCAAACTACTCACACATCATCGGAGAGGCTATGGTGTTGATGTAGAAGCCCTCCATGATCGATGCCCCCTCCGGCGGAGCTCCGGAACAGGCCCCAAGATGGGATCTCGTGGGTACATAAGGTTGCGGCGGTGGAGTTATGTTTTTGGCTCCGTGTCGATCGTTTGAAGTGCGTGAGGTATATATAGGAGGAAGGAGTACGTCGGTGGAGCAACGTGGGGCCCACGAGGGTGGAGGGCGCACCCAGGGGGGTAGGCGCGCCCCCTACCTCGTGGCTTCCTGCTTGATTTCTTGACATAGGGTCCAAGTCCTCTGGATCATGTTCGTTCCGAAAATCACGTTCCCGAAGGTTTCATTCCGTTTGGACTCCGTTTGATATTCTTTTTCTGCGAAACTCTGAAATAGGCAAAAAAACAGCAAATTCTGGGCTGGGCCTCTGGTTAATAGGTTAGTCCCAAAAATAATTTAGAAGTGAATAATAAAGCCCAATAATGTCCAAAACAGAAGATAATATAGCATGGAGCAATAAAAAATTATAGATACGTTGGAGACGTATCAAGCATCCCCAAGCTTAATTCCTGCTCGTCCTCGAGTAGGTAAATGATAAAAATAGAATTTTTGATGTGGAATGCTACTTAGCATAATTTCAATATAATTCTTCTTATTGTGGCATGAATGTTCAAATTTGATATGATTCAAGATAAAAGTTTAATGTTGACATAAAAACAATAATATTTCAAGCATACTAACTAAGCAATTATGTCTTATCAAAATAACATAGCCAAAGCAAGTTATCCCTACAAAATCATATAGTCTGGCTATGCTCCATCTTCCCCACACAAAATATTCATATCATGTACGACCCTGGTTTTAGCCAAGCAATTGGTTCATACTTTTAGCAGCGCTTGACCTTTTCAACTCTTACATGATTACATGAGCGCAAGCCATGGATATAGCACTATGGTGGAATAAGGTATAATGGTAGGGGTTATGTGGGAAGACAAAAAAGGAGAAAGTCTCACATCAACGAGGCTAATCAACAGGCTATGGAGATGCCCATCAATTGATGTTAATGCGAGGAGTAGGGATTGCCATGCAACGGATGCACTAGAGCTATAAGTGTATGAAAGCTCAAAAAGAAACTAAGTGGTGTGCATCCAACTTGCTTTCTCACGAAGACCTCGGGCATTTGAGGAAGCCCATCATTGGAATATACAAGCCAAGTTCTATAATGAAATTTCCCACTAGTATATGAAAGTGAAAAAATGAGAGACTCTCTATTATGAAGATCACGGTGCTACTTTGAAGCACAAGTTTGGTAAAAGGATAGTAACATTGTCCCTTCTCTCTTTATCTCTCATTTTTTTTATTTGGGCCTTTTCTCTTTTTTTATGGCCTCTTTTTTTTATTTAGTCCAGAGTCTCATCCCGACTTGTGGGGGAATCATAGTCTCCATCATCCTTTCCTCACTTGGGACAATGCTCTAATAATGATGATCATCACACTTTTATTTACTTACAACTCATGAATTACAACTCAATACTTAGAACAAAATATGACTCTATATGGATGCCTCCGTGATGTGCAGGATATGCAATGAATCAAGAGCGACATGTATGAAAGAATTATGAACGGTGGCTTTGCCACAAATACAATATCAACTACATGATCATGCAAAGCAATATGACAATGATGGAGTATGTCATGATAAATGAAGCGGTGGAAAGTTGCATGGCAATATATCTCGGAATGGCTATGGAAATGCCATGATAGGTAGGTATGGTGGCTGTTTTGAGGAAGATATAAGGAGGTTTATGTGTGATAGAGCGTATCATATCATGGGGTTTGGATGCACCGGCGAAGTTTGCACCAACTCTCAAGGTGAGAAAGGGCAATGCGCGGTACCGAAGAGGCTAGAAAATTGCAGAAAGGTAAGTGTGCGTATAATCCATGGACTCACATTAGTCATAAAGAACTCATATACTTATTGCAAAAATTTATTAGCCCTCGAAGCAAAGTACTACTACGCATGCTCCCAGGGGAAGGGTTGGTAGGAGTTAACCATCGCGCGATCTCAACCGCCACACAAAGGAAGACAATCAACAAATACTTCATGATCCAAATTCGTTACATAATGGTTCACCATACGTGCATGCTACGGGAATCACAAACTCCAACACATGTATTTTTCAATTCCACAATTACTCAACTAGCACAACTATGATATTATCACCTTTATATCTCAAAACAATTATCAAACATCAAATTTCTTATGATATTAATTAAAGCAAATTGCCATGCTATTTTAAGGCTCTCAAAATAATATAAGTGAAGCATGAGAGATCAATAGTTTCTATAAAACAAATCCACCACCGTGCTCTAAAAGATATAAGTGGAGCACTAGAGCAAAAACTATATAACTCAAAAGATATATAAGTGAAGCACATAGAGTATTCTAATAGTTTCCGAATCATGTGTGTTTCTCTCAAAAGGTGTGTACAACAAAGATGATTGTGTCAAAGTAACAAATAAAGACTCAAATAATACAAGACGCTCCAAGCAAAACACATATCATGTGGTGAATAAAAATATAGCTCCAGGTAAAGTTACCGATGGAAGTAGACGAAAGAGGGGATGCATTCCGGGGCATCCCCAAGCGTTTGCTGTTTGGTGTCCTTATATTATCTTGGGGGTGTCATGGGCATCCCCAAGCTTAGGCTCTTGCCACTCCTTGTTCCATAATCCATCAAATCTTTTACCCAAAACTTGAAAACTTCACAACACAAAACTTAACAGAAAATCTCGTGAGCTCCGTTAGCGAAAGAAAACAAAAGACCACTTCAAGGTACAGTAATGAACTCATTCTTTATTTATATTGGTGTTAAACCTAATGTATTCCAACTTCTATATGGTTTATAAACTCTTTTACTAGCCATAGATTCATCAAAATAAGCAAACAACACACGAAAAACAGAATCATTCAAAAACAGAACAGTCTGTAGTAATCTGTAACTAACGCAAACTTCTGGATTCCAAAAAATCATCCAAAATAGGAAGACCTAGGCAATTTGTTTATTGATCAGAAGAAATTGGAATCAATATTTTATCACGTTCTGGTGATTTTTAACAATTATTTTCGTGAACAGAAAGTTTCTGAAAATTACAACAAGATCAAATAACTATCATCCAAGAAGATCCTATAGGTTTAACTTGGCACAAACACTAATTAAAACATAAAAACACATCTAACCAGAGGCTAGATCAAATATTTATTCCTAAACAGAAGCAAAAAGCAAAAAACTAAAAATAAAATTGGGTTGCCTCCCAACAAGCGTTATCGTTTAACGCCCCTAGCTAGGCATAAAAGCAAGGATAGATCTAGGTAATGCCATCTTTGGTAGGCAATCCATAAGTGGCTCTCATGATAGATTCATATGGTAATTTTATTTTCTTCCTAGGGGAGTGTTCCATGCCTTTCTTTAATGGAAATTGGAATCTAATATTCCCTTCCTTCGTATCAATAATCGCACCAATCGTTCTAAGGAAAGGTCTACCAAGAATAATAGGACATGAAGGATTGCAATCTATATCAAGAAAGATAAAATCTACGGGTACATAGTTCCTATTTGCAATAATAAGAACATCATTAATTCTATCATAGGTTTCTTAATAGTGGAATCCGCAAGGTGCAAGTTTAAAGAGCAATCATCAAAATCACGGAAACCTAGCAAATCGCATAAAGTCTTTGGAATCGTGGAAACACTAGCACCCAAATCACACAAAGCATATCATTCATGATCTTTAATCTTAATTTTAGTAGTAGGTTCCCACTCATCATAAAGTTTTCTAGGGATAGAAACTTCCAACTCAAGCTTTTCTTCATAAGATTGCATCAAATCATCAACGATATGTTTGGTAAAAGCTTTATTTTGACTATAAGCATGAGGAGAATTTAGTACGGATTGCAACAAGGAAATACAATCTATCAAAGAGCAATTATCATAATTAAATTCCTTGAAATCCAAAATAGTGGGTTCATTAACATCTAATGTTTTGATTTCTTCAATCCCACTTTTATCAATTTTAGCATCAAGATCTAAAAACTCCGAATTTTTGGAACGCCTTCTAGGTAAAGGTGGATCATATTCAGTCCCATCATTATCAAGATTCATATTGCAAAACAAATATTTAATAGGGGACACATCAATAACTTTTAGATCTTCATCTTTATTTTCATAAAAATCTGGTTTAGCGGCCATCTTATTAACTAAGGTACCCTGCTTATCCGATATTCCAGCTATCAACTTCTCAAGACGAGCAATTTGGGATCTCAAACCATCAAATTCTTTAGACATATAATCGAGCTCTTTATTCATATAACTCATAAAGCTTTTTTGTTCCTTCAGCTCGTTTCTAAAGAAACTATTATGCTCAAATTGCAAAACCATAAAACTCCTGAAGTTGCTTTCGATCTCTTCTAACCTTTTAAGGTGAAAGTCACCAAATCTAGGTAGAGCCATCGTGACAAACAAGCAACCCAACACACGAGCAAACAAGAAGCAAGCGAAAAAGAGGCGAACGAAAAAAAGAGGGCAAATAAAACGGCAAGGGTGAAGTGGGGGAGAGGAAAACGAGAGGCAAATGGCAAATAATGTAATGTGGGAGATAAGGGTTTGTGATGGGTACTTGGTATGTTGACTTTTGAGTAGACCTCCCCGACAATGGCGCCAGAAATCCTTCTTGCTACCTCTTGAGCACTGCGTTGGTTTTCCCTTGAAGAGGAAAGGGTGATGCAGCAAAGTAGCGTAAGTATTTCCCTCAGTTTTTGAGAACCAAGGTATCAATCCAGTAGGAGGCTACGCGCGAGTCCCTCGCACCTACACAAAACAAATAAATCCTCACAACCAACGCAATAAGGGTTTGTCAATCCCTACACGGTCACTTACGAGAGTGAGATCTGGTAGATATGATAGGATAATATTTTTGGTATTTTTGTGATAAATATGCAAAGTAAAATAAAAGCAAAGTAAAAAAGCAACGGAAATAACTAAGTGTTGGAAGATTAATATGATGGAAGATAGACCCGGGGGCCATAGGTTTCACTAGTGGCTTCTCTCGAGAGCATAAGTATTTTACGGTGGGTGAACAAATTACTGTTGAGCAATTGATAGAATTGAGCATAGTTATGAGAATATCTAGGTATGATCATGTATATAGGCATCACGTGCGAGACAAGTAGACCGACTCCTGCTGCATCTACTACTATTACTCCACACATCGACCGCTATCCAGCATGCATCTAGAGTATTAAGTTCATAAGAACAGAGTAACGCCTTAAGCAAGATGACATCATGTAGAGGGATAAATTCATGCAATATGGTAAAAACTCCATCTTGTTATCCTCGATGGCAACAATGCAATACGTGCCTTGCTACCCCTACTGTCAATGGGAAAGGACACCGCAAGATTGAACCCAAAGCTAAGCACTTCTCCTATTGTAAGAAAGATCAATCTAGTAGGCCAAACCAAACTGATAATTCGAAGAGACTTGCAAAGATAACCAATTATACATAAAAGAATTCAGAAGATTCAAATATTGTTCATAGATAAACTTGATCATAAGCCCACAATTCATCGATCTCAACAAACACACCGCAAAAGAAGATTGCATCGAATAGATCGCCACGAGAGAGGGGGGAACATTGTATTGAGATCAAAAAAGAGAGAAGAAGCCATCTAGCTAATAACGATCGACCCGAAGGTCTGAGGTAAACTACTCACACATCATCGGAGAAGCTATGGTGTTGATGTAGAAGCCCTCCATGATCGATGCCCCCTCCGGCGGAGCTCTAGAACAGGCCCCAAGATGGGATCTCGTGGGTACAGAAGGTTGCGGCGGTGGAATTAGGTTTTTGGCTCCGTGTCTGATCATTTGGGGGTACGTAGGTATATATAGGAGGAAGGAGTACGTCGATGGAACAACATGGGGCCCACGAGGGTGGAGGGCTCGCCCAGGGGGTAGGCACGCCCCCTACCTCGTGGCTTCCTGCTTGATTTCTTGACGTAGGGTCCAAGTCCTCTGGATCATATTCGTTCCGGAAATCACGTTCCCGAAGGTTTCATTCCGTTTGGACTCCATTTGATATTCTTTTTCTGCGAAACTCTGAAATAGGCAAAAAAACAACAATTAAGGCTGGGCCTCCAGTTAATAGGTTAGTCCCAAAAATAATATAAAAGTGAATAATAAAGCCCAATAATGTCCAAAACCGAAGATAATATAGCATGGAGCAATCAAAAATTATAGATACGTTGGAGACGTATCAGCATGCGAACGTAACTGTGAGGTGGGCCCTCGCAGCGCCCCACGCGCGAAGGCCAGAAGAGCTCCTTAAATGCGGCCCTGTTGTGCCCTGGGATGTCGATGCAGACGCGCAGCCCGGCATCCTCGCCTGGATGGGGAGCTGTGCCTGGTGAGCGGCGGTCGCCGCGCATGGCTCTTGCGTCCTGCAGTTCCTGAGTGGTCTTGGCAATGAACTCCTGAGCGCTGGGCGCTCCTCACGCCGTGTCCTCCTGAGGAAGATGAGTCATGAAGCACGCCTCCAAGTGGTGCCCGAGCGCCTCCCTCGTGACGTTGGAAAGGTCTGAGGCCCTCCAGAAGAGAGCCCCCGAGCCCTGCCCGAGGAGGGCGCGGGCGCGCCTTCCTATGCGAGGGAGGTAGGCGCCCCAGGCGCGGGCGCTGATCCTGATGAGGTACCACTTACGGCGCCGCTCTCCTGAGGTCCTGCACGGAGCAGCTTCTTCTTCTTCTTGGGGATGACCTCAGGAGGGTACTGAGCTGCATTATTGTCGGGGGTCCTCGATTGACGCTGCTTGGAAGGCGCGCTCGAGGGAGCACACCGCATCTCTTTCCTCGCAGGGGACTGTGATGATCCCGCCACTTCCTGGCATCTTGAGGACGTTGTAGCCGTGGTGCGTCACTGCCATGAACTTGGCCAGGGCCGGGTATCCGAGGATGGCATTGTATGGTAGACGGATGTGAGAGACGTCAAAGTCGATGAGCTCAGTGCGGTAGTTGTTGCGTTGTCCGAAGGTGACGGCAAGGCGGACCTGCCCTAACGGCGTGGTGGAGCCGCCAGTCACTCGTGAGAAGGGCTTGGTAGGCTGACGCTGATCGTATGGCACTTGAAGGCTGTCGAACGTCTCGACGGACAGGATGTTGAGCCCTGCGCCGCCGTCGATGAGGGTCTTGGTGACTTGTACGTTGCTGATGACGGGTGAACAAAGCATCGGGAGAGCGCCAGCGGTTGCCGCGCACTTGAGCTGATTTGCCGAACTGAAGGTGATGGCGCACTTGGACCACCTGAGCGGGCGCGCGGCCTCGAGCCCGGGGAGGACTGCGTTCACCTCGCGAGCAAATTGCTTGAAGATGCGTTGAGAGGCTGGGCTTGAGCTCCGCCCAAGATGCAGGCGATCGTGCGCGGCTCTTGGAAGCCCCCAGCCCCTCGTCTTGATGGTGGTCGTCGTTCCTTCTTGGTGGTGGAGGCAGCGGAGGAAGCCAGCGTTTCCCTGAGGGCGGTCCTCGCGCAGCTGATCCCTCCAGGCGCCCTCGCGAGGCTGGTCCTGCCAACGGTCCTCACGAGGCCGGTCGCGCCACTCCTGGCGTGGGCCACGGTCGTCCCAGCGTCCTCCGCCGCGTCCTCCTCCTCGGCCGTAGCCCCGATCGTTGCGTTCGGGGCGTCGACTGAAGTGTCCGTCGCGAATGACCCTAAGCTCTTGACAGTCGTTGGTGTTGTGGATGTGCATGTTGTGGAAGGCGCAGAACGGTCGGCTGCTCTTGGATGACTCGGGCTAGTCTCTGCTGCGCTTCGTGTCTGGCTCTGCCGTGAGCACGGTCACTCCCTTGCGCTTCACGTCCTTGGCCTTGGCTTTATTTTCCTCTGGGTCGGCAGCTGGGAGCTCGAGGAGCGAAAGGCACCCTTCCTCAGCTCTTGCGCACTTGGTCGCCAGGTTGAACAACTCCAGAGATGTGCACAGCTCCTCATGGATGGCGAGTCCCTCCTTCATCTTGACGTCACGGACGCCATCAGAGAACGCCGAGATGATGGCCTCGTCTGTCACCTTGGGGATTTTGAGGCGAATGTTGTTGAAGCGCTGGATGTACTTCTGAAGGGTCTCTCCTGGTTGCTGCTTGACGCGGCGCAGGTCACCCGCTGCCGGGGGGCGGTCGCTAGTCCCTGGAAGTTGGCGACAAAGTAGTCACGCATCTCGTCCCAGGAGGAGATCAAGCCCGGAGGCAGGTTTAAGAGCCACGAACGAGCGCCGTCCTTGAGCACCATGGGGAACCAGTTCGCCATGACTTTCTCGTCACCGTTGGCCGCCTCGATGCTCAGCTCGTAGAGCTGCAAGAACTCTATGGGGTCGGGGGTGCCGTCGTAGCAAGGAGGCAGATCCGGCTTGAACTTTCCCGGCCAGGCGACGCTACGCAGCTCAGGAGTGAAGGCGCAACAGCCCGCCGTGGTCACTGGGACCCGCCGTGGAGGTGGAGCTTGATCTTGGTGCCTGCGCGCCGCCACGGCAAGGGGTGCAAGGCCCTTCCGCGGCAAGCGATCCTAACGTGGCGGTGCGGGGAGCGGTGGAGCGTTCTCTTGCGGACGAGGGACTTCTTGACATCTTCTTTCTTTACGCGCGTGTGCCTGGTGTGGCGGGTCGCGTCACGGGGCCGCGCGCCTTGGCACCAGGGTGCCGTCTTAATGCTGAGGTGCTGGAGGCGCTCCATGAGCCACGTCTCCTATAACTGGCGGAGGGCGAGGCAACGAGAGGGACAGTGGAGGGAAGCCCCCTGCGGCGCTGACGAGCTCGGCGATGCGGTCCAGCCAGTCCTCGTAGAGGTCGTTGACGGGGTGGTAGCGCAGGAGCTCGCGTGCCATGAGCAGCGCGGCCTGCGCGTCCGTGGGAGCGCGACGAGCGTGGGACGATGAACCGGCCGGGGTCAGCGACGGAGTGGCGGTTCGGCCATCCCGCCACACCGAGGGGTGCAGCGAAGACGCCTGCTGCTCGTTCCCAGCCAGGCCGGTGGCAGCATTGGCGGCGGGTGATGGAGAACAACGGGGAGGCCCGCCGACAGGAGCCGTCTGGGCAACGCGGGCGGAGAGGGCGGCCCGGCACTCAGCGCGGGCGCGACGAGCGTCCGACATGGTTGTGGTGGAGCGGTGAAGCACGGATCAACGAGAGGAGGGCTCCGGCGCACCCCTACCTGGCGCGTCAAATGTCGGATTTAGGGTTCCGGCAAAACCCTTGAGGATCGAACACTGGGGTGCACACGAAGATCTCTCCTCTCCCACGCTCTCACACTCCACGATCTGACGGACTAGCTTGCCGAACCCAAAGAACACGAGGACACAAGATTTATACTGATTCGGGCCACCATTGTGGTGTAATACCCTACTCCAGTGTGGTGGTGGTGGATTGCCTCTTGGACTGAGGATGAACAGTACAAGGGAAGAACAGCCTCCTAAGGAGAGGTGTTCTTGTGCTTGGTGCGCTGGTGAGTGGATGAGGATCCGATGCCTCCTACTGTGGTGGCTAGTCCTATTTATAGAGGCCCTGGTCCTCTTCCCAAATATTGAGCGGGAAGGGATCCCACAATAGCCAAGTTTGAAGGGGGACAGCTAGTACAGCTTATCCAGACAAAAGTAGTCTTCGCCTGCCAAAGGCTCTAATGGTGACGCCGTCCTAGGCTCCACGATGACCTCCGTCTTGCCGTCCTGCTGGTCTTGGTCTCGTTGCACCGATATGAAAACCTTTGCTTGACGCCTCGGTACTCCTCGCATGCGCTTGCCTCCTTAGCACCGAAGAGGAAACGAGGACAGTGTGCGCGCTGGCGCCCGCCTGGTCTCGATCGTCATGGCTTGCGTCATTGGAACCTCGCGAGGTTTGCCTTGCCTCGATCTCTCCGCCCCTCGCGAGCCAGCCTGGCGTAATGGCGCACCTCGCGAGGTTTGCCTTGCCTCGATCTCTCCGCACCACATAGAAGTGCGCCATTACTAACAATTTTTTCGATTTTTTTTTCAGAATTTTTTTTTCATTTTTTTCTTAATCTCGGGTCACTATATCTTAATCTCGGGTCAATATGCTTAATCTCAAGTCAAATCACACTCCATGATCAAACTTCTCGGAAGGTCACCCATCCTCACACTCCTCCTCCTCGTCGTAGGGAAGGGAGTGCATCTGGTTTTCGATGGGGAAGATGCACTCGTAGTTGGTGAAGATGTTGTACATCGTGAAGAAGATGGACTCGCAGCCGCACCAATACACTTGGCCGAGGAGCTCGCACGCGTCAAACGGGTTGGCGAAGGTGACCGTGAGCAGTAGGAGGATGCCAGCACGGTCATGAACCTCGTTGAGGGTGAACATCCTAGGCGAGCACCGTGGGAAGTCGGCATAGTCGGCTTTGAGGAAGTCGCAGGTGAGGTCGACGGACCCCCTCCACCTGGAAGTCGCTCACACACGGAGCTCCCTCTCCACGAGCACGCCCAGTGGGTAGCGCAGCTCCGACACGACAGGCAGACGAAGGAAGGTCGGCCTGTTGTATTGCATCTTCACTTGGTCGCTTGGGTGTTTGAAGTTGGAGAGAATGGATCTGGCTTTGGTGGTGAGTGGGAGAGGAAGAGAGGCATATAAAAATGCGTGTGGGTGGGAGAGGAAGAAAGAAGGGATGAGAACGGTGTGTGTGTGAATCCGGACGCGTGTGTGTATCCGTTAAGTTTTGGACCCTTAAATTTTGGCACGGAAACGATGGGGCACGTGCGTGCACCTAAATCACTACAACAAAAACGATAGGGCTGCTGTTTGACCGGGCGCGTGCATCTGAATCGCTGCCTAACTGAGTCACTACCGTAATATGAAATAATGTTGTAATCTGAATCAATACGTGCATGGCCACGTCGCTCGCCTCCCGCGCATGCATGCCCGTTCGCCTCCCACGCATGCATTCCCACGTCGCCGCCCTTCCCATGCATGCAGGCCTGGAAAGGCTGAGACATCATGCATTAACAGCGCTCTCAGGCCCGGACAGCGAGACGGCCCAACGGTCCATCCAGCGCGCCCGGTACGTGTTGAGAAAAAAAACACCCAGCCAATCAAATTGCATCTCGCGGATCGCCCCCCGTCCTCCCCACGGGTTCCTTCTAGAAGGGTTAGATCGACGTTCCTTGATCGCCGCTAGGGTTAGATGGACGGTCCTTGCTCAGCGCTAGGGTTAGCAGGGTTTGGGAGGGATTTGGAGTTGTCAAAGATAGGTTTGACCAGATTTCAAATGAGCATAACAAATTAAAAAAAAACCTGCGCACATAGTCTTCTTATGCATATACTAACGATTTAAGTTGATAAACAAGGTCTCCATACATTTAAACAAAAAGTTCATGTGTCTTATGTCATATCTCAAGTATCTCAAACTCTCTTGTATGAAGTGAAGAGAAGTGTTTTGAGAAAATGAACATGAAAATTTCAAAAACCTCACCACAGCTTCATTTTGGAGTGACTAAGAAGGATCCAGACTTAGTTTTTCATTTTGATGTTTTAGACTTCTTTAAATCCTGGTCAAAGTTAAGTTTGACCAGAATTCAAATGAGCAAAACAAATTAAAAAAAAATCAAAAAATGAAAAAACCAACGCACATAGTGTGTATATATAGAATATATGTGTAGGAAAGTTATTTGGCTGATTTAGACAAGGTCGGAAAAACCTTGCTTAGAAATGAGGTCGTTTACCTACCTTTGGACCCCTCCTTTTTTAGCACATTTTCACGAAAATTTCAAAAACCTCATCACAGCTTCATTTTGGAGTGACTAAGAAGGATCCAGGCTTAGTTTTACATTTTGATGTTTTAGACTTGTTTAAATCTTGGTCAAAGTTAGGTTTGACCAGAATTCAAATGAGCAAAACAAAATAAAAAATTAAAAAAAGGAAAAACTAGTGTACATAGTTTGTGTATATAGATTATATGTGTAGGAAAGTTATTTGGCTGATTTAAACAACGTCAAAATAAAACCTTGGGCTTCTTCTTCAAACCTACCATAGAGCTGTACAAAACAATAAAGGGTAATGAGATCATGTCAAGTGATAAATGTACAGTAATATTTGCAAGATTTACATACATAGCAGAACTCACAACAACAGAAGATTGGTCATCATTTGGAGCCTCACTTGGATCACCATTTGGATCACCATTTGGAGCCTCACTTGGATAACCATTTGGAGCCTCACTTGAATCATCATTTGGCGGATATTTTGGATCATCGTCAAAATCATGCGGCTATTGACCATCATCATTTGGAACCTCGTCAAAATCCTCATCTGATGCAACCAGCTGTTGACCATCATTTTCATCATCTGTTGCGGAAACCGACTGCTGACCAACATTTTCATCGAAGACTTCATCGAAACACTCTCTGAACGCTGGATCTACTGTGTATCACAATACTTACCGAAATGACCAGACCCATCACACCTTGTGCACTTACGCTTCCTCGCTCCAAGTTCAACTCCTTTGCTGCGAGGTTTGATTCGACTCTTCCTTGGTCTACCTGCTGCTCTCTTCAGAACTGGAGCGCAAAGCTTGAATCCAGGGTCTACTATGTCCCATTGTCGTTTTCCCTCCATAGCAGGCAAGGCATACACATATGTGGCTTTGAACCTTGCAACCGAGTAGTTATCATGCACATATTGTTGTATGTTCCCTGCTGGACTTGAGAGAGAAGTGATGCAAAACAAGGCATGAATGCATGGCAACCCAATTATCTGCCATTGCCTACAACTGCAAGCTCTAGCTTCTAAATCCACTGGATATCTTCATTCCCTCTTCTCTTTATCCAAATATAATATCTCTGCTGTGGTACCCGAGCAAAGAGTCATGTTCATTTTCAAGCCTGTTGTTTTACCTTGATTCATTCATCACGGCAGGGATGATAATGAGGCCCATGAATTTTGCCTCGGCTATTCCTGCACGATAATGAAATTTCTGCATGTATTCTATCCTTATCCTGTCAAGCAAATCCACCACATTATGACCCTTTAGTTTCCGGATTGTTGAGTTGAAAGACTCTGCTAGATTATTGTGCACATAGTCAACTTTGCTCAGTTCACTGAATTGGTTTCTGGCCCATAACTTGGAGTGGTGTGTTTCTAAGTATTCATTCACTTTGGGATTCATGTATAACTGCCTCAACTGATAGTTGTGCTTCTTCAAACTGCAAGTCAAAGATGTTGGCCATAAATTGTCGGTATACACCTTTTCTTTGAATTTCTTCACAAAATTTGCAGCAAGGTGACGTATTCATTCACTATGCTCTACTCCAGAGAACACATTGTCCACGGCCACTTTTAAACCTTTGCAGGCATATGTATGAATTACCAACCCATTGGGATGTGCAATAGCCCGACGCAGATTATGCAAAAACCAAGTCCAGCTCTCCTCAGACTCTGTCTCCAGCACACCATACGCAACTAGAAATACAAAACTGTGTACATCAACTGCACAAGCTGCTAGTAACTTCCCTTTAAACCTCCATGTGAGAAAAGTAGCATCAATAGCCAAATAAGGCCTGCAGCCTACCAAAAAACCCCGACGACAAGCCTCAAAGCAGACAAAAACCCTCCTAAAGCATTCCTTGGTCCTTGTCACTCCCCTGAATGTGTACTCCATGGTGTGGTGGTCAATATCTACAATACTACCTGGGCTGGTCCTCTCCACTTCACCTTTGAATGAATACAACAATTGAAAACTTTCCTGCCAGTTACCATAAATAGAATCCATAGCATGTTGTTTACCATTGAACAACCTCATGTATGGTAAATCTATCTTGAACTTGTCTTTGATGTTTTTCTGTAATTCCTTTGGACCCACTTGCTAGTTTTCTTTCACCCACTTCTTTACTTTTTCTGCCACA